>PVNU02002896.1:0-45566 GCA_003013855.2 Liriodendron chinense
CGACCCTGATGCCATCCTCGCTCACCATAAAGCCGAGGAGCTTACCTCCCATTGCACCGAAGACACATTTCTGAGGGTTGAGATGGAGCTTGTACTTTTCTAATCTGTTGAATAACTTCTTCAGATCTTCAAAGTGTCCTTCAATTGTGCGAGATTTGACGATCATGTCGTCCACATATACTTCGAGCTCCTTATTCATCATGTCATGGAATAGTACTGTCATTGCTCGCTGATATGTTGCTCCTGCATTCTTCAGACCGAACGGCATCACCCTGTAACAAAAGGTTCCCCAGGGAGTGATAAATGCTGTCTTCTCACGATCTTCGACGGCCATCTTAATCTGATTGTAACCTGAGAACCCGTCCATGAATGAGAAGATCTTGTATCCAGCAGTGTTGTCGACCAGAGTGTCGATATGTGGCAAAGGGAAGTCATCTTTAGGACTGGCTTTGTTGAGATCTCGGAAGTCGATGCACATTCGAACCTTGCCGTCCTTCTTTGGTACTGGCACGATGTTGGCGAGCCATTCAGGGTAGTTGGAGACTACCAAGAATCCCGCGTTGTACTGCTTGATGACTTCATCTCGGACTTTCAGAGCCCATTCTGGCTTCATTCTTCGAAGTGTCTGCTTTACTGGCTTCATATCTGCCTTGGTTGGCAGATGGTGTACAACGAGCTCTTCATCGAGCCCCGGCATGTCTTCATATGAGAACGCGAAGTTGGACAATCTTGGAGCTAGGAACTCTATCATTTTCTGTTTCATCTCAGGTGGCAACGATTTTCCGATGCGTACTTCCCTAGGGATCTCAGGCGTCCCCAAGTTTACTATCTCGAAATCATCGGCTACAACATTGGCTTTAGATTCGAACTTTTTGAGGAGATCCTCTAGTTCGGGAGCCGGATCATCATCTTCCTCATCCCGAGCTTCGTCCAGACCCATGAGCTCGAAGTCTAATTCGATGTCAAAGTCATATGATTCGACTTCAAACTCATGTGACTCTTTAGACGAACTTGGCACACTATTGAATGCAGGAAAAGAAATATTTTTTGGTTTTTGAGATTTTTCTGAAATGAAAATGCTAGATGTTTTTGGCTTTTGAAAGTTTTTGATTTTTTTGGATTTTCGAAATTCGTGGGACTTTGAACAAGCAGGCATTGTAGACCATGATTGAGCCCAACTTGTTCCAAAGTTCCGGTCGCTGCTTAAACAGGCATTTTTTTTGGAAGCCAGAGCCCTCAGGTGGCTCTTTGGCTGATTCGAAAGTTAGGGGAACAGATGACCATTCAGGACCCCACACTTCCTTCCCTGAAGAGGTGGGGGTTGATGATTTGGGCAAAGAATCACGGTCTAGACCAATGACCATGATTTCTTGCTGGTCGGGTTCGAGATCTGAGTCGTACTCAGTCCCTCCCGGGTCACTTACCTCGCATTGCAGTTCGTCTGGTTCCACAGTGAGACACAAGTTTGGAACCTGGACATCAGACCAATCTAGGGCTGGCCACTTCCCTTTCTTGGTCCAATGGATGGGCTGCTTCTGCCCCTGGCTGATGATTGATGATGTTGACTTTGCAGAGATGGGCAAGTCGTGCCCCTTGCTAATTGGTGCTGAGATGGGCAAGTCGTGCCCCTTGCTGATTGAAGTGGGCAGGTTGTGCCCCTGGTTGAGAGGAGTGGGCAAGTTGTGCCCCTGGTTGAGAGAAGTGGGCAAGTTGTGCCCCTGGTTGAGAGAAGTGGGCAAGTTGTGCCCCTGGTTGGGAGCAGGTGTCAGAGTAACCTGGTCCTGAAGCTGCTGCATTTGACTTCCTTCTTCATCTTCATCCTTTTCTTTTTCTTCTGGAGGCTTAGATGGTTCGAGAATCTGATCCCATCGAATGGGGGGCCACGTGGCCCAAACTATGCTCATCGGGAGGCCTTTATGTAGTGCAGTCGGTTGATTCCCTCCTGGATCTTTGCAAGGTTCTCCTGGCTTGACGAACTGGATGGGTGAGCACCGAAATTTCTTCCTTCTCTTGTCCATGAAGGTTGCCCTGTATCCGAGTCCCCATTTGCGTTGGTTATATACTAGCGATACCTTTCTGGACTTGAAGTGATTCTTCATTCGGTATTTGAGGCTCAGACGCTCTGCCGGTGAGAAGACACGGTCCACCCTTATCGGTTCTGGATTGGCGATAGAGTTCACAGTCTCAAATTCAAAACTGTGAAACGGGATGTCTTCTTCAGAATGCTGGATATCAATGACCGGGATGTCTGGTTCAGTGGCAGCAGCATTGGAAGGAATGATGAGCTCTTTCTCTGCATGGATAGAGATCACTTGATTTCCACAGATATACTTTACTCGTTGATGTAGGGTTGAAGGCACAGCTCCAATTTTGTGCAGCCATGGTCGTCCGAGCAACATGTTGAAAGAGGCTGATATATCCAGGACTTGGAATGTGATGGTGGAGACTTCCGGGCCTATCTGTACCTCTATGTCGACTTCCCCTTCCACTGATCGGCGGGTGTTGTCGAATGCTCTGACACATATGGTGCTGGGTCGAAATGAAGAGGGACTGATTCCCAAGTTCCGCAGTCTTGAGTGGGCAGACATTTAGGCTTGAGCCATTATCAATAAGGACCAGCGGGACACAGAGGTCCTTGTATCGTAAGGCTATGTTGAGGGATCGCCCATGATCGCGTCCTTCTGGTGGCAACTCATTATCTGTGAAGGTGATGGTGCGCGGAGCCAGGAGTTGTCCAATCATCAAAGCTATCATTTCTGGTGCCGTATCGGAGGAGACATGAGCATCGTTCAAGGTTTTGGCGAACATTTCTCGGTGTATGCGAGATGTGCAAAGTAGCTCCCATACTGATATTTGAGCAGGGATTGACTTGAGCTGAGTCGCCACATCGTATGCGGCTTCATTTTTATTGCCGAGGCCTGAGAGAGCGCCTTTGGGATCTCCTCTGTTCTGATTATCTCTTCGGATGCAACGTCCATTGGGATTCATGTTCCCCACTTCCGCACATTCTGGATAGTGCCATGGAACCTCTTTGCAGCTTTCTTCCCTTTTGCCTTCTAGGACCACCGGTTCTTGCAACGGTGCCATTGTGGGTACCAGATCTTCCTCGTATGGAGCTTTTGCCTTGAGGACTACATTGTTGCCTGTGCTGAAGGGGTAGTATCGAGGCTTGTCTTCATAGACCACATAAGGTCGTGGTCCTGGCTTGACTGTTCCTGGGGCGGGAGGCTCCCATGGAATGAATACTGGTCCTCTTGATATGGCAGGAGGTTTCTCTGTTCGTCCGAGCTGCCGTAGCGTGATTGATACGCCTCCGGGACTTGCCCCTTGCAATATGACAGGCTTGACTGGAAGAGCTCCTTCCAAGACAACGGGCTCTTGTTGCTGATGAATGTAATCCTTCCATTGCGGATTGGATTGTTCTGGAGTTGCCCCTTGCAAGATGACAGGTTCGTATGTGGGCTCAATGTATGATTGTGCTCCTTCCAGGACGACTGGTTCCCAGCTTGAATGGTTGTAAGGTGCCCCTTGAACAACTGGTATATCATATGGAGGTGCTCCTTCAAGCACTACTGGCTCGGAGATTGAAGGAAGAAAGGGACTTGCCCCTTGCAAGACTGGAGGAGGATTTGTTGGCTCATAAGTGTAAGCGTGAATGGATTGGATGGGGGAGAAGAAGCGATCGAGATGATCCCCTTCTTCTATACTATTGACTGCAGGGCCACGAGACGAACTGGGGTCCATCGGATGTTGAGGCAGAGGATTCTGAAGGATGTTGGTGGAAGCTGCTGGAGAAGTTCCAGGGACCGAGATGACGATCTTGCGGTCATCAATCAGGTATTGTATGGCATTCTTCAAAGTATAGCATCGATCCGTGGCGTGGCCACGTC
Organism: Liriodendron chinense; assembly: GCA_003013855.2. Classification (NCBI taxonomy): domain Eukaryota; kingdom Viridiplantae; phylum Streptophyta; class Magnoliopsida; order Magnoliales; family Magnoliaceae; genus Liriodendron; species Liriodendron chinense. Next base: position 3,891 of record PVNU02002896.1, read on the forward strand.
CTTGATGGTAGGCACAGTACTCATTTTCTCGGTAGTTTGGAGGCAGAGGATGAGGCGGAGGCCTAGGTGTCATCAGAGTGAGTAACTGCTTTTGTACCAGCGTAGTCATGATTTGACTAAGTGGTTGACTGAGTGGAGTGAACTTCCTGAACTCCCTGTAATTCTGCCTGTTCTGGTATGAGTATTGGCCGTTTCCTCTGAACTGCTGCTGTTGTCGAGATGGTTGTGGCTGAGGATTTGGTTGTGGCTGATACCGCTGAGGCTGATGCTGAACTTGATTCTGCTGATACTGTTGACGTCCCTGTGGGGGAGCACGTTGATTCCCTTGAGCAGTGGTGTTGATATTGTTTACCTCTGTTGGGCGAGGAGGAGAACCACTACGGTTTCCATTCCCGTGCCCGATAGGTCTTCCTTCCACTCTGTTCCTCTTGACTGGAGTGGCTTGATGAGGCCATGGGGAAATCGTCCCGGCACGGATTCCTGCTTTGACTTGCTCTCCAGCACGGATTAACTGCGAGAAGTTCGCGTATGGATGCGAGATGAGATACCCGGATATGCCTGGGTATGTTGAATGAACAATCATGGAGATTTGTTCTTCGTCGTCGATGGGTGTCCGCATTCTGGCTGCCATAGCTCGCCAACGTCCCACGTAGGCTGACAGTGTTTCATCACTCCTTTGCCTGAGAGCTGCGAGGTCGGCTCTTCTGGGTGCCATGTTGAGATTGTACGCAAATCTGTCGACGAAAGCCTGGGAAAGCTGTTCCCAGGTTCTGATGCGGTGGCAGTCCAATGAAGTGTACCAATCTAGGGCATCGCCTTTCAGAGATTTTTGGAACAAACGAATAAGGGCCCCTTCATTTCCTGCGATTGCACTCAGCTCCCCGCAGAAAGCCTTGAGATGTGCTGTGGGACAACCGCTGCCATCGTATCTCTTGAATTTCAGAACCTCAAAGTTTTGAGGTACCTGAGCATCTGGGAAAGGACACAAGTCTCTGAACTTGGTCGAAGGTAGGTCGATTCCTTGCTGTCGCTGAAGCTGATTTTGCAAGATCTGGAACTGCTTCCGCAACTCGTCCAGTCCTGAGTGATCTGTTCGAGCGATTGGTGCCTCCTGGAGTAAGGCACGTTCTTCTTCGGCATAGTGGTTGATGTCTTCGACCCTATGGGCTTGCTGAAAAGCAACCGCGGGTTGCTGAAATTGGTTTGATGATTGAACTGGATTCTGATGAACTTGAGCTTGAAATGATGGTAACTGAACTGGAGACTGTACTGAAGGTTGAACTGGAACTTGTTGGAAATTAACTGGATTTTGCTGAATTGAAGATTGCTGGAAATTAACTGGATTTTGCTGAATTGAAGATTGCTGAAAATTAACTGGGATCCCATCGGCGGGGATGTGCTGGAATTGAAAAGTGCTCCTGTTTGCAGGAGGCTGAGATGCTGGGAAGTGACCCCCTTGTTGGGTATTCGCCACTGTCCGCTGATTGATGTGGGCTTGACACTGACCCCCATTGTGGGCATTCGCCAGTGCTGTCCCTGTTGCTGGAAATTGAATTGAAATCCCATCGGCGGGGATGTGCTGAAATTGAAAAGGTGTCCCATCGGCGGGGACATGCTGAGATCTACTGAGATTGTTGTTTGCAAGATTGACTGGAAGCTGACTAGATGTTCCTGCAACGGAAGTGCTCTGAGATGGCCTTGTCGTTGCAGGAAGATATTGAGAAGGATGCCCCATAGCGAAGGGCTGAGATGGCTGCTGTCGGTAGTCTTGGGCAGACTCCGATGGTTGTGCTTGATTTGAACTGGAGGCCGGGAGGACCCGGCATGGTTGCTGAGATTGCTGAACTGGGCCAAGCTGATTGTTGGCTGCTGCGGTGGCCTGTGCTTGCATGAATTGCAAGAGCATTTCTTGCATTGCTCTCACTCCTTGTGCCAATTCTTGTATGATTGGCGTATTATCAATGGGCTGTTGCGCTGGAGGTTGCGCTTCGGTCATTTCAAGAGCAGGGAAGTGATGAGTTTCTTCTTCGTGGTCGGACATGGCTTGCTGAGCCCGAGTGCGGATTATGCTGCGGAAGGGAAGTTGTCTCCGAACACGTTGAGCCCGAGGTGGCGCAATGGTGAGGACTATACTCTACTCTTTTTGGGTTTTGGGATTTTCTATTTTTTTTGTTTTGGAATTTTCTATTTTTTTTTTGTTTGGGTTTGGGTAGAATGCTATGCAGATGAGATTGTATGAGGATTAATGACTTTCAAGTACGGGAAGGATTCTGTTTTTCAAGTCGGATCACGACTAGTGGGAATAGCTTATCCCCAGCGGAGTCGCCATTCTGTGGACCCTCGCCGATTTTTCCGCGCTCCCACACGACGTTCTTCTCCCTTTCCTTTCGGAAGAAGAAGAAGAAGAGGTGCGTGAGTGCGAAATCGCCGTTTGTGCCACTGGCTTGCCTCGTTCTCGAGGGCTTCGTTTGGTTGTCGTGTTAAGCTGGATATGTTTAAATGAGTTTATATAAGACCAGAGTCGCCACTAGCCAGTTACTTCGAATCTACAGTCGGCTAGACCCCGTAGAAACGTTAGAGAAGAGAATCCGAAGATTCCTTCCTCTAAAATGACTCCTGTTGATCTGCGGCCAGAGATTCAAGGTAAGGGATCACGGTTACAGGGTGGGAAGAGGTTAAGCACCCCACACACTGCCCGTACCGAAGTACGGTCTCTACTTCACAGAATCGATCGAATACTTGAAAGTCTAATTTAATCCTCGTACATTCTCATGGATGACATGATGCATGAATGCGGGTCTGAACAGTAAGAGTTTCTGATGGGCAGGTTCCAACAACGGGCAAGCCCAGAGCATACGCTCGAACTGACAGGTGCTTAATATAAAGACATATGCATGTGTGCTTGAGTAATCAAGGTGCTTGTAGTGAAGCAGGGGGGTTGGAAGGAAAGTAAATGTTGCACTTATGCTAGATGCAAATGAAATGATGAGTAGCTGGGTGGACGGAGGTATCGCAAGGATTGGCTTCGAGTGGATGGATCAAGACTTGGATGGCTTGGGAGGCTTGGACCAGTGGTCAGGCTGGGCTGGACCAGGGCTAGACTCTCCTCACTCAGGCTCTCCTTGGTGGAAAAATGGGCTAAGGGCACTTGAAAGGATGGACTCTCTCTGGACTCGAAGGGCTTCGAATTGATTCGTTGAAATGAGAAGGGGAGGGGGGTATTTATAGCAGCAGAGAGTGGCAGAAGTCGTAATTTTGTCCGGGCGGCCTGCCATGGGCCGCCCGTACGGCCGCTCCTCGGTTTCCAGCGAGTACGGTCGTTCCCTCGGGGCTGCTGTTGGACTCGCTGGTCGACTCAGTGAGTTGACTCAGCGGGTCGACTCGGTGGTTTGACTCGACGGGTTGACTCGACGGGTTGACTCAGTGTTTTGACTCGACGGGTTGACTCGACGGGTTGACTCAGCGGGTTGACTCAGCGAGTTGACTCAGTGAGTTTGACTTTTTTTGGGATTTTTTTACTGGACTTTTTTATGGGGGGTTTTTCTGGGTGGTGTTTAGGACTGGGTTGACTGGGTTCAGGCTTGAATTGGGCTATGGAATGGGGCTTACAAGGGTGAGTTTGGCTGAGTTTGGACTTGGGATTTGGGGGTATGGTCCTCCGTTCAACCAGCTATCTCTACCAACAGTGTAGCCGAAGGTGGGGTGTTTACAGTATCATATCCTAAAATGATCTTTCAAAATAGTTGGACGGTGTGGATTTAAGACACGTAGTCAGGGGCATATCTTCCAATCAGTGCAATTTTTTAATGGACTCAGATTGATCAATTAGACTGTCCAAGTGACTTTATGCGATTAAGATCACTATAAGTTATAGTGCTCCAAAAGCACTGAAGCATTACTCTTTTAGGAATATTTTAATCATCTAAAAGATCTAAACAATCTTTTAATGGCCCGGACAACCCTGGGTTTAGCTCTTAGCAAGGAGGCCTATGACCTACCTATGAAGGTTCGGTAATTCCTAATGAGCTAGGAATCTTTAGATTAAGAGATGAAATTGAACGATTCAAAGAGCTGGTGGTCCCCGCTGGATTTGGATCATACATTGAATCAATCTCAAATGCGCTTCCCTCATACATTTTATTATTAAGAACGAAGTCATTATTTATATCAGACCTTCCACGTAGTTTAAGTCCACGTATCCAGACTGAAAATGAACTTAAGATACAAGATTTAGAACTTAGGGTTTTACAGAAAGATGATCCGGTGCTCTCGTAGCACTATAAGTTAATAGTGCTCTAGCTTAATGGATTCACTTGGACACTCCGATCAATCGATCTGAACTGTTCACTGAGTCCAGAACACATCTCATGGCCCACCATGCAAATTTTGCACTAATCAGATGATCCAATCCATCTTTGATTTGGGCTTTTTTTCCCTCTCAGTAGCCACCCTTTTTCCAAGTATAGGATGCATGGATGGTTACAATTGCCTAACAAAAGAAACTCTTTAGAATCATAAACGATATATGATTTTAGTAAACGAATTTATAGATCAGATTATTGATTTGACCCATTTTTGTGTAAATAATCTTGACCATCCATATTAAATGCTATTGATCAAATGGTTTCTATTGGTCACCTATGTTTGCCATGTGGCCCATGGAATGTGCATTGGACCTAATGAACAGTCCAGATGAATGGATTGGGCCCTCTACGTATACCAATATAAGTTACAGAGCACTGTTTGTTTATAGTCTATTTCCTATTGTTTGAAACCGTCTTTTGCATAGTCTTAAATCATCCCATGGCGTTGCACCCTGTGATGGCATTCACATTCGATAAGATACGTCGTATTCTGCCATTGGTTTTTTGGTATTGGTATATTTTCTTTCCTAATATCTATTGATTATGTCATGGAGTGACGTTTGGCCATCTGATTTCGTTCGATTTTGGGCTCATTCATCTCCCATTGCCATGGTTCTTTCTTATGAGAACTGTTCAACCTCAGACATTCAATTAATAATTTCTGAAAACCTAATTCAAATAACAATTTATGCTTGTTACATAAACGTACCCTTTCGAACCCATCTTATTCTCGTCTTGCCACATAGCCTGTTTGGATTGGGTCATTTGGATGACCACGTATTTCAATAAGTAGATCATGTTATAATTTTGTGAATTGGCATCCCTACTTCTGGATAACATTGATGATTGTGATTCTCAGAACTTGAATATCTGGTTTGGTTCAATTAAAAGTTGGATATAAGGGGTGGAATTGATCATTCTAGAAAAAGTTCTTGACCATCCATCATGTGGATCCTAAACTCTGTTGTCTGTCCAACATAAAAATCACTTTGTCGGGGGATCTTCAATGGTTAGGGAAATGGACGGCCAATATTAATTTATAACAACGTGGTCCCAGATTTCACAGATCATATTAACATGATGGACATCAAATAGAAGGAAAACAAACTACACATTAGGATGAAGCTTCAATCAACAACTCAAAGATATCCAATTATCCACCCAAGTGGGGACTTACTGCAAACCATAAAGTTCTGAATGTTTGAACACTACCAAAGAATCAAATCAACTAAATTACTAGTTGAGTTCAAACAACTCCACCAGACACATGTATGGTTAACCATATGGTTCACATTTGCCTCCAAAGGTGCAACTTCTTGTTCTTCTATACCTGCAACATCTGTTAATTTGGTGCATATGCACATACAAAATTGTTAGGAGCTATCTCGTGAGAAATTCCCCCCAAGATTACACATCTATCATAATAGTCAAGTATAGTTTACAAACGGAAGCAACAAATACAACATACATTCCATAAGTACAAATCTTATTTGAATGCATGAATGCTCTAGTCTAGGGATGCACATCCATCTGGATTTTTTTAGAAGAATCCTTAATGCAATTGGACAGCCGCACAATGACTAGTCATCCAGTAAAATACACAAAGGTACAACCTTACAATGGCTACTCATATGGTAAAATCTCACGAAGCAGAAGAACTATTACATGATGATTAGGGAATCACAGGTGACAGACATTGGCATTATGATTTGGGAATCACAAAGGACAAACATCGACATTATGACCTGGGAATCACAAGTGACAGATATCAGCATCATCTGTAAATTCTAAACAATACCCAGGAATCACAAGGGACATACATCAACCCCACAAAACGGAAATCACAGAGGACATACAACGATCTCATGGTCCAGGAATTCCAAATGACATATGTCGGTATCAAATGATAATATCAGCAATTGATGATTGGATTAAATGATGAAACTCTATCATTGAGAGCTTTCATCGAACACTCAGAGGGCCCACTAGCAGAGGAGGCTCTCCCAGCTCTCAGATTGCATGAGATGAATGAAGACATAGTAGGTATAGCATCATTCAAAATTAACCAACCAACTAGGAAAGATTGCTACGTATCAACCATCAATAGATGCCATCACAAGCAACAGGAAAAATATAAACCCTTCTTTCGTTCTAAGTAATCCTATACATACCACTCAATCCTAAATCATGCATGAGACATGATATTTTAGAATTTTAACACAACACCTAGAAGAAAGTAAGGTGCTGGACTAAAAAATTAAAAATGAAACATAACAATAGAAGTGCATCTCTATTGCAATGACTTAAATTCGTGAAAAAAAAAAAAAAAGAACTTCAAATCGACAAATGACGAAACCGACACGAGAATTTACCAAAGTAGAGAGATCAACGCTCTAATTCTCCCTGATCGGCAAAGATTTTCTAGTTTCCAACCCCTTTTTGGACATTAAAGAACTTATGAAGAACGGTATCTTGAATTGCAGCTTCCGACCACAGAAAGATCGTAATTCTTCCTAATCGGCAAAGGTTTTCCAGTTTCCAGCCCCTTTTTTTGCCATTAAAGAGCTTATGAAGAATGGTATCTTGAATTGCAGCTTCTGACCACAGAGAGATCAAAGATCCCCACAAAAGGAACATAATTGAATGTAGAATCGAGGTCTAGGAGATAGAGAGGGAGAGAGCAAGGATGTGAGATTGGAGAGATCTAGATTTTCTAGAAATGAAAGATTAGGGTTTTGCGAATTAGAGTTTTGGAGAGGAAAAGGGGATTTTGGTTGAAGATGAGAGGGGGGGGGGGGGGGGGGGGGGGGGGGGAAGGGATTGTGTACTACCCCACTGGGACGAAGCTAGGGAAAGGGAGAGGAGAATAAGGATTTTGGATGCAGGGTTTATTTGGGCGTTGATTGGGTACTACCCGACTAAAATGAAACTAGGGACAAACGATCATATCATGGGGCTCCATGGGGCCCAGCGTGATTTATGTGGTCTATAAACACCGTCCATTCAATTTTCCAGACAGTTTAAGGTCATAATAAAAAAAAAAGGAGGCAAATCAAAGGCCCAAGTGGACCACACCACAGGAAGCACCAGAGAATGATGCCCACTATTTCCTACGGTGTAGTCCACTTAGAGCTTTCGATCTGCCTCCTTTTTAGGTTCATGCCCTAAAATGAGGTGTCAAAATGGATGGACAACGTAGATAAAACACATACATTTCGTCCAGGTAGGGCTCCATGGGGCCCATAGTGATTGAGTTTTATCTGCGCAGTGCATTTTTCCAAATTATTTTAGGATGTAAAGAAAAAATCGATGCCCACCATTCAATACTCGTTTGAGGACTTGGTGAAGTGGTTTACGGTGGTTTCCACTGTTCGATTGATGATTGGAGGTTGATCGGATGGTCGACGACACTTTGTGTTATATGATCGTTGATTGGGAGGTTGATTAGGCGATTGTTGGTGATGCCCACTATTTGATTGTTGATCGAAGACTTGATGAAGTGATGTACAGTGATTTCCAACTTTCATTAGAGGATTAGAGGTTGACCGAATGGTCAACAACACTTTTTGTCGTTTGATCATTGATTGGGGGTCGATCAGGCGATCGTCGGGGGTGTGCACCATTCGATTGTCGTAAAAATGGATGGATGACGTGGATAAAACACATACATCATGGTGGTTCCCATTGAGCACCGACAAATAACGATGTTTATACTGGAGGGAGTTTGAGATATATTGGATTGGGTTTTTGTTTATACTCTTACGCAGAGATATTTGACTGGGTTTTATATCGGTAAGTATACATAGCATGCGGATGCATATTTGTGTTATATTCAATCCATCCATCTATTTCATCAAATCAAGCATATTGTGGGAGATAAAAACTTAATTGGGCCAACTACAAGTGAAACTGGGGACAAAAGTTTACACTGTTAAAACCTTACTGGCCCATCATGACATTTATATACCATCTAACCTCAAAGCGACTTTGGTGGATCCCTAGATGCACTGAAGTGGGTGAGATCGTGAGATCCTTGACTATGGGATCCCGCCTACCCTGAGCTTAATACAGGAAGAGCTATGTGGGTCCCACCATGATGTTTGGGATTCATCCACTCCATCCATCCATTGTCCTAGATCATTCTATGATATGAGTCAAAACATGAGGCAGATCCAACTCTCAAGTGGACCACACCATAGAAGGAGCTCTCTGGCAAAGTGTTCCATATTAGATTTTGTCTAACTCTGGTGTGGCCCACTTGTTGGTTGGAATTGTCCCATTTTTTTACTACTAACTTAAAATGACATGGGATAATTGATTAACAGTGTGGATAAAAATCCACGCATCACGGTGGGCCCCACATAGCTCTGCTTGTACCGAGCTCGGGACAGGCGGGGGAGTACGCAATCCGCATCCGGGAAGTGAATAGACGTGGATTGCTTATGACCAGGGTTTACATGAAGTTCCTATGGTCGAAATACATACATCACGTTGGGCCCCACTTCGAGCCGTCCGATCGTTGATTGGGAGGTTGACCAGTTGATCATAAGATGTGCACCGTTTAATACTCGATCGAGGACTTGATGAAGTGATCTATGGTAGTTTCCACCATTTGATTGTTGATTAGGGGGTCAATCGAGCGATCTCGGTGATGTGCACCATTGTCCATCAGGCGATCTCAGTGATGTGCACCATTTGATCATTGATTAGGGACTTGATGAGGCGATGTACAATGATTTTCACCCTTCGATAGAGAATTGAAGGTTGATCGAATGGTCAACAACACTTTGTGTCATTCGATCGTTGATTGAGGGTCGATCAGGCAATCGTTGGTGATGTGCACCATTTGATCATGGGCCCCACATAGCTCTACCCATAGTGATGCATGAGTTTTATTCACGTTGTCCAATCCTTTTTATCCACGTCATGCATGCATGAATGAGCTTTCGCAAGTTCCTGCGTTAGGATGCTAGGTGGGGCCCATCGTGATGTTTGTGAGAAGTCCACTCCATCTACAAGTTTTGTGACATCATTTTAAGATATGAAACAAAAAGAGCTAGATCCAAAAGTTAAGTGGGCCAAACGGGAGGAAATAGTGGGGAAAGAAATGTCTACTATTGACACCTTCCTAGCTTCATCTTGATGTTTAAATGCCATCCAAACCGTTTATAAGGTCATCATCACTAAGACGAAGTGAAAAACGAAAATGTAGCCTTCATCCAGACCTATGTGACCTTATGAACAGGTTGGATGGAAAATGAGGGATATCCAATTTGGACCACAAAGCACCTGTCAGTAGCTACTTGGCGACTAACAACATCAGTAAGCAATCCACATCCCATTTAAAGAGGATGCGAATTGCATGTTGACCCTGGTAGTTCTCTATGTGCCCCATCATGGTGTATGTGCTTCATGATGGATGACCATTTATATATACATCACGTCAATAGCTAATTGGATGTAAGAAAGAAAAGGGATGGACGATGTGGACTAATAAATGCATTAAGGGGGACCCCTCCAACTCATGGACCACTGTCTGACCACAACTTGACCATCCCAATCAACAATCGGATGACACATGATAGTGTTCTCGATCGTTCAATCAACCTCCAATCAATAATCGAACTATACGAATTTGAAACCAAACATCTATAGGCAATGTACTGTTCAAATTTTTACATTAACAAAAGTTAAAAACCTTAATATTCCATAATTCCTTACTCAAACCCTGAAACCTCTAGAAAGTGATATCGAACTCAAGGCACCCATTTTGGATAGATCATTACCTAAATATGACCCCTATTAAAGTATCTCAGCCATCCAATTTGTGGTCATCCAATGGACCAAAAAAAAAAATGGTCGATGGTCCACCCACAATTTGGATGGGCCAGATTGACATCTACACCACATGTACAGTTGATGAGTCACCAACATGTTGAAAATCAACAGGAATAAAGCTCACTTGCGTACAAGATTGGGAATGAAATCGGCAAGCTTTATAGTGTACGGTCCATCTTGATGTATTTTGTATATATCCAAACCGTCCATTTGTTTTTAAATCTTATTTTAGGAAGTGATTCCAAAAATTGTGCAGATCTAAATCACAAGTGGGCCATACTAGTAAAAATAGTGATGAATAACCATTAAAAATAAAAAAAGATCTTTTGTGGGCCACAAAAGTTTTAGATCAATCTGATTTTTTTTCTTCATCCAGATCTTCTTGACATTATCAACAGGTTGGAATGCAAATAAACATTATTAAAACCTTAGAATGGGCCATTTGATATTTTTAATGGTGATGCACTCAATTATGCACATTTCTTGGGTTTTCATGAGGTCAGCAAGTTGCGGATCAATTTTGACATTAAAAATTTTCCTAATTTGAAAATATGATCTAGTCACTCTATTTTACTTGTCAAGATCTTTGATTTAATTGGTCAATCATCCCAATCGGGTTTCAGATGAGAAAGATATTAGGCGGACAAGATTGATCACCCATTTGATGGGTCATATCTTACTTTCTACTGGTCAGTCTTAGGTGAAATTTAATATAAACATCTAAAATCATTTATGCTTCAATCATTTAATTGTAATTTTTTTCAAAATTTCAATTTTTCAAACTTCATTTTTTTTTTCAAAATGTCAGTTTTTTTATAACTTCTTAATTTTTTTCCAAAATCATTTTTTTTTTTCAAACATCTTAATTTTTTTTCAAAATACAAAATCTCAATTTTTTTTTAAATCTATTTACTTGTAAACTTATTAATCTTTTTCAAAATGCAAATTTTATTTTTGAAAATATAATGTCAATTTTTTTAAAATTATTTTTTTTTCAAAATCACTATTTTTTTAAACTTCTCAAATTTTTTATACAAAATTTTAATTTTTTGTTAAAATCTTGATTTTTTAATCTCATTTTTTTAAAAAAATTTCGATTCCTTTTCAAAATCTCATTTTTTCTATTAAACTTCTCAATTTTTAATCTCATTTATTTGAAAAATCTTAAATTTTCTTAATTATAGGCCATTAGATTTTTAAACAAAGTATTAATTGCTCTTAAAACACTTTTTAACGATGAGTTTAACCAATCATCGCTAAAAGACATGTTTTGCGATGAGCTTAACAAGTCGTTGCTAAAAATCCTTTTTGTGATAACTCTCAATTTGTTGCAAAAAGTGGCTTTTTGTTACAACGTTTAAAACTCGTCGCGAAAAGTCCTATATGCACCCTTGGAAAAATTCGCGTGAGAAGACTTATGATGATAATTGGAGCTTGATGCAAAAGAGTTTATTATTGGCGATAATTTGAAATGTTATCGTAAATAGTCTACATTTTTTGTGATGAAACCATATTCGTCGCAAATAGTCTAAATTGGTTGACATTTGAAACTTGTCGCAAAAAGTACTTCCCACCCCCGTGAAAAAATTCGCGTGAGAAGTTTTTGCTATGACAGTTGGAGCTCATGGCAAAATAGTTGATTATTAGCGAGGATTTGAAATGTTATCACAAACAGTCTACCCTTTTGCAATGAAACGATATTCATCGCAAATAGTCTCAATTGATGTTTTTGCGACAAGCTTAACAAGTCATCGCTAAAAGCCCTTTCTACAATGACTCCCACTTTTTGCGACGAGATTTGAAACTCATCGTGAGAAGTCCTTCCCACCCCTCGAAAAAAACTGCACGAGAAGTTTTTGCGACAATAGTTGGAGCTCGTCGCAAAAAAGTTGATTGTTGATGACGATTTGAAATGTTGTCACAAATAATCTATCTTTTTTGCGAAGAAACCATATTCATAACAAATAGTCTAAATTGTTGTCTTTGCAATGAGTATAATAAGTCGTCGCTAAAAGAGACTTTTTTGCGACGACTTATTTCATCGCAAAAAATCACTTTTTTGCGATAACTGCCAATACGTCGCAAAAAATGGCCTTTTGCTACGTCATTTGAAACTCATCGCGAAAGTCCTTCCCGCCCTATGAAAAAATTCGTGCGAGAAGTTTTTGCAATAACAGTTGGAGCTTGTCACAAAAAAAAAAAAAAAAAAAATTTGACTATTGGCAACAATTTGAAATGTTGTCGAAAATTGTCTACCTTTTTGCGATGAAACCATATTCGCTCAAATAGTCTAAATTAGTATTTTTTTTTCGACAAGTATAACAATGTGTCATTAAAATTCACTTTTTGCGTTAACTTTTGTGTCGTTGCAAAAAATTACGTTTTACGACGACTCCCAATTCGTCGTAAAAAGTGACTTTTTTGTGACGATATATGAAACTCATCATGAAAAGTGCTTCCCGCTGAAAAATTCACGCAAAAGTATTTGCGACAAGTTTTTGCGATGACAATTGCAGTTCATCACAGAAAAGTTCATTTTTTTGTGACAATTTGAAAGGTAATTGCAAAAGTCAATTTTTTGCGACGAGTTTCTAATTTATCATAAAAATTTGACTTTTTGCAACGAAATTTGACTTGTCGCTAAAAAAGTCATGGCAAAAAGTCTAATTTGTTGTAGTGTGACCTTAACCTTAACCTAAACCTACAAACTTTAATTGTCTCTTTGTTTGCCCTAATTTTATTGCCACATAAACTTATTTCTTTACTTCACTTGGTCTCTAGTTATAAAGGATGCCCTGCATGGAGTTACATATGTGAATAGAAATATTATGGTCTATCCAATAAGAGTTTACTAACTCTTTAGATATATTAAATTCAAACAGACCAAATAAGATACTTACTCTTCTTTACAACATATTCTTAATGTATTCTTTCTTTTGATGTCTTGGTTTCTTACAAAACAAGCAAATACCTTCTTAGCCCCTTCTCTTTATTAATCTTCAAGTTGAGGTTGGTTATCGACTATAGAACTTAAAGTTTGTTTTTAAGTATTTTTTTTCATTTTCTTATTCCCATTTTGTTCTTGTTTAGAGGTTACAAGATGTACATAATGTGTCATTTCTTGCCTGCTAAGAATCTCTTTCCCTTAAACATATTGATTAATCAACTCGTTTAATGTCCACTTCTTTTGAATGTTATAATTTATTTAAAATGAACCAAACTAAGAAGGGAGAGAGTCAAAACAAAAGAAAAGTAGGACATTCTACATTCTCAAAGATCTAATACTTATTGATCTTGAGATACACATTATTAGACTTTGGCCCAACCTTGTTATATGAAATCTCTTACTCTGAATTAGTGTCGAGTAGCTCATAAGGTTCACCCTCTTTCAAAGCAAGGTTGAGGTCCATGCAACCTAAGGCAATCTTAATTAACTCTTTCCATTTGGGATAATTAGTTTTAGTTAAAATGGAATAAAATCGTGTTAAATTGAAATATTAAAAAAGTCTATAGTTGTAGTTCAAAACAGACATATTGACACAAATAAACATGTCCTATTGAGTAATGCATGAACATCAACTAAATATCAGACATTACACTATCATCCTACTGATTGGGGCCTTCAATTGAATTACTTAGAATGATAATAGGCCTACTGTATTAGTTCTAGTAACAGCCTGATGTGTCATCTTGACTCCTCCTTTGGGTGATAGTCATAACACATAAGTAGCTCTACTGAACATGAAATTGACCAATGTTGATGACATAAATTTAAGAAACTCATCACCTTTAGGTGAAATAGATCTCTCAAGCGTATATCACATTCGCCATTCACTTTAGCTTTCCCACATCCTATCAAACGATGATATCTTTTTATGCTTACCACCATTCGTAATGGACACCAATGTTCTCGTAATGGAGAATCATTGAATTCCATCTACACAATTTCAGAAACAAAGTCCTTCATCGATTGAAGTCACTTTGGTGGCCAATAAAACCAGAGCTAATCTTCACAACCAAACTCAAGGATTGATGCATAGTCCTACCCTCAACAGACCATTCTAAGATATCTAATTTGGTCCAAAATACAACTAACGTTAACAACCCAATAGGCTAAAAACACCTTTTTCATAATGATGGTTGGATTAATTCTTAATGGTCAACGTTTGTACTGAATAAGAACTCAATATCAATACACCACGGATACTAAATTACAAGGGTCATCAAACAAGTGAAACCCACCAATCATCCATTTATTTATCTGGGTTCACTAATACTAAAGCCGATAGCCTGAGCATAATATATTTTAATAGTCAAGAATAACATATATGGACTTTATCTATCAAAACCCTTGATTGGGCCATTCTTTAGTCAATCTGAGCCAATAGTCGTGTCCAAAACATCCTGATTTAGATGGAGGAGTTTCAACCCAATCTAATCTGAATCGAATAAGATCCATCCAAAACACCTTGTAAATGGTCACAATTAGTCCAGCTAGATCTGAACAGAATCTAGTCATTCTCATTTTGACTAGTCCACACTGAAGATTATAACTTTTTTATTGTCTAGATTAATTTTTGATCAAATTTAGCCATTAAATTACCGGATATGGCCCACTTAATGAGGGATTGATCTTATTAGTATAACACCTTCATGATTCAAAACCTCATCAATGCAAATGACCACTTGTTTTGAAGCTCTTGATGAGGAGAATGAAGTTATTAGATCAAGTCTTCTAAAGGAAGTGAAATTTTGGGTAAAAATGGGCCAAAACCCACTTACCACATTAAAAGACCCATTTAACTTGTGATTTTAATGCCCCACCCTTTGATCTAGCCATTCAAGGCATCGTGAGCCTCAAACATGGCTACTATTGGGCAATGGCCCCAAATATTCAAACACAATACCATAATGTAGTTTTCAAAGGCTACAGTACTGCAGAATGCATGGCTTCTAGCATGCACATGATCATCCATTGAACATGAATCAACTATCCAAAATAACCAACCATGGTCTATGGATTGATATGAATGGATCTCATGATCGAGTACTCCATAAACCAAACTAAGTCGACAAATCTTCTTAGAACATGTCAATTGGGCCAATGATCAAGTTTGGGCCCAATCCAAAATAAAATCTGATGGATCTTATTAAAATGGTTTGTTTCTAGGGAACCTACAACAATAGACGATCCAAGATTTCTTTAGGCTTCGATGGACATCTAGTGTCTAATTTGATTTGTCCAATCCCTTATGCATGTTTAAGAAATCACTCAAAACATTTCATTCGAATCTGATAAATAAATTTTGAGATACGGCCCAATCAAAGTAGGTCATCGCTTGATTAATGAAGGATCAATCTTATCCATACAATAATCTTGCACTTTGAACTCCGATTAGGGTGCAAGACCACTAGTCTCAAAGCTAATAAAGAACACTATCAAACCATAAAATCTGATCTCCTAAAGGAAATCAATATAGGGTCCAAGAGTAGGTCGTGAGTACTTGTTGAACAAGTTGATCATCTTTTTATGTTGATCCGCATGTACCCCAACACTCAAACTTGTTCCACCTAAATCTCAGCCATCTGATGTATGTTCGAGGTGTACGACCACTCATTTCAAAGGTATTGACTAGCACTTTCAAGATATATGGTTTGCTTTTCAATTTAGATTGCAAAAAGGGCCACAACTAGGCTGCAAGCTAACTGTCCAGCAATGTCTAGCAAAGACGTACGTCTAAATAGGTGGGCCCCATACAATTTTCAAGATGCCCAGCGGTATGGTGTCCACCCTACATAGGCCCTCATTAGGGCCCTTCGAACCCGCATGCTCCACACCCCAAGTGGGCCCCACATGAATTCAAAAGTAGGCTCACATGCAGACGTGCACGCACACATTGGATTGCGCAAATCAAATCACCAAAAGAAGTGGGTCCCACGCAAGAATATATAGAAATTTCTAAAGTCAATTCAAGAATTCAATCGCCGCGAAACGAAAACTAATTAATTCCTCATTCGAAAGACAACAATCTGACCAGTTCTATCTCCTAAATATATCACCGGAATTTCTAGATCAAAATAGTTGACAGTTATTGCTAAATGGGCCTACTCTGATACCAACTACTAAATCCTTGCTATACACATAGGGAATTGCATACAATACAAAATAATAAATGATCCAATCTCAGGAATAACTATAAGCAATAACATCATATTTTTAAAGTATGTAAACAGACATAGATGAGATCGAACCTGAATGCTTTCAATCACATGAGCAGTCATGTTAATGTCGATTTGTTTATGCTACTACAAAGATGAACTTGATCTTCTGGACCTTACACTCCCTTATCAAAACCTCTTAATGGGAGTAAGGTCTTTTGTATATGTAGATAAGGAGATCAAGAATTGTATTAATGAAAAAGATGGTTGGAGAAGCACCCATCACACTTCTCCCCTCCATAGTCTCTACACTGTAATTATGTATAGGGACCATGGTCCAAACATTCCGCCCCAAACCTATCTATATTGATTACAACTATAATGGGCCCACCGGTTTTCTCAATCTGAATAAGCTGACAATCAGATAAAAAATCGATGATCATGTATGACCCACCTAATAAAAGTCTTACATAGATTATCTGATCAAAGTGAACTCTAAAGAGGGATAGGCAATCAGATGTGCTGCGCATGATGGATGGTCCAGGTCAATAACTGGACTCTCTTCTATTATCAATATGTCTATACTATTATCTAGACCATTCATTTTTGTAGTCATTGCTGATTAGATCATATGATCAAATAATTTTCATATGTTTTTTAAACAAGATCGTTAGATATTTTTCATTCTAACCATCCAATTCATGTACAACACTCATATAGTTAGATGACCAAATAATATTAATATTTGGTTTTTGATACTTCTAAACTGGTGACCAAAACCTTGACAGTTCGCAATTTCTCAGTAATTCTGAACTTCCTGTGTATCATCCATTATAAAAGTATTTCTCTTACTGTATTGGGATGTTCTGATTACTTTAATAATCTAAAAGATACGGATTCCAAATGAAACTGGAATCTTTAGATTAAGGGTTGAAATTGTAGGATTGGCGGTGGCCGGCAGTGAATTTCTATCATTACCCAGCATTTGTGAATTTTTCTACTTGAATATACATTGAATCAATCCCAACAGCCCTTAGTCTAAATTACTAAAAAATTCTAAACATTGCTTTCCACATTTTCTTAATATTTTCAAGACCATAGTTCTCCTCATTGTTTGAGTCAGACCTTCGACGTAGTTTTAATTCCGCCATTAGACAAAATCTTGCAATGTGTTCCTTGGAAAAGTATCGGGTCCCTATCGCTTATAAGTAAGTTATTAAACGGTCTACCTCCATACACGTAGCTCACATTTACATGATATGCACCGTTTATCTGGCCATGGAATCACATTTCTTGATTGATTCTAGCCTCTGATTGGATTTTAATATGACATAGATAGTTAGAAACATCCCAACCAACATTTAACATTAAGTGGACAAGTATCTTCCAATAGATGGCTAGGATCATCTGGGTATTTTTACTTTTGGAGCATCACCTATCCACAGATGGGCCCACCAGATGAGCGGCCCTGATTTTATGGAGTTACACCACGTGTACAAATAAAGACTTCCTATGGATAACTCAGACATAAGATTTAGGTCTGCGGGATGCTTGTGTGACTTTTTTGTATTCTTTTTTATTATTATTGCTCCAAACTATTTTGGACGCCGCAGTCATCGTTGTCATCTCTAGCTTCTCTGCTTCTGTCTTATTTGAATTTAAATACTAATGGCTTGTATTTTTGCCACTTAAAAATGAGTTCTATCTATTTGTATTTAATTGTAACTATGTATTAGAGAGGAAATGATATAATAACCCATGGTGCGCCATGATAGGAAAGCTGCCATATCTTAAAAGCACTTTTAAGAAAAAAAAAATCTAAAAGAAATTAAATAAATAAAATTTAAAAACTGCCATTACCTGCTACTTGCCTCGTGCTGATTTGTGGATTACCGTATGATTGCTCTATATTAAAGATTAATTTTTTAGGTATGGACCAAAGATTAAAACCAACAATTTACATAACTTATCATATTTTATATAATTATGATTAAATAAAATGAGTTGAACTTATTTTAAGGCAAACAGGCCCAAGGTGATGCATAGCCTTAGATCACCCCGTGACAGTGGATCCTATTAAGGCATTCATGTTTGATTAGGTTCTTCATATTACGTGATTGATTTCTTAATTAGTAATCATACACTTACTTTTAAAATCGTGATTGATTCTGTCATCGAATGACGTTTGGCCGTGTGATTTCATTCGATTTTGGTTCCATACGTCCCCCACATCAACTGCTCACATCATGTGGTACCGCACCATCAGGCTGGAGCAAAAATAGGGCGGTTCAACTCATCAGGTAACATGGGAATCAATGGACAACTGACATCTGACTCCACATTCAGGCGTGGACCACCTGTTCAGAGGATAAGGGTGAATTTCTAGAAGAGTCAATTTCATGGTGGGCCTATAATTTTAAGGGTCCTGATATCCTACATTTCGAGGGAGCGAATTAGCTATTGCCCTGGTAACAGCTTATTGGGTGATACCCCTACCGTGTGGGTCCTACCTTGATGTACTTCTTGTATATCCACATGGTCCATTTGTTTTTACATCTCAGGTGGACCATACCAGTCGAAAGAGTGATGAATAGCCATTAGAAACATTTTGTGGACCAAAAAAGTTTTGAATCAATCTGATCTTTATAATTTCCCTTCAACCAGATCTTATTAACATTATAAATAAGTTGGATTGAAAATAAACATTAAGAAAAAAGTTAAGGTGGGCCTTTGAAATTTTTAATGGTGAGGCACTCAATCACCGCTCTTTCCGGTGGTGTGGTCCACCTGAGATTTGGGGAGGTAGGCCCAACTGTAGGGGTAACACCCACTACAAGAAAAATGACATTTCCCAGCGGCCAAAACCGCTGGTAAAAGTCTAAAAAACCGCTGGCCAAACTTTTCCCAGCGGTCAGGCAAACGCTGAAAAAAGCTGCGTCGGCAAATCATTTGCCAGCGGCCGGTATGATTTAACAGCGTTTTTCTGGCCGCCGGGATAAGTTAATTTTTCCCGACGGCCAGAATCATTTTCCAGCGTTTTCCTAGCTGCTGGTAAAAGCCGAACGAGCCGCCGGAGAAGTCTTATAAAGCGCTGGGAAAGGCCTGAAAAAGCGCCGGTAAATATCTAAGAAGTAATGGAAAATACATGATAAGCGCCGGTGATAGTCCATTGAAACGCTGGAAAAGGTCTGTTGAAGCAACAATCCACTCATATTGAGGCGACGGTACAGGTCTATTAAAGTGCTGGTAAAAGAGTCCCAACATGCAAGCCGGCTGGGCAGTTAAAAAGAACTTGTATTTTTCTTTTTTTTTAAATATTTAAAACCTAAAGAATGTTGCACAATTCAAGTAAAATTGAATACCAAACAATAATTGTATTATTTTACAATAAAAAATATATAATATTTATTACAATGAGTTGAAAATTTGTCCAAATATATCTAAAAGAAAATAACGCCATTCAGCCCTCATTCATCTTTGCTTTGAACCTGCAAATCAAAATAAAAAAAAAAAAAAAAAAAATTACATCCCAAATCTGCCATTCAGCCCTCATCCATCTTTGCTTATAACCTGCAAATCAATATAACAAAAAAACTAATTACATTCCAAATAACTTGCAAATCAAAATAACAAAAAAAAATAATAATAATTACATCCCAAATCCACTATTCAGCCCTCATCCACCTTTGCTTATAACCTGCAAATCGAAATAACAAAAAAATTACTTGCATCCCAAATAACCAAAGTTGCACACAAGCCAAGCTGAACCGAGTTTCACTCAAGTTTGGTTTGACTTGTTTATGTGGGTCCATCTGTTTTACTAGCTCATTTGGGGCATGGGCCCAAAAATATAGCAGATCCAAACCTCAAGTGCACTACACCACAAGAAACGACGTAATTGAACACCCGCCATTAAAAACTTCCTAGGGCCTACCATAATGTTTATTTGCCTTTCACCCTCTAAAGATCATACAGCTATGGATGAAGGGAAAACACAAATAAAAACTTGATCCGAAAATTTTATGCCCACAACTATTCAATCACTACTATTTCTTATGGTGTGGTCCTGCTGAGAATTGGATTTACTTCATTTCTTCAGCCCATGCCTTAAATTGAGCCAGCAAAACAAATGGATGGCATGGCTATGCAGCATGTACATCAAGGTGGGCCCATGGTCATGGCCTCACCAAATCCATGTTCCTCCAGGAATAACCATGGAATTGGACGTGGCCCAAGCTCTTTGGGCCACAACGTATCATTATCCACACCATCCATCCATTTTGTAAAATAATGTGTTTTGTCCACGTCATCCATATGTCTTGCCAACTTCTAGGACATGAGTCATAGATGAAGCAAATCCAAAGCTCAATGGACCACAACACTGAAGATAGTAGGAGTGAATGCTCACCATTAAAAACTTCCCGAGGCACAAAGAAGTTTTGGGTGAAGCTAACATTTGTGTTTTCTCTTCATCCCGATCTAGTTCATCTTATGAAGAGATTGGTGAACCATTAAGGTGAAAGTACATGAGAAGGTTTTAACAATGAGCTTTAGAGCTCACGTAGTGTGGTCCACTTAAGATTTGGAGCTACCTTATTTTTGCCTCATCATGCTCTAAATGAGCTGGCAAAACGGATGACAGCAAGGAGAGAACACATACATCATAGTGGGCCCTATAGAGCTTGAGCCATGTCCATTTTTGGAGACTAGTGTTGCAAGAAATTTGTGTACCTCTTCTGAAATGCCATGACCTTATGGCATCACATACACATCCACATGGCTGGATTAGGATGCAAATCAATCGAGCATGACGTACAAGGTACAACTCCCTATTCGAGCTTTAATTTACATGAGCCGAGCTTCATGCCTATCCCTACTGTTTGAGCTTAGTTAGGTCCAGATTATACAAACTTGAGCTTGGTTTGGTTTTGTCCAAATATCTGAATCGAGCCGAACTTAGCCAAGTTTGAACAAGGCCCACCATCATGTATATATATCTATATAATCCACTCTGTCCATCCATTTTTACATATCATTTTAGTGCATGATCCAAAATTAAACATATCAAAAGCTCAAGTGGACCAAACCATAGGAAACAGTGTGCATTCATGTATATGTGTTATGTAAATGGAATGAGAACCATTGTTGGAAAGGAAAGAGTCTTATTTCGAATATTTGAATATTCCAACAGATTTTTTTTAGTTCTTTGTGAATTGGAAGAGAAATATATTACAATTTCTCATATCAAAATATATTAAAATAATTTCAGTAATGCATGTATGTATTTCAGTCCTATATAATGAACCCCCAAATGAACCTTGGCTTTCCACAAATCTAACTCACCTTTGGGGTATTTGTTTCGGAGGCATTCCGGCAAGCAGCTTGAAAGGATCTTGATCAACAACTGGCATGAATCCTGCAAGCCATGACATTTTCAGAAACAGATGAATTTTTCTCAATTGATGAGAAAGTAGACTAAAAATAAAATCAGCCCCAAAGACAAAATTTAACCTGATTTTCATGACGGACAGAAACCAGAAGGTTTTTATCTACGAAACAGCCAGCAAGCACTTTGACCAGCATATCTACAAAATCTGAAACATGACAGAAAAAAGAAAATATGTAAAATCCAACCGCTCATTGAGGTTCATTGACAGTCCAAATGAAAATAGTTCATGTAAAAAATTTCACTAACCATTTAATTAGATTTTGAGAGAGAGAGAGAGAGAGAGAGAGAGAGAGAGAGAGAGAATACATATATATACCTCAATCTGATGGCCTAAATTCACCACAAATGCATTAGGAAGAGCTTCCACATCCATCCATTCACCATCCTTGAAGACTTGGAGGCCACATACTTCACTTAGAAGAAGAAGGGATATCACATTTGTGTCACAAAACTCAATGCCAGTGCTCTTACCTCTACACTATATGTTCCAACCACATGTCTGGAAAAAAAAAATGGTTGAAGAATCCTGACATATGATTCATCGACACTTGTTCGTTGAAATACGATTATTGGGCCCTGTTTTGGTCCACACACTCTATCCAAGCGGCAAGCATGGGTCCATACTCTAGACAGATTTGAGAAGGTTTTTGGGTCCTCATGCTAGGAAGATTTGAGAAGCTTTTGGAATCCACATGCTTTACAGATTGAAGGGTCACTGGACTGTACACGTTGAACAGTTTTCAGCCCACATGCTGTCCATAATTTTGGACAGATTTATGTAATTGAAAATCATGAAAACAATCAGAGATTTCTTCCAGATTATTACATCCTCAGGTGGTGGCATTTTGAATGGTCAGATTTGGTCTAAACAAATGCAAGTTTGGGCATCTCAACTAGTGTATATGGCTCAATTTAAATCAATGATTCCAGCATAGTTTCTAGTCATTGA
This sequence comes from Liriodendron chinense, assembly GCA_003013855.2. Classification (NCBI taxonomy): domain Eukaryota; kingdom Viridiplantae; phylum Streptophyta; class Magnoliopsida; order Magnoliales; family Magnoliaceae; genus Liriodendron; species Liriodendron chinense. The sequence goes on from PVNU02002896.1 coordinate 26,650, forward strand.
AATGGATCACCACAAGTCCTTGTCCAGAAATTCCAGATTAGAAATATGAAGATTGAAATAAAATAATAACAAAACAAAGTACAAACATTACTTCCAATATATTAATGGCATAAAATCTTAATAAAAATTCAAGCAGAAAGGGAAAGAAAAAAACAGAGAGAGAGGAAAGGCTTACTCAAATTCTCTAGAAACAGGACAGAGAAAACAAATCACCGATTTTCACCTGAAATTACAGAGAAATTATTGAAATTAAAATAAAAGGAGAAAATTGGAAAGAGGACCGAAAACAGTAAAACAATGGGACGGAAATATGTGCTGATGAGTGTATGTCTTCACCCAGATAAGGGCTGCTGGACAGTGGACGGCATCGACAAAACGGCATGACAAACTGACCCACCTTGCTGTAAAGTGGACGACATCGTTTGATTCTTGGCCTGATTCAGCTGCATTAATAAATAAAAAAGTAAATAAACTCATCTGACAATATGAAAGTAATTTTCCGAGCTCGTTATGGTTCCATCTCTAACCAAGAGAAATTGAATGAAGACGAAAAAAAATTGAAATAGGAAAACATCCAAAGATCAAATTAATTTAGGATGTGAAGGGAAGAATTTTCAAGATGACATCAAAACAAGGCATGCATTCCAATGCAAGCACATTAATGACAGTTAGAATGGTTGTATGGAGGCCATTTGTGTGCTATAGATATTGCATTCTTTTTTTTCTTTCTTGGAGGAAAATATCATCAAAGGCCTCAATGAAAACACAAAAATAGGAAAATAAGTGAAAATTATTACAAATCTTTCAATTCCTCAAAGGGAGTTTGAAATGCCAACCATGTAACCTAAAAGAATCTAAAAAGAAGCCGAAAGCAAAAACACTTGCACGCAAATCTGATGTATTCCATTGCTTTTCCAATATTGTAATAGATAGCGGTGTTCGAGAAATTGCAGAGTTTAAAGCTCACACATGAATGCACACATCATCACCTTCAGTCAACTTGCAACCATTATTGATCATCTCAAGTGTCTAGAGTCTAGACAACATCAGATAGTTAAGTTGATCCATTTCGTCAAAAAGTGGAGTTCTCTAGCTAATGAATGATAAGTCTCCCCATTTTACAATTCTTCATCCCATTCCTGTGAATCCAGTCACATTCTATTATTTGGACAAAGCTTGTTTTATGTGAACAATACATCTAATGCAATTCAAGCTCCTCGGACAAGAGTGTATCCATTTCAGTTGATTCCTGTCTATCCTCTTATAGCTGGAAACTCGTCTCATCAGCATGATATTAAAATGGACAAGCTTGTTCTAAGTGAATGATGATCCAAATCACAATTCAAATGCATTGGACGAGGGAACGCATGTCTTTAGTGTTGTCCATGTGTCCCAAGGATTCCTGAGTGGTGACTAAAACTAATACAAAGCAAAAGTTAAAAGACTCCGAGATTAATGGAGTATACCACTGGATTTGAATTTATGTAATGCAACCAAATTTGAAATTTCTAGTGTGGTAGAAACTAAGATTAACAGGCCAATGGAACACACAAAGAGCATCATTGGGACCCAATCTCTACTCAGGTATGAATGACAGGGCTTCAAACCTATTTCCCCATGTACAGTATGCATATAATATACTGGTTGGACCCAAATAAACATTACCAAAACATTGCGGTGGGCCCTAGGAAGTTTTTAATAGTAGGGTGTTCAATCACCATTTTGTCCTATGGTATGGTCCACCTCATAATTGGTCTCCTTCATTTTTGGGTTCATATGGATATAGACTACATATATAAAAGTGGGCACCATGATAAGGGCCGCACGTATTGGGTGGCCAGGGCCGCACCTAATAAACTCCCAGCGGATAGTGTCAAGGTGCCATATGAGGTAACATCTATCATCGAGTGGGCCATGCACAGTTTGAATTTGGACCGTCAAATTTTTCTTAACTACTTATTTTTCTAATAAAAAATTTGGCCTGCCAGAACAGCAAAACCAGTATTATTTTTGGTCCAGATGAGGTAACATGCCTATATCTCAAGTCTGGCCTGAACATCGGTCACAAATTCATTGTTGGTGTTCAAATAGATGGCTCAATAAAAAAATAAAAAAAACAAAAAAAAACAACAGGTCAAGATGCAGGCATGATTTTGGCATCGTGGCCCATACAAAATAGCACCCATAAGATGGATGGTTCCAATCAACTGTCCAATGCTTATGCTGCTAACTCAAATAATATCCTATTATCCAACTGAGCAAAATAAAAATCGATAAACAAATGTACCTAGCTCAGAATGGGCGAGATGCAGGTAGAGGTCGACAGTGCCTTCTCTATTCTCCATAAGATCAATCAAATCTCAAACCAAATCAGAGAGGAAAGAGGGCTTGAGTGAAGAGCTTTAGGAACAGAGAGAGAGAGAGAGAGAGAGAGAGAGAGAGAGAGAGAGAGAGAGAGAGAGGGAATAGGGGAGGGGCTTTATCACAGGACCTGCTGGAAACCATCTAATCTGTGAGAATCGGTAAAAAAATCAGTTTGAAATGAATAAAATTGAAAGAGAGAGACCTTGGGGTTAGGGTTTAGAGAGAGAGAGAGAGAGAGAGAGAGAGAGAGAGAGAGAGCTTACCTGTGAGAGGGTGAGAACGATTTCAGGCGAGAGAGAGCTTACCTGTGAGAGATCGAGAGTAGATTTGACCCCACTGGAATGTGGGCGGAGGGGGCTGAGAGAGAGAGAGAGAGAGAGAGAGAATGGAATGGGGGTGGAGGGGGCTGAGAGAGAGAGAGAGAGAGAGAGAGAGAGAGAGAGAGAATGGAATGGGGCTATACAATGAAAATGGGGAATGGGGCGCGCGGGAGGTGAAAATGGGGCGGGATGGGGTAGAGTAATTTGGGGTTTTTTTTGTTATGTTTTCTACCATTTGACAGCGGCCAGTCTTAAGTAGCGCAGGCAAATCAAACCACAAATCTGACAATTGGATTTTACAGGCGGTTAATTCTTTAAATCACCAGCGACCAAGATAACCGCTGGTGATTCTTATCTTTGCAAGCGGTAACTGTCGGCCGCTGGTAATAATGCGCTGCGAATGCTTATATTTCTTGTAGTGACCCCCTAAGCTGTTTCCCAAGTAATAGCTACTTCGCACTCACATTTCGAACGCTTTTTATATTTTATTGATTTGGAATATACAATCATATATTTCATTTGGACAATTGTAACGGCCTAGATTTTTACAATTTATTTGAAATTTTCTGAAATTTTATTTTTATTTTATTTTAATTAATCATCGTACATTAACTTTGATTTGCGAATAAAGGGACATCCGTAGGAGATCTGATAGGGTACCCTTCATAAAAATTACTTAAAATGATGTCATGAACAACGTAGAATGGTTAGATTTCTCAAAACTCGTATTTTATTGATAATTACGATAATGCCATTGGATCCCCTAATTTGTGATCTCTGATCAATTAGATATGTAGTTCTCGAATCCGTCCGAAAGATAAGCATAATTTTAGGTGTATAATAATTCTGTGTAGATAGATTTTCAAATAGGCCCCGTGATCATGGAAATCTTAATCTAGGAGCATCCATAACCATTGATCAAGGAATGTGGTCGAGAAAATAACCATACCGAATTGATCATCTTAGTGATAAATTCCAAACCTAAAATTTGAGTGATTATTTTAGATATATAAATATGAAATCTTGAGTGCCCAAAATGTATATGGCTCACATTAACCTAAACCCTTAATTTTTAGATCACATAGTTCACATAATCCATTTAACTTGAAATTTATACCATTCTTATTCATCATAAATTAACCATATATGTTATGGGTGAATACGAGCTGACCTACTACGGACTGACCTGAAGGCAGGTCAGTATCACCCGACCTGGTGTGAATGTATTTGTATATGCTTACTAAGAACCGACCACGACCTTACAACGAGCTGGATTCTCTAACAATAATTCCGTGATCTTAGGTTTGCGCCGAGATAATAGGAAAAAGGTTAGGAGAGTCATCAATTGATGACTAAACGTCTCCAGCGACTACGGAGCAACCCGAAGATCTCAAAATTCCAAAATTCTCTCTACGAAAATCGCGTTTCCTCGTAGAGGTACAACTCTGCGACCTAAGTCTATAAATAGAGGCGTCATCTTCATTATCAAGGTATGAGACAAAAATTTATCAAAAGAGAAATTATATCTTTCAAGATCTAGCTAACTTAGGCATCAGAGGGCTAACGGCTGAATGCCAGCCACCCCCCTTAGCTTTCCTTTGTACTCTACAGGATCTATGAAACCTTCAGTTCAGCTCCAGATCGCACACCTGCAGGAGATCAGTTGCATCCATCCATCCAAGTTGGAGGTCACCTCATTTCGTCTGTAGATCAATTTTCGGCATCAATAGATTGGCGCCATCTGTGGGAATCGCGTGTTTTGATACTAGAGCCGTGTTCTCACCCAAACGCTCAAGACACTCCGATCATCTTGTCATGGCATGAAAAAGAAAATATAAGGGGAAGGCTCCCGCAATCGCTAGACCTTTAGACGTCCCACATTCCGACGACGAAGAATCTATTCCCAAAACTCCTGCCATCCAGATCGGTGGGAACTCCTCCCACTTTGCTCAATAAGGCGGACAACAGAGATCTCGTAATCGAGGGATTAGATTGTCCGTTCTCGAAGAACAAGTGGGAGGTGTCACCGAAAGGCAGGGAGGCATTGATGAACGATTCGGGTATGTCGACCAAAGGCTGGATGAAATCAAAGCCCTCTTAACCGATCTGGTTCACCCAACTCCAGATTGCAGAAATCACGACGAGCCTCAACGGTCTCGTCCTCAACCTCAACAATCTCAACGCTCTCATCAGACTCAACCACTACAACGTTCTCAGCGACCGACTCCAGTTGACAAATGCGAATTCACTCGCCGAGCGACCGAAACGAAGTCTCGGTCAGCAACGGACTTGCCGACAAACGACCTACGTCATAAGCTCAAAGAAAGGAGGTCGACTCGTTTAGAGCATGAACGAGCCGACCATGATGGCATTGATCGAGTAGATGATAATATAAACCCGCTAGAAGCCAAGATGAAAGAACTCTGTGAACAAGTGGGCGATATCCAGAGAGCGCAGCGGGCCCGAGCACCTATTGCAGTGGATGCATTAGTTGATTCATCGGAGTCATCATTCACTGAAGAAATTCATGAAGAACCACTCCCTAGAGGATTTAAGATCCCTCAGTTAAAACAGTATTCTGAGATAGGAGATCCGGCGGAACATTTGAAAAATTTCAAAGTCCGAATGGAACTCCTAGGAGCCAGTGGACACATTATGTGTAAAGCCTTCCCATTATCACTAACAAGCTCGGCGTGGACTTGGTTTCGCAACCTAAAGGCAAGATTAATCAACTCGTTCTCCCAATTAAGTAGAGCCTTCGCTACTCAATTCATTGGGAGTACCGACCCAAGGAAATATTCAACTCATCTCGCCGCAGTCAAGCAAAAAGAGGATGAGTCGTTAAAGGACTACCTCGCATGTTTTAATGCCGAAGACGTACAAGTCAAAAATCTTTCTCAAGACGTTTTGCTCCACACCATGATTGGAGGACTGCATGATCGAAAATTTCTTTGGTCCGTCGGGGAAGAGCCACCTCAGTCCGTGGCAGAATTTCTAGACCGAGCCTCTAAACACATCAACGCAGAGGAATTGGTCAATGCACACAGAACGTCCTCAAAAAATAGAGATCGCTAGGAAGGAGGCAACTCGAAAAATCACAGACCTGACCGAAGGTCACCAGGTCGGAACAACTCTACCCGAGGAGTCAAAACCTCAACACCACGGTTCGAGAAGTACACGCCGCTCAACAAAACCATCAAACAAGTGTACTTGGCAGAAAAAGGCAAGCACACGTTCGAGCAACCCGCGAAGATAAAGACCGACCTTAACAGAAGGTCAAAATCAAAGTATTGCTTATATCACAAGGACCATGGTCATAATACAATAGACTATTTCGACTTAAAGCGACAAATTGAGATCCTTATTCAGCAAGGATTTTTAAAAGACTACATAACCCAGCGTCAGGAGGACCAAAGGGCTGTAGATCAAACCGAGGAGAAGAATGACAACAATCTTGTGGAAGAAATCTACATGATCTTTGGCAGGCCAACCACTGGAGACTCTAGTAATTTTCGTAAAAACTATATACGACAAGGAAGAACGTCACAACCGGGGCCCTGTATAAACATTACCAGCCGACCAACGAAAGTTGCAAAGGTTACCTCGCGTGCAATAACATTCACTGAGGAAGATGCCCGAGAGTCCTACATCCACATGACGATTCCCAGGTCGTTCGATGGTGGTTGCTAACAAGAAACTCCACAAGATGATGGTCGATACAGGGAGCTCGACAGACATTTTATATACCACCGCTTTCGACAAGATGAAGATCAACCGATCCAGGTTAAGGCCGGTTAAAACCGCTTTGATCGGGTTTACGAGAAATAGCGTTATACCGGAGGGTGAGATAACTCTTCCAGTCATAGCGGGGGAAGAACCTAATCAGAGAATGATTATGGTCGATCTCCTTGTCGTCGAAACCCCTTTCGCCTATAATGCCATCATCAGCCGACCCATCCTACGAGCCCTCAAAGCTCCCGTTTCTATCTACCACCTGGCAATGAAATTTGAAACCGATGATAGGGTCAGTGTGGTCAAAGGAGACCAACAAGAAGCTCGTCATTGCTACGAGCTCACTCTACAGGGAAAAAGTAAGAGCTTAATCTCAGTTGTCTCTCACACGACCCCCTGGACCCAAGAGAAGAAACAAGAGGGCGTGGATCACCTATAGAAGAACTGATAGAAGTTCCACTTTCGGATGTCGACCCGACGCGAGTTGTTAAGATCAAATCCCATTTGAGAAACGATGCGCGAGAAGGACTAACCGCCTTTCTGAAGGAGCATGCAGATGTCTTCGCATGATCCCATGAAGATATGCCTGGAATCTGTCCTGAGGTGATGGTTCATCGGCTAAACGCTGACCCGACCTTCAAACCAGTCCATCAGAAAAGACGTTCTTTTAATGCAGAAAGATATATGGTAATCGAAAAAGAAGTACAGAAACTGCGCAATGAGGGATTTATCCAAGAGATACGTTACCCAGATTGGCTAGCTAACGTCGTCCTTGTCTAAAAAGCCAATGGGAAGTGAAGAGTCTATGTGAACTACACTGACCTAAACAAAGCCTGTCCAAAAAACAACTTCCCGCTGCCCAGGATAGATCAACTCGTTGATGAAACCTCAGGTCACGAGCTCCTCAGCTTTATGGATGCCTACTCCGGGTATAACCAAATACAGATGCACGCTCCCGACAGGAAAAGACTACATTTGTCACAGACGAGGCCTCTATTGCTATAAGGTAATGCCCTTCGGGCTCAAAAATGCCGGAGCGACATATTAGCACCTAGTCAACAAGATGTTCGCAAATCAGCTAGGTAAAACTATGGAAGTATACATCGACGACATGCTCGTTAAAAGTAAACAGTCAAAGAACCATATCGACGACCTCCGTACCACGTTCAACATATTTATGAAGTATCGAATGAAACTCAACCCCAGCAAATGCGCCTTTGGCATAAGCTCGGAAAAATTCCTCTATTTTATGGTAAATCAACGAGGAATCGAATCCAATCCAAAAAAAAATACAAGCCCTTGTTAACATAAGCTCACCCGGCACCGTGAAGGAAGTCCAGCGTCTTACTGGAAAAATCGTGGCTCTCAACAGGTTCATCTCAAAAGCTACGGACCGATTCCTCCCCTTTTTCAAACAACTCCATAAGTGTAAGGAAATGACCTGGACTTCGAAATGCGAACAAGCTTTTGTCAAGCTGAAAGCCTACCTTGGTTCTTCACCTCTGCTGTCCAAACCAGTACACGGGGAAGAATTACTTTTGTATTTGGCAGTTTCACCTGCAGCGGTTAGCTCGGCTCTGATCTGAGACGATGAAGGAACACAGAGACCCGTCTACTACGTCAGCAAGGCCCTGCTCGACACGAAAACGCGATATCCTAACATTGAAAAGTTAACCCTAGCGCTGATCACGAGAGCCAGACTACTAAGGTCGTATTTCCAAGCTCACCCAATTGCTGTGTTGACCGATCAACCGCTATGACAAGTATTACAAAAGCAGAAGACCTCGGCTTGGCTCGTCAAATGGGCCGTTGAGCTCAGAGAATTTGACATACAGTATCGACCTCGCACGACAATTAAGGGTCAAGCCGTAGCCGACTTCATTATTGAATTAACCGATCCCCTTGAAGATCAGTGTGATCACGAACTAAATCGACCTCCAGAAACAGAACGGCCGAAAGACCCTTTAAAAAATAATCACACTACATCCACCTGGTCACTACACGTCGATGGATCCTCCAATTCGTAAGGCTATGGAGTTAATCTCATCTTAACCTCACTAGACGGAGTGAAAGTTCAGTATGCACTTCGATTTGGGTTCCGAGCTTCTAATAATGAAGCTAAATATGAGGCCCTCCTAGCTGGCCTTCGTCTTGCCTTCGAGATAGGAATCCAAGCATTAAAGGTGCACAGTGATTTACAACTAGTGGTCGGGCAAGTGACCACAGAGTATCAAATAAAAGGAAACAAGATGACTGCATACCTGGCGAAAACTCAAGAGCTACTATCCCGCTTCGATCGTTACGAGATCATTCGGGTCCCGAGAACTCAAAACACTAACGCAGACTCCCTCGTAAAACTACCATCATCGATGGACAACAAGCTTAATAGGACAATACCCATCGAATTGGTCCCCCATCGAAGAATATCTCAGGAAGAGCCAGTTGAGGTTTGTCCAGTTTCGACAGATCCGAGCTGGATGGATCCCATCATCCAATTTTTGCAACTGGGCGAGCTACTTGAGAACAAAAAAGAAGCACAGAGGATCCGCTACAGATCAGCTTGGTACACGTTGATCAACGAAGTCCTCTACAAGAAGGGGTTTTCTCTTCCATATCTACGTTGTGTAGGACTAGAGGAGGCCGATTACGTACTACACGAAATCCATTTTGGGAGCTATGGCAATCATTCTAGAAGCAGAGGACTTACACAAAAAGTGATTCGACAAGGATATTACTGGCCTACTATCCAGCAAGATGCCCGAAAGGTTGTCAAAAGATGCGACAGGCCCTAGTCCCTCACCTACCACCTGAGGAGCTCACTCCCATGTCCGGACCATGGTCATTCGCTCAGTGGGGAGTCAACATCATTGGTCCTCTTTCGACTGGTAAATGGCAAGTGAAATATGCGATCGTCGTTGTCGACTACTTCAAAAAATGGGCGAAGGTAGAACCACTAGCTACTATCACAGAAAGAAAAACTACAGACTTCATCTGGAAGTCGATTGTTTGTCGGTTTGGGATTCTTAACACCATAGTTACTGACAATGGGTGACAGTTCGACAACGCAAGATTTCATAAATTCTACAGCGACTTGGGCATGAAAAATGTGTACTCCTCTCCTCATCACCCCCTAAGCCAATGGTCAGGTCGAAGCCATCAATAAAATAAAAAAAAACCACCTCAAAACGAAGCTAGGAGAGAAGAAAGGAGCTTAGGCGGAAGAACTCCCCGAAGTACTCTAGGCTTACAAAGCCACAGCGCGGTCAACCACCAGAGAAACACCTTTCTTCTTAGCCTTTGGAGTCGAGGCTGTAGTCCCGGTGGAGGTTGGAATGCCCACTAATTGAACAAGCTGCCATCAACCCGACCAAAACGAAGATTAGTTACGGATGAATCTCAACCTGCTCGATGAAATAAGAGAAACGTTCCAAGTGTGAGTGGCAGCATATCAACACAAAGTTCAGTGATACTACAATTCATGAGTGAAGAAACGACGGTTCTGAGCTGGTGATCTCATCCTTAAAAAAGTCAGAAAGGACGCCAAAGAAATAGCTGGAGTGTTTAGCCCCAATTGAGAAGGACCATACAAGGTACAGCACACGTTGCCCCGGCGCTTATTGGCTCGAAGATATGGAAGGCCGACCTCTCCCTCATCTATGGAATGCTTGTTGGGGTCCCAAGAGGTAGGGACTCTTAAAATAAGCAAAATAGCTAACGGAACCGCCCAGAACGCCTTCCGGTACGCATAAAATGGAAATATACAGGATTTCCTTACTTAGCCAATTCTCCAGTGGGCCCTGCCGATCACCATGATCAGAACCGCCCGGAAGTGGACCTGCAACCTCATTACCACTCATGATGAGTAGTGCAAGTAATTGCGCAACCAAACGGGCCCCACAAACCCTCCAAAATTCAAAACCCAACTGGTGGTGTTCACATTTACGTGTCCACGCACCCATAAATTCAGGTGCCCCACGCGCCCGAAAAGTCACTAAAAGTGGGAATTCATTTTAAGGCATTCAGGCATCCTACGCACCCCGAAAATAGGCCCACGCACCCTTAAATTTAACACATTCTATGATTCTCATTCGAAAGGCATTTTGGAGTCCCACGCACCTCGAAAAATGTCCTACGCATCTACAAAGCCGACTACAAATCAGGGACTTAATTTTCAGGTGTGTTGTCTCCCACTCACCTGTTTAATAAGTCCCACGCACCCGACAAATCAAATATTTTCAAAGGTCATTTTCGGGTGCTTCGACGGTATTAAAAGGGTGCGTGGCACGTGGCGCTCTCCTATTGGCCGACTTCACCTATAAATACCCCCGTCCACCGATTCATTTGACAGTTCTGAAAAATGAGAGAGCTGTCACCCTCTGGGATTCTGAAATCGCCACTGGAAACCCTCGCTGTAATACTTTTTTGACCACTAGAAACCCTCTTCGGTCGCCGGAATAACCTTTCCGATCGCCGATATTCCACCGCAGGTCTGAATCCTAAATCATAAGTGTGGCCACGCATCCTAAAAATGGTCCCACGCACCCGAATAATTGCCCACGCGTCCAATAATTCGATGTGAATCGGACAAGTGCATCGGAATCCCACGCACCCAAAAAGTGGCCCACGCGTCCATAAATTCGGGTCCCACGCGTCCATAAATTCATTAAAATCAGATTTGTAAATTTGGTCCCACGCATCCTGAATATGGACCCACGCAACCCTAAATTCATCAGAAATTTGGTACTTAATTTTTAGGTTCGTGGGGCTAGGTCCCACGCACCCAAAAATCAGCCAATTGCAGAACATGTTTGCAGGTGCACCGGACTCAATTTTAAGTGTTTTCAAGGCCCGCTTGAGCCTATCTTGGGTATTTCGAGCATTCCGGATGTAATGGAACGGTCAAACGAACGTTCTTGGAACTCTAAACGAGTAAAATCCCGCATCTTCAAGGTTTGACCCGATTTGATGCGATGGACGAAGTGACTTCCCGGAAAGGAGCCGCCAGCATCCAGAACTATGCAAATACGTCATCATTTATGTTTACTATAAAGGCATGATCCGATTTGGGTCAAAAGCTGGACAAGCAGGGCTATGGTTACCACGATAAACCATGCCAAAGAGTTTTGATTCCCCACAAACCAATTGCTCTCAACTGCCACAACACAACAGTCGATGCCCTACCCATCCAAACGGTATCCGTTGGTTGGGCTACACAGGTACACACAACTGTAGAATGGACTTCCCGAGGTCACTTGTCCCTACATTGACAGGCGCGGGCCCAGAGTCGTCCATCTCAGTCATAAACCCTGATAGTCTCAGCCCAGATCTCCGGCCAAAATATGGGACATAGACATCTGACTAATATAAAGATGGTTCAGTACATAGCAAAACAAATACAGGTCTCTACGACCGCAAACTCTACGACCATAGTCCCTGCTGACTAGTCTTTTGCCTTCTAATCAAGGGTCATCGATCGTTCGATGTAATTAAGGGCTCTTGCCAGATCACGGCCTGGAATGTAAAAGATCTCAGAATCTCTGGAATAAAATCCGCCTTGCGATACCTCTTCTTATGTATCTTTTGTGAATGCTTGTGATTGTCTATGAATGTTCCTATACTCAGAACCCTAGAGCAACAATACACAATAAACACCATCCAGGAAATGACCTCGTGTCCATTTCCTAGTTCCAACAAACTGGCGACTCTGCTGGGGATCGAACCCAGAATCTCTGGTTATATCTGGGTATAGAAACATTCTAAGACCAATCATTTGCAGACGTGAGTGTATACATAGGAAAGCTATCGCGAGGCATAATGTTTCAGCGTCCTCAGGCACCAAACTGGCGACTCTCAACGGGAACGTTCCTCCCTTCATCTTTAAGGCAGTAGACGGTAAATCAAAGGTTTTCAAAAAACCACAAACTTCCACAACTACGCATGTCTATCTTCTCCTTGCTTATTCCTACTAGTTTATGTACCGCGATCGATGGATTCACGTTCCCGGCCGCGTTTATGAACTGTTTTAATGATTTTCTGACACCGCAGAATTAGCAAGATAACAGGACAGACAAAAGAAATGGCAGGCCCAATGACCGGTTCATGCACCTTCCTTGCCACCGGAGGCTTCAGCTTCCCCCGTTTCACCGCAACTGTAAATCCAAGACCAGAGTGGCAGTTGGTTGAGACCCGAAGGCAGAAGAAGGAACAGAAGAAAGTTGTCATCTTAGCAGCATACAGGAAGACAAACATTACAAGACCTCGCCCCGTGATCAGGAAACAGTGGCGGGTTGCGTCAGCCGAGCCCGCAATGCTCGTGATGACGGTTGAGCAGTTCCCGCCGTTGTCCAAAACCACTCGCACTGAGCAAAAGACTACTAGGCCCGTGAAAATAAAGTCCAAGCCCTCGACAACCCTCGTACAGAAATAAAGCCCGGCTCGAAAAATTCAGTTGGCGCAAGTGGTAATGGTCCAAGTGGCCGCAGAGGCAGAAGAAGAACCTTATGAGACAGAAGAATTACCTCCGTTACAAGATCAGATCGACAGATTGGTTGAGTCTAACCGCGAGACAAACGAGCGAATAAAGGCTATCCAGGAGGCCTTGACCACTCTGATAGAGCATAATGCCACCAGAAGTATCGCGCCGCCCACCCGTTAGTCGGCGGAGGAACCTCAAGGCGCGGCCGAAGGTCCGATTGAGCCTGAACCACCCATCCAACCCAGAATCGTGCCAATAGGACGTGCGCCGCTTGCCACATCTCATGTATCACGAGAAGAGTTGTCTCAAACAATAGCCCATATGATGCAGCAAGAAAAGAAGAAAGAAAGGAGAGGCAGCTATAAATATCGGGTCCCATACCCGCCAGAGGTAGAGGAGGTACCATTCCCGGCCAATTTTAGATGCCCGGACTTCGAAAAGTTTGACGGCAGAGGGTCGCCGGAGGAGCACACCACCCACTTCTTGACCACATTGGGAAACTGGTCCGCAGTCCCGCAGTATTGCATGCGGCTATTCGGATCTACCTTGACAGGGAAAGCCTTTCAATGGTACATGTCGCTACCGGCCGGCTCTGTAAGAACATGGGAGCAGATGCAGGACGCCTTCACCTCAAAGTTTTTCGCGACAAAGAGGGAGATCTCACTGATGGACCTTGCAATGGTCAGACAGAGAAATAGTGAACCAGTTGAGAAGTTCATCGACCGATGGGGAACCACAACAGCTCAATGTCGTGAACTACCCAGCGAAGGCGAGCAGATGAAGATGTGTCTAAGGGCCCTAAACCCGATGATCTCGTATGGCTTGTCAGGCAATACCTTCAACTCCTTTCGCGAACTGGCAACAAAAGCACATTTGGTAGAGGAAGCAGCATCTCGGGTAAACTTCAGACCCGAGAGACAGAAGAGAGAAATAGGAAGAGTAGTGGAGACTCACTAGGTCGACAGAAGTAGGGACCAGAAAGACTGAAAACGTCCCACTACCGATCATGGGCCAGAGATGAAGGCAGCAGATGTACAAGACAAGAGTAAAAAGCCCTATGTACCCAAACGTGTATCTATAGCCGAAAGAGAGAGGGCGAATGGCCCATACACATTCGACATGGCCAATCTGGTTCCGATCATGGAACAGTTGATCGAAGAGGGCTTGATACGCCTACCAGAGCCAATTCATCCACACGAAGTTGGACGATCAAACGACCCTAAATACTGCAAATATCACCGGTGTATCAGCCACCAGACAGAAGATTGCTTCTCCTTAAAAGGAAGAATACAGAGGTTGATCAATCAAGGGGTCATCAGCATGAAGGTACCTGAGACAGCGAAGGAGACAGCCGGGACAATTTTAACAGTCCCAATAAAAGGTGAAACCAGCCGATCAACCTCGTTCCCTGAGCCAAAGGAACCATGGACTCTAGTCAGTAGCAAAAAAAGACTTGAGAACAGACGAAGACTCGTAAAACGAAAGAAGGGCAGAGGAAAAGGGAGAAGAGAAGTGTCGCAGGGGCAGGAACGACCCATGACAAGCATGACCCACTGCGGAATGGTGTCGTTCGTCGAGCAAGCATCGCCTGAAGAGACCTCACAAGTAGTGGAGAGGGAAGTCGACGCAGTCATCCTACGGTCAGGAAAGCAAATGCCTGACCGTACTCCCCCAAGACCGGACAACCCGATGCCAGAAGACGGTACCCCTAACAGATTACAGGAAAGACCTCGCATGCAAAAGTCGAAAGAAAAGGTCATCGAAGCTACGACCAGCCGGCCAAACCCAAGACCAGTGGCATACGACATCGTGTCACACCTACGGAAGGTTCCCGCCCGCCTAAGCGTATACGATGCTTTATGTCTCTCGAAAGTGTACAGGGAAATGTTAATCAACGCCTTACTTGACAGTGAAGTCAGGGAGGTCACGATAATAGAGATAGAAGAAGAAATGAATAATTCAGATAAATTTTGGGAAGGGTATATGCCGGTGTCACAAGTCATGCCTATCAACCATCCTTCGACTATCACTTTCTCAGAAGAAGACCGCACGATAGAATCAATGGACCACAATCGCCCGTTAATGGTCACAGGAATAATTAGGGATACCGAGATCAAGAGGTGCATGCTGGACGATGGGTCTGTCGTGAATATTATGCCATTGAAAACATTGCAGAGACTGGGTTACAGGCAATCGACGTTACGCCCGAGTTTCATGATGATTCAAGGTTTCAATCAAGACAGTCAGCGTACGCTCAGATCAATCACAGTAATGTTAAAAATTGAAGAACTTACAACGAAAGTGACATGTCAGGTAATCGATGCAGTGACAACATACAACCTCCTTCTAGGAAGGCCTTGGCTCCATCAAAATTGCGTAATCCCCTCGACGTATCACCAGTGCTTCAAATATAACAGAGACGAGGTCCAACGCAGGGTAGCGGCGGATCAAAAGCCATACACAATAGCCGAGTCATTTTTTGCAGATGCAAAATACTACAACTCGGCCGCCAGCAGTAAAACCAGCGAAAAGTCTGAGGTATCAAAGAGGGGGCAAGGGGCAAAGCCTCGAATAGAGAAGTTCGTGCAGAGAAGTAAGCCTCAAACCGTCACCCAGGGGAGATCCCGACATCAGCTAGAAAATCACTCTCATCCGATTACGAAGAAGTTCTATGTGGTACCGCAACATCTGCGTCAACCAGGGCAGTAGGTGTTAAAACTGATCTCAGATTAAGACATGAGCGTGCTCAAGTCCAGCTTCAATATGCCGGTACCCAAGATAGGAAGAACCAAACCATTTCCAAAAGCTCCAAACCAATTGATCGTGCCGTCAAGAGACGTCACCCAGAAAGACATCGAGTTTCACTCAGGGCCAAGCCAACCAGTACCATCAAAAGAAAGAGAGGAGGGAAGAGGACTTGCCCAACCGCGACTGATAGAAGAGAAGAGATATAGCAGAGCCAGCCGGAAGATCATGAAGAATATGGGATTCTCTGGCCAAGGAACAGACACAAAGAAGAGGTTACTAGCTCCATTTGAAGAACATAAGCAAGTATATCGAAACGGAGAAGGTCTAGGAGCTAGGGCAAGCGTAAACATGGTAAACATCTGTCCGGCAGAAGAGATTCAGTCACAGGAGCCTATCGATATTATCCAGCCAAGTGTCGCACCCGTGCAGCTAGAAGATGGTGGGCAACCAACGATTGATGAACTCGAAGAGATAAATTTGGGCACCCCCGAAGAACCTAGGAATACATACTTGAGCAGAAAACGTCCCGAAAAATGAGAGAGAGAGATACCTGCAGCTATTAAAGGAGAATAAGGATATCTTTGCCTGGACATATTCAGAAATGCCCGGGCTCAACCCGACGATCGCCATGCACAAGCTAAGTATCATGAAGGAAAAGAAGCCAGTGAAGCAACCACAACGACGATTTCATCCAGACATTATACCCAAGATTGAAGAAGAAGTCAAGCGCTGATTCAGGCCGGGTTCGTTCGAGAGGTGAAATACCCCCAATGGATCTCAAATATCGTGCCGGTCAAGAAGAAAAGTGGACAAATCCAAGTATGCGTTGATTTCCGAAATCTAAATGAAGCCTGCCCTAAAAACGATTTTCCCCTCCCAATTCCAGAGCTGTTGATTGATAGCACAACAGGGTATGCGGTGATGTCCTTCATGGATGGGTATTTGGGATACAATCAAATTCGTATGGCCCCAGAAGATGAAGAATCCACGGCTTTCCGCACAACTCTCAGCATCTACTATTATCGCGTAATGCCCTTCAGATTGAAGAACGCAGGGGCAACGTATCAGCGCGCAATGCACGTTATATTCCAAGATATGATGCACAAACACGTCGAATGCTATGTGGATGATTTGGTTGTGAGGTCGGCCAGTCATGAACAGCACAGAGAACACCTAAGGCAAGTATTCCAGTGTTTGCGCAAGAAGAGCCTCTGTATGAACCCTCTGAAGTGCGCATTTGGGGTTGCATCCGGTAAATTTTTAGGCTTTGTTGACAGGCACAGGGGTATAGAGATCGATCCCGCCAAGATTAAGGCCATCAGAGAAATGCCGCCGCCCAAGAATCTAAAACAGTTGAAGAGTTTCAAAGGCCACGTGGCATATCTAAGAAGATTTATTTCGAATTTGGCCGGGCCGCTGCCAGTCGTTCTCCCGCCTCAACAAGAAAGACATTAAGTTTGAATGGGACGATGCTTGTCAGAAAGCTTTCGATTCATTAAAGGAGATGCTCGAAAATTCCCCAGTCCTCGCTGCCCCGATCAAGGGAAAGCCGCTGATTCTATACATTGCCGTAGGTGATAACTCGCTAGGGGCGCTCCTGGCACAGAAAAACGAGGAAAGCAAGGAAAACGTGTTATATTATTTAAGCCGCACGTTAGTAGGGGCCGAATTTAACTACTCAGTGATCGAGAAGATATGTCTGGCTCTCATCTTTGCCGTGAAGAAACTCAGACATTACTGCCTCTCGCACTGCTACAATCCGAAGATTGCACACCCAAGTGCAGGTAGCGAAGTAGTAAAATACTCGGTAAGACCGAGGTCGATCCACAGGGATTGGGGTTAAGAACACTTAGAGGAATTAGGTTAGGTGAGTGAGATGAATCTGGTTTATCCACGAGAGTGGAGCAAGTTGTGTGTGGTGAAAGACAAAAATAGAAAAGGGGCTAAGGCATTAGGGATCCACCTTTGATTCGTTCTGTAGGATTTGATTCATTGGTCCAACTATAACTCAACTGGAATTGAATAAAGATTCATTCCAATCGGAAGATGAAACAGTTAAACCATTTGCATATTTCATAAAAGATAGTGATCTAGACCGATTGATTTGACCATGAAGCACTCGTTAGTTGATCGCAGGGAATTCCAAGCACCCACTGTGCCCGGAGTCGACAATGGATCAAGGAATTGTACAGATCAACAACTTTGCCAACAAGTCAACCGATAAGATCACAATTCATACGATCAAATGCATACTTACAAGATAGGAGGCTTTGATTGACCGATCCAACCGTTAAGATCTCGTCTATCGATCGCAGGGAATCCAAAGCATCCAATGTGCCCGGAGTCTACAATGGATCAAGGGATTTTACAGATTGATGACTTTACCTGCACTAGCTCGATGATCGTAGGGAATCCAAAGCATCCAACGTGCCCGGAGTCGACGATGGATCAAGGGACTTTATCGATCATGAACTAGCTAATTGGTGTGCAAGGGATCCCAAGCATCCAACGTGCCCGGAGTCGACGATGGATCAAGGGGCTTGCACAACAATAGCGTCCGCCGAGGTGGATAATCGAACCAATCAACCAAAGAAAACTCCAACATTCACACACCAATGTTGAACCAAAAGAACCATATCTTGCAAATTTCTTCAAAGGCTTCACCCCTAGCCTTAGCTAGAGGTTTAGCCAACCATGCTACAATGGAAGACTAAAAATCTCTACAAAAGAAAAAATTCTACACTACTCTACTTCTACAAAGAAAAGGAAGAAAAGAAAGAAGAGAGGAGTTGTAGAGAATGGGGATGCTTCAAATGAGGAGGAGAGGCCTCCTTTTATAGACTTTATGAGGAGCTTCCAAGCCTCCTCCCAATCCTAGGTGGCACACCAAAAGTTTCTTTAGGTTTGGGAATGGAGTTAGGCTTGGAGTGCCCAAAGCAAACTTTGCTTTTAGGTTTGCGCTTGGAGATAGGCTTGGATGGACATGTGGTAAGAAAAGTACTCCAAGCCTAGGTGTCACTCCAAGCCTAAAGCAACTTTTCTTTTAGGTTTGGGCTTGGAGTGAGGCTTGGATGATGAGGTGGCATTCCAAGCCTTACACATGTGTGGGGAGAGAGAGAGAGAGAGAGAGAGAGAGAGAGAGAGCTTCTCTCTTGCAGCCATGGGAAAGAGATGCTGATGCTGGTGTGAGGTGGGGTGGGGTCCACCATAGATGGTTGCTCTGCGATGGTTGGAGGATGGCGGCTGAGCTTTGCAAATCAGCTGGACTTGAAGTGGGG
>PVNU02002899.1:0-27083 GCA_003013855.2 Liriodendron chinense
CGGAGGACTGTGGTTGCGGAGGGTTGGTGGGTTGTGGAGGATTGTGGTTGCGGAGGAGGATTGTGGTTGCGGAGGAGGATTGTGGTTGTGGATGATTGTGGTTGTATTGTGTTGGTTATGTAATGTGATTGTGGAGGATTATGATTGTATTGTGTTGGTTATGTAATGTGATTGTGGAGGATTGTGGATGTATTGTGTTATGTATGTGGAGGATTGTACTTGTACATTGTGTAAGTAAATGTTATAGTTTTCTAAATTATTTACGAATTACAGAGTTTACAGGATGTATTGGGGCACAACCCCTACCAAAATACAGGTTATTTTTTTTCCGTGCGGACAAAAATTCGAAAATTTAAGATGTTCGCAGCTAGTTCGCAAGATGTAAGAAATTCAATATGCAATAAATGATGGATGTGTGAATTAGAAATGGTTAGTTTAGTTTATGTATCGAATTGGTTTGTATTGCTTCGATGATATCAGGTGTAAGAAATTCAAAATGCAACAAATGCATGCTGATTTTTTTTTTATTTTTTAAAAATTAACGACGGACCAGATCCGTCGATGATGTTACAAGAAAACTGACAGATCCTAGTATTATCGACGGATTTGATCCGTCGTTCTTTTTACAACGACGAATAGAATCCATTGCTGGAACGATGATGGTTTTGGAGGTTACGACGGATAAGGTCCGTCGTTTATTTAACGACGGACTATATCCGTCGTAATTTAACGACGGATTTGGTCCGTCGTTTATGATTAACGACTTGCAAAAGAACGTGTGACCATGCGACGGACGAAGTCCGTCGTTAATGCCGATTAACGACGGACTTGGTCCGTCGTTTTTTTGCAATATTGGCGTAGTGGACGGTATATCCGGGTTTCCGTCTTCTTGCATCGGGTCGATTGGTTCTGGCCGAATGCGCTCCGGCATCTGCCTTCCGGATCGGAGGATGACGGCATTGACTTCTTCTTTGCCTGCCTGCAATGTCTCTTCTGTTGATGGCTGTTCTATAAACGACACCATTGCGCAATGTACCTGAGCCTCTATAAGTTGGCTCTTCCCTTGGCTATCCTTCTTTCTTGTCCCTTTCTTCTTGCGGCTGAGGAGTCTTCTTCAATCCTCGAGTCTTTTACGGCTGCTAACCAAAGTCCGGGGTTCTTCAGGTTCGGGGAACGGAATGTATAATTGGGTGTTTTCGTCTGAGGGGAAGGCTGAAACTACCCCCGCTGCTTCCTTCGTTGTCATTTCCAGTGCCTTCATACAGATCACCCCTTGGTTGATCAACCCCTGTATCCTTCCTTTTAGACTAAAACAGTCTTCTGTCTTGTGGCTCAGACACCGATGGTATTTGCAATACCGGGGATCATCTACCTTTCCAACCTCATGGGGCCGAATCGGTTCTGGCAAGCGGATTACCTTTTCTTCCACCAATTGTTCCATGATGGGGATTAGGTCAGCCATGTCGAAGGTGTATGGGCCGTTGGCTCTTTCTCCCTCGGCTATTGTTATTCTCTGAGAAGCGTAGGGCCTCTTACCTCTATCTTGGGTAGGCGTTGCTTTCGTGTCTGTCTTCGGATCCATGGCGGGCCGTTTTCGATCTATCGTACTTTTACCTTTGCTTATGTTGTGTGTTTCGACAATCCTCATTCCTTCTCTTTTCTGCCTTTCTGGCCTGAGGTTCACCCATGTTGCGGCTTCTTCTACCAGGTGTGCTTTGGTGGCCAATTCTCGGAAAAAGTGAAAACTATTCCCTGACAATCCGTATGATATCATTGGGTCCAGGGCTCGCATGCACATCTTTATCTGTTCTTTCTCGCTGGGTAACTCTTGACATTGAGCGGCTATCGTCCCCCATCGGTCCATGAATCTCTCCACGGGTTCACCCTGTCTCTGTCTGATCAAAGCCAGATCCGTCACTGATGTTTCTCTTTTTATAGAGAAGAATTTTGAAATAAAACTATCTCGCATTTGCTCCCATGACTTCACTGATCCGGCTGGTAGTGACATGTACCATTGGAAAGCTTTCCCTGTCAGTGTTGACCCGAATAACCGCATACAGTACCGTGGGACGGTCGACCAGTTTCCCAATGCTGTGAGGAAGCGAGTGATATGTTCCTCTGGCGACCCCCTACCGTTAAATTTTTTGAAATCTGGGCATCTGAAGTTGACCGGGAATGGTATCTCTTCTACCCCCGGCGGGTATGGGACCTGATATTTATACCCAGTTCCTCTTTCTTTTTCCTTCTCTTGTCGCATGAGATTTGTAATTGTTTGCGACAGTTCCTCTCTCGTCATTTGCGTAGTCGGGACTATTATTCATTCCGCTGGAACTCTCTTGGCTTGGGTAAGTGGTTCGGCACTAGCTGGCTCTTCTGCTGCCCCCTGGGATTCTTCGGCTAATGGGCGCGTAGGTGGTGAAAGGCTTCGAGTAGCGTTCTGAGCTATTAAAGTGGTCAATGCTTCCTGAATCACCCCCATTCGTTCATTCGTTTCCCGATTAGCCTGAACTAATCTGTCGATTTGATCTTGGACTGTAGGCAGTTCGTCTGCTTCGGATGATCCCTCCTCTGCCTCTGCTACCTGAACCATTGCGATCATCACTTGTCGGGCTTTCTGAACCTGCCCCTGTCCTAGCTTGGGAATTATCACGGGTTGGGAGCTCCTCGTAATCGCAGTTTTTGTTGATTTATGTGTGGCACGGGTGGTCTTGGACAATGGCGGAAACTGTTCCATCGTCATCGCAGGTACCAAGGACGTGGTTGATGCGGCCTGACAGTTGGTGGAGATCTTCTGCCCTTGTTTTGGTTGCCATTGTCTCTTGGTTGCGGAGCGAGGTCTTGCAACATTTACCTTCTCGTATGCTGCTAAGCTGGCTGCTTTCTTCTGCTCTTTCTTCTGCCGGCGCGTTTCGACCAACTGCCATCCTGAACTAGAAGCAGTCGTCGCGGTTGGGATGAAGCGAGGGAAGCTGAAGCCTCCAGCGGTAAGGAAGGTGCACAAACTGGTCATTGAGCATGCCATTTCTTCTGTCTGTCCTAGTATCTTGCTAATTCTGTTACGTCATAAAAATCGTTAGAACAGTTCACAAGTGCGGTCGGGAGTATGAGCCCATCGATCGCAGTGCATAAACCGACAAAATAAGCAAGAAGGAGACAAAATACGTGTAGTTGTGGAAATCGTGGGTTTGAAAACCTTTTAAATATCTATTGCCTTAAAGATGAAGGGAAGAACGTTCCCGTTGAGAGTCACCAGTTTGGCGCCCGAAGGGCGCCGAAACATTACGCCTCGCGGTAACTTTCTTATGCGTAGATTCGTGTTTGCAAGTCATTGATCTGAGAGTATTCCTATATTCAGATATAACCAGAGATTCCGGTATAGTTCGATCCCCAGCAGAGTCGCCAGTTTGTTAGAACTAGAGAAATGAACATTCTCTGGAATGTGGTGTTTTGTTGCTCTGGGGTTCTGAATAATAGAAACATTCGTAGACAATCACAAACATTCACAAAAATACACAAGGAAAGAGATATCGCAAGGCGAATTTTATTCCAGAGATTCTGAGATCTTGTACATTCCAGGCCGTGATCTAGCACGAGCCCTTAATTACATCGAATGATCGAGGACCCTTGATTAAAAGGCAAAAGACTAGTCAGCGGAGATTATAGTCTCAGAGTTCTTTGGTCATGGAGACCCGTGTTTTGGTGGTCGTAGAGACCTGTATTTGTATGTGGTCGCGGAGACCTGTATTTTATATGGTCGCGGAGACCTGTATTTGTATGGTCACGGAGACCTGTATTTGTATGGTCACGGAGACCTATATTTGTATGGTCACGGAGACCTGTATTTTTTATAGACTGACCCACCTTTGTACAAGTCGGATGTCTATGTCCCATATTTTGACCGGAGATCCGGGCTGAGACTGTCAGGGTTTATGGCTGAGATGGACGACTCTGGGCCCGCGCCTGTCAATGTAGGGACAGGTGACCTCGGGAAGTCCATTCTACAGTTGTGTGTACCTGCGCAGCTCAACCAGCGGATGCCGTTTGGATGGGTAGGGCATCGACTGTTCTTGAAGTGTTAGTCTTTAACAAATTGTGTGTGATAACTTAGAACTCTTCTGGTATGGTTTATCGTGGTAACCATAGTCCCCTTTGCTTAGTCTGAGCCCGGATCCGGGTCATATTTTGATAGTACATGCAATGATGATGCATCGGTATGATTCTGGGCACTGGCGGCCTCTTTTCAGGAGAATTACTCCGTTCAGCTTGTTGGATCGGATTAGACTCCGAAGGCTTGTATTCCGCTCCCTGGGCAGCCCGGACGAGTCATTTGACTGCTCCATCGCGTCCGAAATACTCGAAATACCCAAAATAGGCTCAAACGGGGCTTGAAAACGTTGTAAAATGAAGATTAAGGGTGCTGGAATGAATGCTCATGGTGCTGATTTTTGCGATTCGCTGGCCTGATTTTACTGATGCGCTGGGGGTAGCGCATCCAAAATGTGTTTTTCTGATGCGCTGGCCTATTTTACGAGGCGCTGAGGCCAGTGCGTCCGAAAACGTATTTTTCTAATGCGCTGGGATATTTTGCGATGCGCTTAAGCCAGTGCGTCCTTAAATTAACTGTGTGTATTTATCCAATCCGCTGGCCTATTTTGCGATGCGCTGGGGCCAGTGCGTCTGAAAAATAGCTATGTTTTGCGATTATGTATTTATACGATCCGCTGGCCTATTATGCGATGCGCTGAGGCCAGTGCGTCCGAAATGTCACGGTTTATGATTTATGTAATCCGCCGAGGACGTTTTTTGACGCGCCGGGTCACTTTTTATGATGCGCTGGGATCGGCGCGTCAAAAAAAAAGATGACTTGAGTTATTTCTCCGGACCTGGTATGACCGGAGGTACGATTTCCGACGAGGGGTTCCGGCGGTCGGAAAAAGGTTCCGGCGATCGGAAAAGGTTTTCCGGCGACGAGGTTCTCTTTCTCTCTCGCTGAATCTCTCTAATGAGGCGGTGGGAGGGGGTATTTATAGGCAAGGTCGTCCAATAGAAGGCTGACACGTGTAGCGCGTCGAGAAATTGGGTCGGCGCGTCGATTAAAGCCACTCGGCGCGTCTCGAAATGGCTGAGTTCGGAAGCTGATTTTCAGGACGCGCTAGCTGTCAGTGCGTCTCGAAAATGCCTGAATTTTTGGACGCGCTGGACGAATTTTCGGACGCGCTGGAGACAGTGCGTCTTGAAATTCAAATTGATTGAATTACATGATGCGCCGGGTGATTTGGTAGACGCGCTGGAGGCAGTGCGTCCTTAAATTCAAAATCACTGAATTAAATGATGCGCCGGGTGAATTCGTAGACGCGCTGGAGGCAATGCGTCCCGAAATTCAATCAGTCCGAATTATATGATGCGCTGGAGTATTTCTGTGATGCGCTGAGGGCAGTGCGTCCTGAAATTCATTTTTTGAATGCGCTGGACGTATTTTGGGACGCGCTGGACGTATACGTGTCTCCCAAACTTGGGTTTTGCAAATTGGGGAATTTGTGGGGTCCGCCTCGCCATGAATGCCGATGCACTGCTCCTATCTCTTGGTAATTGAGGTAATCCCCCTACATTTTGACAGTTTTGATCACGATGACCGGTGGGGTCCACCACTGGCCCAATTTCATGCTTTTGGTCAAGTCTGATGCGCGTCGCGATTCGTGCCATGATTTCCGATGCACTGGCCCTAAATCCAATAAAGTGATGATTGGGGCACCCATAATCATTGTTTTGAAGATCTTTACTTTTGGGACCCCAACAAGACACAAACAGGAACATCCGTCGCTGCCATAGTATGAATCGGGATGCCACTCATCACATGCTTGATCAACGTCATCTTACCCGCCGAGGACAAGCATCTCTCTTTCCAACCAGCCACCTTGCCCCTGATTTTGTCGGCCAAAGACTGAAAATAAATATGTTTCGATCTACCTTGGAAAATAGGGACTCCCAGGTATGTGAAGCTCCCAGCCGACACTGGAATCCCTAGCCGACGTTGAAGGGCGCCTCTAGATCTGGACGAAGACATCTTGTTATGAATGAAGCAGCCACTCTTCCCTGTGTTGATCTTCTGCCCTGAGACCTCTTGGAACCTATTTAGGAAATTTTTCAACTCCTGAATGGTGTTGTGGCCGCCGTTGATAAAGAGCAGGGTGTCGTCAGCAAATAGGAGGTGTGAGAGGGTGGGACACCCCCTCCGCAGCCGGTATGGCTGGCACCGACTGTTCCGGAGAAGGTTCGCGAAACCTCTGCTAAACGCCTCTGCCGCAATAATGAACAAGCTAGGGGAAATGGGGTCCCCTTGCCGCAAACCCCGGGTAGACTTGAAGAAGCCTGAAGCATGCCCGTTGACAACAACTGAGAACCAGCAGTTTGCCCAACAACTTTCTAGCTGAGAGACCCACCTCTCGTTGAAGCCAAATTTGAGGAGGAGGGATTTGAGGAAGGGCCAGTGAACCCTATCATAAGCCTTCTCCAAGTCGAGCTTGACAACAATGTTGCTCCCCCGGACTTTCTTACCAACGTCCCTAAAGACTTCTTGGGCTAAAGCTATGCTTTCCACCATGGAGCGCCCTGAAACAAAAGCCCCTTGCTCTTGAGAGATAAGGATTGGTAGCAAAGGATTCAACCTGTTAGACATGATTTTAGAAAAAATCTTATAGATGCAGTTGCAAAGGCTAATGGGACGGAAGTCAGCGAACTTCGATGGATAAGGGACTTTTGGAATCAGCGCAATCATGGTGGAGGTGAAAGCCCTCGGCAGCCTACCCCCTCTAAAGAAAAACACGACAGCCCGCCAGATATCCTTCCCAACGATATCCCAACATGTAGCAAAGAAAGCTCCAGAGAAGCCATCAGGCCCAGGTGCGCCATCCTTGGGGATCTCATCCACCACCTGCTTAACCTCTTCCAACGAAGGCTCCTCCATAAGCCTGTCATTGTCCTGGGAGGACACACATTCAGGGATAACATCTAAACAGTCCCCTGGCTCAGAGCACTCGATGGTTCGGAACTGCTTAGCAAAGAAATCCACTGCCTCCTCTCTAATTCTGGCTTGGTCTGTGACAATCTCCCCGCTGTCTAACTTAACTTCCATGATCCTGTCTCTCCTTTGACGATTAGCAACTTGGATATGAAAGAATTTGGTGTTCCTATCTCCTTCCAGAAGCCACTTGTTTCTAGCTTTCTGCTTCCAAAAAACTTCCTCACGCAGCTCGCACATAGAAAGCTCAGCTTTAGCAGCGTTCAAAATGCTGAGGTTCTGATCCCTTGGATCCAGAAGACATGCTTCCTCAGCCTGCAGCAGCCCCTGCTCTGCATGCTTGACTTGAAGAAAAACATCACCAAAATTCTCCCTGTTCCAAGTAGCTATGGCCTGCTTAGTCGCTTTCAATTTGGCTAACAGGTTAACCATGGGGTCATAGGCCTGGCTTGGAGTGGCCGCTTCCCAGGCAAAACGAACGAGAGGAGCAAAACCGTCGTGAAGAAGCCACATCCTTTGGAAGCGAAAAGGTTTGGGGACACTGGAGGCCCCGAGAGGAGAGGAGAGAAGTAAGGGCGCATGGTCAGAACTAGATCGAGGAAGATGCTTCACAAGGAAGGAGGGGAAACTGTCGAGCCACTCAGCATTGCAGACTGTTCGGTCGAGCCTGGCCCAGGCCCTGGAAGAACCATGCCGATTATTGCACCACGTAAACTTGCTACCACTAAACCCAGCATCGGTTAGATGAGCTCGCTCCAAGGCTTCAGTAAAGGTAGGAGAGACAGGCCTGTCTCGACTTCTACCACCCCTTCTTTCAGACTACTCGACTACCGCATTGAAATCCCCACTCACCGCCCAAGGCCCTGTATTAGAAGCAGCCACAGAGGCTAGCTCCTCCCACTGATCCCTCCTGAGAGCAGCTGAGCATTTAGCATAGGCTATGGAGAAGAGGACAGGGGCAGCAAGACCCTGAATAGAGACAACCATGGTGATCAGCTGTGATGAGGCAAACCTGAGAACAACCTGTTGCTGACTGTGGAAGAACACCCAAACTTTCCCTCCTTCACTCTGGTTGGAAAGGGAATTGTGGAACCCCAAAGATAGACCAGTCCTAACCCTCTTATCATCAGAAAGAAAGGGTTCCAGCAGGGCGATCATCCCCGGATTATATTCCCGAACATACCTATTGAGCACTTGAATTGATTTGGCATTCCCAACACCCCGAACATTCCAAACAAGGATTTTATCCATCAGTCACACTCCCAGAGTTCAAGGCCCGTAGCTTAAGTCTCCTCAACCTCCCATTGGAGTCGTGTGATTTGCGAGTGCCCTTCCCATGTTTGGCTTGAAGGGCCAGGATCCACTTCCCCGTGGCCTGTTGTCTATCTGCCACCCCTAAGATCTCCTTAATGGGCTGGGGTGAATTGGCCACAGCTTTCTCCCCATTAGCCACCTCTCCCTCACCTGCTTGGATGTGCAAGAGAGACCCCGAAGGTTGCAACAGAAGCCCCAACCCTTTGCTGGGGGAAACAGTCCGAAGTCGTTGCCTATCTGGCTGTGACTCTAACTCTAGAGCGCGTCCTGTGTCGTTGCTGAGAAACTCTCTCTCACTCGGGCTGCTAGCCCCCTCTTGGGAATCCGGAACTACAGCTGGAAATCCCTCCCTCTCACCATCAGAGAGGACATCCCTTAGAGGACTAGGAGTTCCCTTTGGCATACCTTGATCTTCCTCTGTGAAGTAAGGGGACAGATCGACTTGCAGACAGAGTCCACCCTGATCTTCACCTAAGATAGGTTTGGCAGGGGTTGGATACACCGAATTTGGCCTACTTTCCCCAACATGGAGGCCACAGACCTTCTCCTAGTCTAGACTATCAATTTGTTGGTGAGCTGAAGAGGGTTCCTCAATTCTCAGAGGCTTGTGTCCCTCGGACAGGGACTGAAACCATCTATTCTGCTGAAGCTTAGGGGTGACAGTCAAACATGGCTCTACTACCTCTTTCCCAGGGGGTTGCATTTCTGGCCGACGCCCAGCGCCATTGCCAAGAGCCCTAGATTGATCAAGAGGATCAAGGGGAGGGTGGGAGGGGTCTTGGATGTCACTCGTATTCAACAGATTTACCCTGATCGCAGCACATTTGACTGTTACTGGTCCTGTCACTGGTGGTTGAAGAGTCATCTCCTGCCCTTCCACAATAAAGACTTTGGAAAGCGAGTCTGGCAACTCTGGTTGTTCACCGGTAGATGGATACCGAATCTGCTGGGATTGATCGTTTGGAGCTAGTCTGCTTAAATTGGGACATTCCTTCTGCAAGAGAAGAGTATCAACATTCGACAGACCGGGGATAGTCGATGCAACATTATTGGCACCAGCATTCCATGGGAGGGGGGCTCCCGGCACTGGAGCATTCTCACAAACAGGTGGCCGGTGTGGGACTTCTCGAACCTGGGACTGGCATGGCGAAGCAGTCACAAGGGCATTTACACAAGCAAGTGCTGGGCACGGACCTCCCTCCCCTTGGGACAGACTGAAATTTGACTCGACCCTTGCCTTGGAGGGGGCCTTCTCTGCCAACCCACGAACTGGATCCCGAATCTCTCCCATGGGGGTCTCAATAGAAGCAAAAACTGAGTAGGATTTTCCCTCCACCCTAAAGTCAAGGACCTTGTAAATGTCCCTCCCAGGCGCAAGCACAACCCTCACTCTCGCAAAGCCTTGGAAGAAACCATATTTTGATATGGTGTCAATCTCCACCACTCTGCCGAAATGTTGGCCCAACTCAACAATAGATGCTTCAAAGAAAGCGTGGGCAGGGATCCCATACAGCTTAATCCAACATCCTCCAACAGTCCACAGCGAAGAGGGCTCCCAAGCTTGAACACTCTCCAACCCCCACGACTGTTGGAGATGGGAGTCCGAGTAGAAA
Organism: Liriodendron chinense; assembly: GCA_003013855.2. NCBI lineage: Eukaryota > Viridiplantae > Streptophyta > Magnoliopsida > Magnoliales > Magnoliaceae > Liriodendron > Liriodendron chinense. The sequence continues at coordinate 9,946 of PVNU02002899.1, forward strand.
TCAATCATCTCTACCCTAGATTTGAAAACCAGCAAGAAATGGAAGGCTTGAAGCTTAACAACATCCACCGCAGAGGCTATGAATCGCGACTCTCTGAAGGACTGTATCAGATGGATAGCGGTGACATGACTGCCTTCTGTTTTGGCAACTAAGGCAAGTTCCAAAGCCCTCCTCTTGGTACGAACAGATGCCTGGTCTGCAATAGCTACATACGCCTCTTCACTCTCGGACTGTTGAACGGCTCTCCCCCGTTCCTGTTGCGAGGCACTCATAACTGCTTCAACAAAGGAAAGACCGGACCCCTCAAGTCGGGTGCCCCCAGGAGGGGGGAATAGGCAGCGTTTTGGGCAAGGCCGGGTGGTCCCCCTGAGTTAGAACCCTAGCAGACTTTTGTAAAGGGGCTACATGGGGGAGAGTCCTCGAAAGTTTTCTGGGCTTCGCCCATTGTACGATTGCTGTCCTCCCATCAATAGGCTTCCCATGGAGCACCCCAATGGCAGCATTGACATCTGCCTCATATTGGAACCTAACAAAAGCAAAACCCCTATGCCGGTGAAGGGTTCTCTCCAAAGGAATGAAGACATCACGGATCTTACCGAAACGGCCAAAGATGGAGGAGATATCTACAAAAGTACAGTCGTATTTCAAATTTCCCACAAACACACTGTAGTCGTTTGAAGAAGCTCTTCTCTTCCCCTGTACCTGCGTCCACCCTGGAGATATGCTCCTCCTCTGAACATAGCCTGTTTTACCTTCTAAATGGCGGCTGGATCCTCTGGAAACGCTCCTCCTCCGTTCAGCTTGGAGGGGGCCTTTTCCCCTGAGATCCTTAGGTAGCACTTCACCTTCCCTGTTTTGCCTTTCGCTTGGCATCGCATCTACCCTATCCTGAGGATACCAATTGCACCGATGTTTGGAGTTGCAAACTTCCATGATCGACTCTCTCAGGTACTCTCGTTCTCACTTTCCTTTATTTATATCATTGCTCTCATGTCAATGCTTATTACATACCTTTTTGCATTCAGGACAATGCAAGATTTTGGTTGGGGGCTGAGTTTTCTAGATGAATCTAGCATTTTGTGACATTTCAAGCGAAATTTTATAGTAAAACTTTCAATTTTTTTGAAAATTTAAAACTCTTTTGGAAAACCTTATTTATATGCACTTGGGATGTTATGAGTATGAAAAGAAGAGATATGAAGTGATTGATTGTGAAGCTCTTTGAAACCCGTAATATAATATTTTTCTATATGAATTCTCTTATTTATATGATCGATAGAATGTTTGAACACCTTTGCGTCTAGCTCACATTATACGATTCTCATGGTTTGAAAGGATTATATAGATTTGTAAATTGGCTAGACTAAGATTTAAGGTATTTAGGAACCAAGCCGAGGAACTTTGTCCATCCTTGTTCATGTGAAGTAAAAAAGAAAAGAATGAAAGATATGGATTTCTAAAAACCTTATCTAATGTGTGAGGAAAAGAAAAAAAAATTGGTTATCATTGAATATATGTCGAAAATTTTCGAAAAGGGCTACGTATTACCAACCAAGGGATGGTCTACCCGTAACCAAAGTTGGAAATGGGAAGTAGTGTAAAAGCCATCGAAGGAACGGTAAGGCAAATTCTTATCATCGGCATTTGGTTGATCTGTATACTTTTAGACCTTCAATTTAACTAATTTATGAAGAAGATAATCCTGAAAATTCATGAGATGAACATTCACTATGCATACTAGACCGCACTTGTTCGGATTTCTCTATTTGTCAATCAATTGGTGAGGATTCTAAATAAGATACTTATTATCTTTAGGGAGTTTAAGATTTCAGTTTTATATAATTAATTCTCTCTGATTTTCTTGCTTGTATGTCTTTGAGTATATAGAAGTATAGTTTCCAAGAGAGAGTTGAGTTTTTAGAGAAGTGATTGGTTTCACGCTTATTTTGCTCGGGACTAGCAAAATACTGGTTGGGTTGTGTGTTGAGCTCCTCATTTATACATGTTCTACCCTATTTCATCACTCATTATGCATGGTTTGCATGTTTAAAAGATTAATCTAATGCATGTTTTGTGGTTGTAGGAATGAGAGAAGGACTTCACCCAATTGAAGACTAAAAGACCACATTTGGAAGCTCCTTGATAATGATCCAAGGTTGACTAAAGAAGGAAGAAGAAAGAATAAGAGAAGAGAGAGAAGGAAGAAAGAAAATCAAAGAAAAAGATGGGCTTGACCGGTCAAGACTGGTCGGCCAACTAAGTCCGACCGGTCAAGACCGGTCAGCCATAGCCTTCCCCTCTCTTATGCATTCTCTGGACTCCAAACAGATAGGTCCGACTGGTCTTGACCGGTCGGCCAGTGCAATTACAGCAAGTTACACTTGCTACTTTGATTTTTTGAGCTTCCTAGTGCGGCTAGGACATCCGGTTTCGTGAATTTCTCATGCGGTAGAGCCCTAAAGCTATAAAAAGACACCTAGGGGTAGATTTAAACATATCATAGAAGGCTTGGGAAGTCGTGAGAGGTGAAGGAGATCGCTGTGGAGCGTCTGCAACTCCTCCAAACTCGGTTTTTCGATGTTTTAGTAGTTTTTCCTTTGAGTTTTAGTTTAACCTGTTAATGATTGGCCAAACCTCTTAGCTAGGGCTAAGAGGTGAAGCTTTTAGTTGTTTATAATGCTTAATTCGATTTAGTTCAAATGCTTTTGGTTTTATAAAAAACACTTCTAGTTCAAGTTTGAAATAAAGTTATTATTTTTATTTAATCTTCTATCTCTTATGATTTCTCTTACATGAGATGTTTTGATTACTAAGATTGCTTAATAGGGTGTTGATTGATAGGATTTTGGGTTGTGGAAATCCTAGATTCATCATGATATGTTGGATGTTAGGGGATCTTACAAACCAAGTTTTCTAAGTTCTTATCTTTTGATTGGATCTGAGATGGGTGTTTACGTGTTGATTTTGGATCAATAGAAGTTCAATTCATGCTTCTAAATCAAGTTTAGTGACAAGGTTTTGGGAAGAATCATGAATGTGATCTTGCTTGTTTTGTGAAGGATTGGGTTGTGTGATTGAATACGCCTAATGATTTAGTTGATTATGAGAGAACCGTATCAGTGGATGATCCATCTATGTTAGATAAGCTATGATGATTTGATTGCTCTATATTCTAATTGGATATGGATAGAACTCTGATTCCAATTGAGTTAATGGCTTGAATGATTTGAATTAGCATTGTGAATGATTATAAGTGGATCCTTGGCGCTTTAGTATTTATTTCCTTGATTTAGTAACAATTCTCAGCAAGATAGTTTATGTTCTTAATTTTCATCCATCGATACAAATATGAATTTACCCCATCCTAGTTGTAAAGTTTAGAATTGTTACAACAATCCCTAAGGATTGACCTCGGTCTTACCGAGAATTGTTACTACATCGTAGCCTTGCACATGAGGCGAGCAAACAGTGTGTAGCCGTTGAAATCCTCAAGTCAGTTTTGTTTAAGGTCATCTTAAAATATGTGTAAATCAATGGGTATGCAGAGATTCTGGGCCAAATGGGTATGGTACTCGAAGATGCCACCAAAGTTTTCGGTCTTGTCTAGAAATTATTGTGGTGTGTTGTTCTTGTTGATATGATCAGAGTGCAAGTAAAGGTAGTTTGGAAAGTTAGAAACGAGATGATTTTGGCTCCCCACGAGGCCTGGTCTCTAGATTCATATTTTGGGAAGTCTGAAAAGTTAAAAACGAGAATAGATAGAAGGATGCTTTGGCTCGCGATCCTTCGATATAATGGATGTAGGTAGGGCTATCTCCCATATATGGGTTCGGGGCCTTACCTCGTTGGTAGACTCCACGGAGTTTCAACAAGAGGTCTAGGTCTCGAAACCCATCAGGGTGAATTCCCGCTGCTAACCGCACCAGTGGGTGTGTCGCATGACTAACCGGGTGGGTGTGTTGCGCGATTAATTGGGTGGGTGCGTTGCATTACTAACCGAAAAAAAGGTAGGGCTATCTTCCATATACGAGGGTGGATTTTTCTCATCTCTCCTTATCTCCCATCCCCCAATAGTAGTTCTAGTTCCCATCGAAAAGCTTTCCTTGTATTGGGGATTGAAGTGCAACCTCCCAAGGGGTTTTCCCTCTTGGTTGTAAAGTGGGAAGCCTCGGAGGAAGGATGGAGGGAGTTAAATGTGGATGGCTAGGTGAGGAAAAACCCAGGGCCCTCGGGTGGAGGAAGAGTGTGTAAAAGTGGGAGAGGGGACTTTCTTTTTCCTTCCCTCGCAGTTAGGGCTTGGGGTCTAATCTACATGTGGAAGCTAAAGCCTTGACTGATGGGCTTGCCTTTTCTGTGGCACGTGGTGTTCCTAGAAATGGTTCGGGGTCTAATCTACATGTGGAAGCTAAAGCCTTGGTCGATGGGCTTGCCTGTTGTGTGGCACGTGGGTTTCCCATAAATATTGTGGTGATTCTAAATCAGTGGTGGATATGTTCAGCAAAGTTACCTCAGCCCATTGGAGCTTGTAGTATTAGAGGACTAGATTGAGTTGAGTCTCTTAAGAGGGAGGGTTTTGGTAACATAATTTATGTCCCGAGAGAAATTAATGGAGCAGCGGATGCTTTGGCCCGCTTGAGAAGTGAGCCTCAATTAAGAAAAGAATTCCTAGTAGTGTTTAGCCTTCTGTCTTCTATCAAGGAAGCCCTCTTCCTGGATGGTGTGGGCTTGAGAACCTTAGGAAGGGTAGATCGAAGGACATAAATGGCGTGTAGTGTGGTGAGTGGGGTATAAATTAAAAGTAATAATTCTAGAGGTTAAAATGATCAGAATACCATCTTCTATTTTTTCTCTAAATAACTGGTTGTGCAAGTGTGCATATGACATCCACCGCATCCAGCAGGTGCACCCAGCAGTGGTGATTACCACTCCAAAAATCAGGATGGTATTGTTATTGGGTAGGCCATACCATAGACAACAGCGTCCACCACCCAAAACCTCTAAATCATGTGCCGCTCACTTGATGATTGGATCCGGCTGTTATTTGGGTGGTCTAATCATCACGGTGGGGCCAACCTAAAAATGGTGGGGCACACCTATTGGATGGGTTGGATGTCTTCCACACGTCACCGCATAATGCTTTGACTAAACTTTTGTAAAAAAAAAAAAAGAAAAGAAAAAGAAGCAAGAGGATCGGGACATTTTTGTCTTGTTTTTGGGACTTTGTTTTTTACCAAAAGAGACCTCCATTGAAAAAATATTAAAATGTGACAACGAAGAAGCATATCACATTGGATTTCCCAAATCTCTTTCCATAGGACCAGATAAAATAGAAGTCCAGAAAAGGACAAGAAAATGCAAACCCATTCACCAACTAGGAAAATTTCAACTAACAACTATTTTTTCTTCTTATCATCCAAGCATTCGAATCGGTCAAAAAAACACATGCATGAACCCGGAAAGCTTTCCAAATTTAGCTGCACTGATGCTAACTCAGTTGGACTTCACATACTCCTGAACAATTTGAAAACTTGGCCATTTTTCTAATGTTGCCAATTTAAAACTAGCAATCTTGTAATTAGGCCCCTCAACGGGGCAAGTTTGGCATTGGCTTAGGCCCGGATTTTGAACTGTTCGGACTAGGCTTATTCAAAATATTAATTTTTGCCTGGCCTCAGCCTGGACCATTGACGGCCCTGCTACTTATAATTTGAAAGTTACTTAGGTTTAAAGTTCTTTGGTGCATATGCATTATAATAGGACCGTTTGCGATTTGTATTTGTTTATATCAATGGATGTTGTTTCTCTAAGGTACTATTTGGTGCCTTGTATTCAAATGCATGGGGAGGTAATTGGGTGTAAATGCATGTTTTTATGTGCATTTGACATTATCTAATCAAAGATAAATGAAAAGTTATTTTTGGTGTGTTTGAAATCTCTTTATTTTGTTGCGATTTTAGTGTAATTATTGTAAAATGCCTTTAGGCTTCCTTTTCAAAGGTAAGAGGGTTGTACAAATAACAAAAATATCACTAGGCTATTAATCTGCCATACACGTGGCACACTAACAATATCCTAATTTGCATCACTAATCTCACATTAATAGAATGATTTAAATTGTCCAAACATTGGTCAACTAAATGAATGATTATAAAAAGATGGTCATTTGTGATCCTTAAATTTATGGCCCACCCAATGTTCAAATTTTTTTTATTTTTTTGCTAAAGTATATATTTCAACAGGCTTACTACAATCATTTTATCAAATATCACATATGTGTACTAATTTGTGATATTAAAACTAATTTAGTTAATTACATTCAAGGTCATGTGAATATATTGAAGAATCCCAAAGCGTTTCAAATGTAGGCATCCAAACACAATTTTGGATTCCAATGCATTCCAATTACAAGCTTCCAAACTCAACTGAGCATTCTAATTTACATCGATTCCATAGTAATTATGATTTGGATTCCAATTCATTCTAAATATGAGCTCCCAAATTAGCCATAAAGTTGAAAGAGCCCTTCAACTTATAAATTGACAATTAGGTGTTACGTCTAAAACAGGTACATAGCATCCGATACACACCAGTATCATCCATGAATGATGTGTTTGGATTTTTGGTATATACCTGAATTGCATTATTTCATCGTAAAATGCATGTGGGACCGTGGTTTAAGGCCCTAATTGCAATTCCATGCCTTCCAAGAGTATTTGACTACTTTGCAATTGAAAGTTATCAAGAAATAGAAATGCTAAACATCTAGAAAAAGCTCTACTTTAATATGGTTTGGATTCAAACATTGAATGAAAAAAGAACGGCTGCATATGTGCATATGTGTATATATGTGCATAGTTGATAGAGAGGAAAAAAGAACGGCTACTGATAATGGGGCCCACGTGTTGTTTACGTGACATTTGACCAATCCATCAGATGTAAACCCATATTTGGCCGTAGTCCAAAAAAAAAAAAAATCAGTCCAATCCAAGAGTCAGGTGGGCCACACCACAGCAAAAAGTTGAGAGAGGGACACACTACTGATTCTTCTCCACAATCCTTCACCACGGCATGGGAACAACCAACAACCTTTGCCTTTCCCTCAGTCAATCTTGCAGAGCCCAACCCACTCGTCATGGGTTTTCTCGCTTGGGACTAATATCAAGCTCAGGTTGTGGTCAGCACAGAGAGCCCTGACCATTTTCACATAATCTGGCTGATCGCGGTCCTCGGCCAGCAACTGTGGGTGAGCCCCTGACTGTGGGACGCCGATTAGTAGAGTCGGGAAAAACAGCTTAGTAGGACTTAAGTAAGGGCGCCGATTAGCAGAGTCCAGGGTAACCGCATAGTGGGTGAGTCCCTAACCGTGGGGCCCACTTTGATGTATGTGATGTATATCGACGTCGTCCATCCATTTTGTCAGTTCATTTTAGGGCATGGGCCTAAACATAAAGAAGATACAAATCTTAGGTGGACCACACCATAGAAAACAATGGTGATTGAGAGCGGTTAGGGCGTTGCTGTGTTGGAGGGGATCATTGAGAGCGGATGACATTTCCGTGGTGAAAGTCTCCTACCGAGCTTGGTCATTGTGGAAAGAAAGAAATAGTGGAAGGTTTGAGGAATCCAGTGAGTGGTCCTAAAACTATCTCTCGGGTCCAGCATTGGCTTCAAAGGCTTGCCTAGATCTACTGCGCCCAGTGATTTCGGTTTGGCCAATGACCTGGTTATCCAATCATTGGGTTTAAATTTTAGGCCCCAAAAGAAGTCCCTCTCAGTCGTGAAGTGGTTCAAGCCGTCCGTCGTCTGGGTTAAGCTAAACGTTCTTCCCGTGGGAATCTTGAAATGTCTGGAGGAGGGGGTGCTTGTCGAGATAGTGCAAGTAATTTTATTCTCGCTTTCTCACACGGCTTCGGGTGGGGTTTTAGCATGCAGACTGAAATCTGGGCGATTGTCGATGGGCTCTCATTGTATATTAACCAGGTTTTCTCTATTATCATGGTTGAAAGCAACTCTAAACCAGCGACTGATTTTCTCAATAAGGGGTAACCAGATTTATGGTCTATGTGGAATTGATGGGCCAAGGTGGCTGCTCTCAAGAGAGAGGCGGAAGTTCGTATATCGTACGTTCTTAGAGAAGCGAATGGGGTGACAGATGCTCTCGCTCATTCGGGTAGCTAGTCTCAATCCAAGACTTTGTTTTCTGATGTTCAAGGCCTTCTTTTGACTACTAGCGGACCCTCTTGGATAGGGTAGGCATTGGGTGCATCTGATAGAAGAATAAGGTTGCCAGCCATGTTTAGGTGGCTGGGCCTTTGGAATTAGGCTTATATGATAGGTGGTCATGGCCTGTTTATCTTCCTCTTGGCTGGCCGCCGTGTTTTGTACAGGTCCCTCTCGTTAATGAAAAATAATCTTATCGAAAAAAGGGACTGCCATATAAATACTTACATTTTTATTGAATTCCAAAACAAGCTTGCTTTTATATGGTTTCGAAAATCTGCCTTAATTTTCGATACCTTCATTTGTTGCCTTTTGAAAAGACAATAATGCCCTTTTTACCTTTTACATTCTTTGAAAGGCCTGCGGTATCCACTCCAACAATTGACTATGCCATAGACTCCATGACGATGCATTTCTCTTATCCATGCCGTCCATCCTTTGTTGATCATAATGTCAGAGCATAAGTAGAAAAATAAAAAAGAACCAAGTCTCATGTGAACCCACAGTAGTAAACGGTGCCAATTAAATCCTACTGTTAAAAAATGCTAGGGCCCACTGTGATTCTTGTTTTGCCACTCAAACAGTTGATTATGTAATGTGGACCTAAATGAAGGGCCCATTATTTTTTTTCCATCCAACATGTTTGGGCCCCAAAAGTTATCAAGAGCAGGAGTTTAATCATTTTTGCTTCCTATGGTGTGGTCCACTTGAAATTTGGATTCGCTTCATATTTGGCCCATGTCCTAAAATAACCTAAAAATTGGATGGACAGTGTAGATTTACCACATATATCAAGATAGGGCTTCGAAATTTTGAAACTCCACCCTAAGGTGCTGTGGAAGGAGTGTCACGTGGCTGCGACCCCGAAACTAGCGGGACTTGGATTTCCTCCAAAGCCACTGTGATCAATATTCGCTTCATATTGATGTCTGTCACTACAAGAAAAATGACCTTTACTTAGGAAATATTTACCGAGGAAACAAATTTCCTGGGTAATAATATACTTTTACCGATGAAAATAAAATTTCCTAGGTAAATATTGTTCTGCTTTTTATCAAGGGAAATTTTCCTTGGTAAAAGTGACAAATATCAACGAAATTTAAATTTTGTGGGTAAATAGAGGATTATTTCATGTCTAAAAACATAAAGATTTTTAAAATTTTGCTTAATTTTATCAAGGAAAAATTCCTAGGTAAAAGCTCACAGAGGATTATTTCATGTCTAAAAACATAAAGATTTTTAAAATTTTGCTTAATTTTATCAAGGAAAAATTCCTAGGTAAAAGCTCACAATTACCTAGGAAGTTAGTGTTTTGTTGGTAATTTGCACTTTTACCAATGAAATTTTTCCTAGGTAAAAAAATCCCTTTTACCAAAGAAAAAATTCCTAGGTAAAAGTGATAATTACCAACGAAAATATTAATTTCTTGAGTAATTGTAGGCTTTTCCCTAAGAATTGTCTTATCAGGTAAAAAAATTGATAAATTTCAAAAATGAGAATTTTTAAAAAATACATCAAAATTTGAAAAAAAAAATGATAATATTTAAAGACTTAATATAATTTTGAAAAGAAAATTGAGAAATTAGAAAAAAATTGTGAATTTAAAAAATTGAATTTTCAAAAAATTAGAATTTTGAAAAAAAATCGACAATTTTGTAAATGGGTAATAATGACTTATTTCTTGAGTATTTACGGTGGCAAAAAAAAAAAAAAAAATTTAAAACATATTGAGATGATAAGAGCTAACATAAGAGTTTTTCTTTTTTATTTATTTATTTTTTTCCAAATGATTTAGTATTATCTGAGCATATAGTGCACCTAGTTGCATCAATCACTTGAGCAACTCAATTGATTGATCTGGCCCATACATTAAATCTAGAACACATTTGAGGGGTAGCATAAAAATATCATACTAATATGATAATTTATCCTTGATTTGGATGGTTGTGATTGAGCAATTGTTTTATATCATAGTCCATCCATGATGAGCCCTAACAAATAGATGGATCAAATTGTTGATTGGAACCATTTTATGTAAATGATCTTGTCTGTCTATTTTGGTTGTTGATTGTCCATTAATTCCATGGTGTGGCCCACCTGATGAACCAGCCAAACTTATCTTTATATGGATCCTACCATTTTGATGGTACTAATGTCCAGCGGAAGGAGCATCCTGGCCGAAAAGATGGAATCACATCGTTGTGCAAATACATTAAAATCACACCGTCGCATATCAAAATATGTTAAAATTCCACAGCTAAAATCACACCGTTCAGCTCATGCGCATGTCGCTTGGGAGCTGAGCAGTACACCAAACCAACTAGGGAATCTACAAGGCCCACTTCTAGCACGTGCGCACATGTGGAGGAGAATGCACTCTCCATTCAGGGAACCAGGCCCAACACGTGCGCACATGTCCAGCGGAAGGAGAATCTCTTACATACGTTGCCTCTCTCTCTCTCTCTCTCTCTCTCTCTCTCTCTCCAAAACCTTCCTTTCTCTTCTGGAGATGGTTTCCCTTTCTTTATCAGATAGCTGAAACCTCTGCTATGGTTTTCCTCCATTTCTCTCCCTTTCTCCTTCCCCTCATAAAATCATCTATTCCAGCTCAGATCTTCCGACATTCCTTCCGATCTCTGCAAGTGTAAGCGGTGAATTTCCTTTTCTTCGGTATGACTTGACGGTTTCTTGCTTTTTGTTGAATTTTCTTTCCAAATAGAACTTTTTTTTTCTTATTTTGTTGTAATGGAAAGCTCGCTTGTGTGTAAATCTTGTAAAATTCGCGGAATCGGTGAATTTTTGGGTTTTAATTTCCGTGGATTTGATCAAATGATTTTAATTTAAAGGAAGTTTCAGTTGAGCTGGCTATTTCGATGATAGGTGTTTGTTTGTAGACTAGGTGTTTGTGATTTTGTCAAATTTAAGATCCAGGTAAATTTATGAATTTGTGTTTGTTGCCTTTTTGCACTCATTACATGTGCTTTGCCTCAATTAGCTTTTTTTTTTTTGTACTATGAGTTGTGCTTCATGCAGTCACTATAGAGTGAGGTCCCTAGGAAAAGTGATCTGGTGGTGGGCCACCATGTGGATGGGCTGAAATCTCAGTGATTAGACAACCTTTACTGTCCAATGGCAATGGCTTCTATATCTTGAATGATCCTTTGCTCATTTTTCCTGAACTATGTTTTAACCATCAATTGATGGAATGGTCCAATCACGTTGAGTGTTTTTTTTTTCCCATCCTTCTACACAATGGCCCACTAAGTATGATTTTTTACTGCAACAAGTATGATTTTACTGCACATTTGGTCAGGCGCAACATGTGCTGATTTTGTATGGCTTTATACGAATTTTTACTGCAAGCAACTTTGTTAAGCAAAAGTGATTTGTTGGAATATTCATGATGCAGGGCATGCGATGATCTAACCTAGATGCATGTATATCAAGTTGGAAGATATTCAAATAATAAAATTACGAAACTAACTACTTTCAATCAGAGGAAACTAACAAATCTCAACACGAAGATGAAATCTGTCCGTCCGGATCATGCCCCCTTCGCATAAAACCATGTAAAATCGTTAAAACAGGGAGGATCTAGGGATATGAGGATATCCCAGATCTAGCATAGACCAGTCCACAGTCAAGTTTGGATCCGGTTATCATGGCTAGGCATCCCTCTTTTCGATATACCAAAAGGGGGGGGAGGTTCAGAAAAGGACGAGGGATGTCGAAAAACAATGGGTTATCATGAAGTACAAAATTAGGAAATTAAAAGAAAGCTTACCTTTCCTCGCACTTGAAAAAAGAGAGAAGAGAAAACAGAAACTCCGGGGTGGAATCCTCAACACCCGAGGGCCAATCCTGAAACCCTAATCTCTCAACAAAGAGGAAGAAACTCACGAATTTTCTATTCATTCAATAATTTCGAAATAGGGTTCTCACAAATATATAAGCTATGAAAATAAAAAAGTTGCACTAAAGTGCCTGAAAACTAAAGTGCCTGAAAATCAAAGAATAACATAAAAACATCTAAAGTAAATAATGACACTAAAGCTCCTAGAAACAGGAAATAAATAGAAAAGTGCTAAATGTAAATCCGCTCCATGGTCCAGCGGTCATGATGCTCTGCGTGATCCTACATCTCGCGTACTCGTAACGTCAGAAAATGGGGCCCAATGGGCCCGGCGTCCATCCACATCAACTCGTCTGCTCCAACACTCGATCTGCGACGTCGCCTCCTCTGTACACTCTAAAGGGTGCACCACTGATGTCCGCATCAATTCTCCCCGGGTGGGAAGAATTCGCCACTGGCGAAAGTGAACTCCTGTACCTCTCAAGCATATCTGGATCGATACGCTGTAGCTCTGTCTCGGTATCCAGGAGTTATCTGCAATAGGCCTGTTCCTCCACTTGACTAGGAATTTTCTGGTAACCCCCTGAGCGAGTAGAAACCAACTCGGAGTCCAAAATTCCCTCTATCTCGTCTCTTCTCAGTGCAGAAGGAAGAAAAGGTGATGGGTATAGGGAGGTCAGGCTGTGGCCAAGGTCCAATATAGGGGAGGTCTGGGAAGAAACAAGGGAATCAATGGATAGAGGTAATGGCTCGTGATAGGGAACTAGATCTTCCAGATTAAATGTGGAACTGATGCTCATGGTAGGAGGGATATCGACAACATAAGCGTTAGACCCCCAACCTTTTCACAATTTTATGTGGGCCTATGCTACGGGCATGAAGCTTCTTCACGGATCCAGGTGGAAACCGATCAGACCTGATACGAACCATGACGTCATCTCCAGGTTGAAATTTCCTAAATCTCCTGTGGGTGTCAGCAGAAAGTTTATAATGTTCATTACTTGAATTATCTTCCTTCTGATCTCAGTATGCAATGCATGTATATGATGGGCAAATGACTCTCCTAACTCTAAAGGACACTATGGGGTAGCCATGGGGATCAAATCTATGGGGGCTCGGGGTCTAAGCCTGAAACAATTTCAAATGGGCTCATTCTGTGGACCTGTTCACTGAAGAGTTATAAGCGAACTCTGCTGTGGGAATAAAGTGTCCCAGGTCCTGTGGTGGTCTCCAACTAGACATCTCAACAAATTCCCTAGGCTATGGTTCACTGCCTCTGTTTGACCATCCGACTGAGGATGATATGCTGAAGAAAATTGAAGCCTCGTACCCAAAAGATGCCAGAGAGTCTTCAAAATAACTAGTGAACCTAGTATCTCTGTCAGACACGATGGATCTAGGTACCCCATGAAGTCGCACAACCTCATGAAAGAATATCTTAGCATGTGGGAGGCATCTGAGGTCTTATAACAGGGTAGGAAATGGGCCATCTTAGAAACCGATCAACGACCACGAGTATGGAATCGTGCTTATGAATAGTCTTGGGCCCCAAGCACGAAATCCATACTGACATCTTGCCACGGGCATGTGGAACTGGCAAAGGTGTATAAGCTTGTATTTTGTTTCCTCTGCTTTGCTAGTTGACATGTCCGACACTGCCCTACAATCTTGGCCACATCTCGCTGGAGATTAGGCCAATGCAACGATCAGAAAACCAGGGCAACTGTTTTATCTCTACCAAATGACCTGCCATCCCTCCAGCATGAAGCTCCCATACTAGAAAATCACGAGGAATGTGCGTGGGATGCAGAGCTTGTCCCCTCTAAAAAGATATCCGTCTGTAAGGACAAACTCAGCACTCCTCGAGGGTGGGTCACTAGACAACGACGCATAGATGGTCCCAAAGTCAGGACAAGTTGAGTACTCACCCTTGAGTTGCTCAAGCCTGTAACTTCAATGCTATGGACCGCAGCGTCATAACACACGACGGCTAAGCTCGTCAGCAACCTTATTCTCTTTACCGGCCTTGTGCTTAGTAGAAACGTATACTCCTGAAGAAATTGAGCCCACTTGGCATGCCTAGGGCTCAACTTCTTTTGAGAGCTCAAATATTTCAAGGCCTCATGATCAGAGAACAGGACAAATTCTTGCGCTAATAAATAATACCGCTAATGGCGCAATGATTGCACAACCGCATAGAACTCTTTGTCGTAGGTGGAGTAGCTGTTGTAGCCTCATTCAGTTTCTCACTGAAAAAGGCCACAGGATGTCCCTCTTGGCTTAACACTCCCCCTATGGCAAGTCCTGACGCGTCATACGCCACCTCAAAGACTTTAGAGAAGTCAGGTAGACGCATAACGGGCGCTTCCGTCATCTTATTCTTAATTTCAGAGAAAGCCCGTGTCGCGGCTTTAGTCCATTGGAACTCCCATTTTCTTATGCAATCTGTGATGGGAGCCATAATAGAGCTAAATCCACGGATGAACTGCCGATAGAACGTAGCTAGGCCGTGAAAGCTTCGCACGTCGTGTATATTACGCGGCTCGGGCCAATTGACAATGGCCTTAACTTTCTCAGGGTCTGCAGACATACCCTCCGACGAAACAACGAACCCCAGGAAGATAACTCTAGAAGTCAAGAAGGAACACTTCTTGAGTTTCGCATAAAGCTTTTCTGCTCGCAAGGCGTTGCAGACCTGCCTCAAGTGTTCAAGGTGCTGGGTAGGAGACGTACTATAGATGAGGATATCATCGAAGTACACACTAAGAACTTACCCATAAAGGGTCGCAGCACCTGGGTCACACCCTCATAAATGTACTTGGAGCATTGGTTAACCCAAAGGGCATAACCAACCACTCATACAGCCTATCCTTCGTCTTGAAGGCAGTCTTCCACTCATCTCCTGGGCGAACACGAATTTGGTGATAACCACTCTTGAGGTCAATTTTCGAAAAGATAGTAGAGGTGGCCTCATGTCAAGCATGTCATCAAGCCTCGGGATGGGAAACCGATACTTGACAGTAATCTTGTTTATGGCTCTACTATCGACACACATGCGCCACGTGCCATCTTTCTTTGGCGTAAGAAGCGCAGGCACGCGCGCACGGGCTCATACTCTCACGAATAAATCCCTTTTAAGCAATTCATCCACTTGCCTCTTCAACTCGGCATGTTTCGGTGGGATTCATTCTGTAGTGAGGGAGTTTGGGGGTCGCCCCTGGACAAGATCTATCGCATGCTGAATGTCCCGCAGTGGTGGGAGCTCGTCTGGAAGGTCCTCAGGGAAGACATCCCAAAACTCTCCTCTAGGACTGAACGAACCTCCTGGGGTAACCCTATAGCAACCTCGGGTGTGCTCTCTCTAGCCAGTAAAACGTACACCATAGTCCCATTTTAGCCTCTCTCTCAAACTCCTTAGCATCTATGATGTGGAGACTTTGACTGAGGTGCCCTTTGACTCTTAGAACTGCCTGGAGACGCAACATCTTTCGCTCCTGTGACGATTTGGGAGGGAGCGGGCTCAAGACAGCTCTTTCCTTCATGCTTAAACACACAATTATTCGTACGCCCGAATATTGTGACATCTTTGTCAAAGAGCCATGGCCTTCCCAAGATGATATCGCCAACGTCCATCGTGACCACACACCACAACTTGTCCTTGTATGGCCCGAATTCAATTGGCACAAGGCATCGCTGCGTCACAGGAAGGGATGTCGCATCAACCCAAGAAACTCGGTATGGGTTGGGGTGAGGGACTGGCTTCAACCCCAGGCGACTCAAAGTACTTGGAGAAACTACATTCTCACAGCTCCCGCTATCTATGATCACTTTGCAGCTCTTATCTCCACACTTGGCGTAAGTATGAAGATAGTGGTTCTACGCCAATCCTCCACTTTCCTTCACCTGGGCCAAAGCGCATCTCACCACAGCAAGTGGGTAGTCTCCACAGTATCATCCTCGGCATCACTGGCCGGCTCAAGGGATTGGACGATGATTTCCTCATCATTCTGGTCACCTTCAACTTCATATGCCACTTCTTCTTCTGTAGAGTGTTCAGAAACAAGGCAATACGTCCACCCCTATTTGAACACTCTGCGGCATGGACCCATGCCACCACAGCGTAGCACTGCCCTGGCATCGCAGTCCTAGTACTTGGTCCAGCCACATTGTTACCCCCCAACCCCGACCTACCACCTCATTACCCTCCCCTCGATTTCTATTGACTGGTTGGGTACCAGGTTGAGCTCTGGGTGATTTCCGACCTGAGGTCTCGCTCCCTAAGGAGCTACTCTAGGCACAGTAGGTCGAATCTCAAACCCTCTAGCAGGAGATTGGCGCACATAGTGCTCCAGTTCCTGCACCATCTGGTAAGCGTGCTCTAAGCTGGTGACCACATGAGGCATGAGCTCACGCTAGAGGTCAAACTTGAAGCTCATACGAAAACGGGAGAGAACCACAGCAGGGTCCTTATCTACATCGCACCTCATCATGTATTCATCGAACTTGGCAATGTATTCCGTTACCGTCATGGATCCTTGGCGCAAAGTGTGCCATTGATCCAACAGCCTCTGCTTATAAGAAAGGGGAACATACTTCTCTCGCAACAGTTCTTTCATTTCAATCCAAAAGAGAACTGGCCCCTTTAGATCGCTCACGGCGAAGCTCCACATTTCCCCAATGTAGTTTTGCCTGGCCCACCAACTTCATCTTGGCGAATCCAACCCGCTGTGGGTCTGGCAGACCGTGCCACTGAAAGAAGTGATCCATGTCTGCTAGCCAATCAGAAAAAACTTTAGGGTCCAGTCTCCCATCAAAACTAGGAGCGTCAACCTTAATGCCCTTCATGACCCTAATAACAGGTCCTGCTCATGGTATCTCTGAGGTTGCGGATATCGCACCCCACCATGGCCCTCCCGCTGGGCGAGGAAAACAGGATCACGAATCTGTGGGGGTGGTGATGATGAACCCCATCGTGTCCATTGCCAGGCCCACAGACCTGACCTGCGCCCAAATCATCCCTAGGCAGATCAGGGCCCACAACTTGGGACTGATCGACTGCCCCAGT
>PVNU02002901.1:0-80035 GCA_003013855.2 Liriodendron chinense
GGGACATCATGATGTAAGGTTGCTTCATGCACATCCAAGGTGGCAAATTGTATGGCATCAAGACAACAGGCCAGGTGCTATGAGAATTACTCATCGTCCTGAACGGATTGAATCCATCACTTGCTAACCCAAGCCTGACATTACGACTATCACCTGAGAAATTTGGGTGTTGCTCGTCAAAAGATTTCCATGCTGGAGAATCGGCAGGATGCCTCATGCACCCATCACTCGTTCGGCCCTCGTCATGCCATCTCATCGCTTTAGCCGTCTTTGCTTCCATGAACAACCTCTGTAGCCTTGGTATCAAGGGGAAATGCCACAATGTCTTCGCCGGAATCTTTTTAACTTTGGAGAGAGTAGTTGCTGCTGCGCTGTCTAAATTATGTTTTACTGTTTTCCATCTGGATGCACCACACACGGCACATGATTCATCGTTCACATTAGTCTTCCAATACAACTGGCAATCATTGGGCATGCATCGATTTTGTTATAACTAAGGCCTAATTCCTTGATAATCTTCTTGGTTTCATAAAATGAATTGGTAACGTCTCACCCTTAGGGAGCACGTCTTTCAACAATTCAAGCAAATAGTGAATGACTTGTTGCTCCATCCATTCAGACACTTGAGTTGATACAACCGAACAATAAAAGAGAGTTTCGTGAACTTCTCACATCCAGGGTACAAGGCTTGTTCGTCATCTTGCAACAACCTAAAAAATCTTTCAGCTTCAGAATTTGGTTCCTCTTGTATTGGCTCCTGTGATGGCAGTTCATTCGGAATATCATTCACACCCGATATTCCAAACACACCATGCAATAATCCATGCATGTCATCATGTGGAGACATATCACCACCTGTACTATTTGCAGGACCGGGAGTCGATGAAGAAGATGCCTCTCCATGGAACACCCAACGGGTGTAATTCAGCATAATTCCCTCGCACATAAGATGATCTACCACTTCTTTATGAGCACGCCAAAAGAGGTTGAAGCACTTTACACATGGACATAGGATCTTCCCATCACTAGCAGCATTGTTGAATGCAAACTCAATGAATTCCTTCATGCCCTTAACGTATTCCACACTCACCCTTGACTTTTGCATCCAACTCTTATCCATCACTCTTATCCAACTTCGAACAATGCAATACTCTGCCTAATTTACATTAAAAAAAAAAAAAAAAAATAAGAACATTGGAGCCTAATTTACATTAAAAAAAAAAATTCACGAAAGTCTAGCCAAATTTTCCTCTTGAAGTCTAGCCAACCCGATTGCTGCTGCAAGAGACTTAGGATTGAACATCCGAACGTCCAACCTGAGTTCATCCTTAAGCCCACAAACAAAGAAGCTCACCAGGAAGGACTCGCTTAAGCCTTAAGTGTGGTTAGCCAACCTTTCGAATTGAGATTGATCATCCCACAACGATGTGGTCTGTTGCAGCTTGGCCATATTTTTCGAGAGAATTTTCAAGATGGTCATATTTGATATCTATGTTCATCAACTTTCATAGGATGTCAGCTAGAATTAATTCCTGTTTGGTTAACAATTCCTGTAGACACCTCTCATCCTCTCATCAATTCGATGGTCAGCATTGCCAAAGGTGGCTTGATACCACATCATCCAAAGAAATAAATTGTTACCATCTGATATATCTAAGTCCAATAGATATTGTTTGAAGAGGATGATAATAAATCTTGACTCAATATTCAATAAAGGTAATAAACCCAGATACTAGATACTTCTTCAGTTTCTTGATGATACATCAATGAAAAGCTACTCACACCTATGATCACTGATGGGCACTGAAGAGGATCACTGAAGAAGATCAAACAAAACTTGATAATAAATCAGATATAGATTGAAAAGCCATTCTATGGTTCTTGGGACCATAGAATATAGGATTGGACTTAGATATATCAGATATAGGTCCTATATTCAATCAAGATTTATATCATCCTCTTCAAACAAAACTTACACTTTTTTTATTCAAACGTCAATGGTCTACCAATAACAATGGTCTGACTTCGTAAAAAAAGACTTCTTATGAACATGCTTTAAAGCCATGACAATGCCACCCAGATTCAACAAAAAAAAAACAGGGTGGCAACCAGCATCCCTAGTAACTACCACAGAAAATGACCAGAACAAGAATCAACTAAGCCTTCCATCAGCTATGGATCCAAACCACTAAGCAACTACACCCACAATCCCAGCATTACCAGGTAGCATTAACTCCACAGACAACAGTCAACAGTAGACCCCCACATTGCATCCCTTGAAACTCCACAGACAGCAGCTACCCAATGCCCTTAGGGCGTGTTTGGATGCAGGAATTGTCTTGTATTGTAGTGTAGGGTATGGAATAGCCCATCACGTCATATATTTCTATGGGTTTATATACCTAAATTGCCGGCTACAAAACCAGTGTTTGGATGTTCAAAAGTAATGGCCATCATAAGCCACGGTGATAATTGGTCTTCTTGATTCAGTTCGAATTAGTCGTAAGTAGTCAAGGGTCAATTTAACTTGTGCGTGCATAACGGGCTGAGTGTCCCACTGTCGTTCCTGTCATTACGTTAGAACTGATCAATCTAACGTTTTCAACAAAACTAAGAGCACGCAGTTAACAGGAAAAAAAAAATTATCCACCCGGTGGGGGGTACACAGAAATTCAATTACTTCAATACATAAATAGAGAGAATGACCAAGTGGATGTGACATTGTTGCAATTCATAATAACAGGTGAATGAGCTAGCCTCTTTTCAGTCATTTACTCTTTAGTGAATAGAGGTTGAATTCAATTCAGTTGTTGACATAAGGATTAGATAATGACAATGAAGAATTCAATTGCTTGAATATCCAAACTGTGCCTAAATGTTAAGAACTAAAGTTAGTATCAACATTTCTGTTGGTCTTTTGCTTCTTTGGTGTTCAGGGGATGACAATGATGTGATGCAATTTTTTGGTTTTGAATCCATATATGTACATAAATTTACATTGGTGTAAAATGTGAGGGAAGATAAATCTAACTTGGGAGCTACTTCCTCATTCTGAGGCCAAGGAAGGTAATTGCAATTTGGTCAACTCCACTTACTAGTTATTGCAATTCAGTTTAATACTTCATCCAAATATAGCCTCTCATTTACTCTCAGCTTAAATCTTTTTCTAAATAGTATTTTTTTCCCCTCTCCAACGAAACTGCATGACTGGGAAACTACATCATACAACTAATCACATTAATGGATATATTCATTTGAGCGAAATTCAAACCCCTCAGCTGAAAGAGGAGCATTTACATGAAAAGTTTACACCTGTTTTACCCAAGAGTGTTGAACGACCAAACTCTAGGCCCACATTTGGTACATGTGAAATCCACTCCATCCATAAAGGAATGTCATTATCCTATGTCATTTATTTAAGCAAAACCACAAACACCACGTGTGCACAACTACCAATTAATTCAAGCAAAAACACATACTCCTTGTGTGCAAAAAAAAAAAAAAAAAAAAAATCAAATTAGAGTAAAATCAGAAATACCAACAACTAATTTAAGCAAAACTACAAACACATTGCGTGCACAACTAACAATAATTGACGAGAATAAGTGAGGGAAATTAAAACTGAGAAATGCACCAACCCCACCTAAAACCCCCAAAACCTTACATAATCAAAACAAAGTAGATCAAATCACCATCATAAACCCTAAAAGCCTCAAATATCAACTACAATCTAAGATCTAAATCCCTAATCAAGCTCATAATACATCTCACACAATCAATAAAATCCACATCTAAAACCCCCAAAATATCACAAAATATACCAAATCCACACCATAAAACCCTTAAAGGAACTCAAATTCCAACAACGTTCGACGATCTAAACCTCAAATATGTTTAGGTCGTATGTCCAATACAAATTGCCCTAGAAAAGAAAGAAAACCTTGATTTCAACGAAATCGACTGACTGTAGATCAGATTGCGATCCGGAGGAACCGAGAGGGATTGAACTCAGATCTGGCAGGGAGGATCAGATGGCTGTAACAAGCACATCACGTTGGGAATGGCACTCGAACAACTCGTTCCTAGAAAGAGAAGAGAAGAAGAAGAAGTTCCATTGATTTTCGAACCTGGACCGGAAAAGCTTCCGTTTTCTAGGAGATTTTCTCTTCAATGGATTTTGAGAGAGAGAGAGAGAGAGAGAGAGAGAGCCAATGCTCCGCTTCTTCGATTGGCTTACTACTCTTTTTTTCTATTTTCTATGTGCGGTTATTTGATGGCGCTTCATACTCAGGCCCTAGGAAATTCTACACGTGCAATCAATTAACTCAAATTCAGCCCGCTTTCTCTAAACTTAAAAGTCCCAAAATCAGATCGTGGAACTATCCTAACATCTCTGATTCGTTGACATATGATTGTTGAAATAGGACCGTTGGATGATTTTCATTATAACCGTCTAATAATTCCATCAATCAGACAATCAGATAATCGAAGGAGGTTAATCTTTTGGGTCCTGATGTATCTAAATTGGGACCCATAATCTGGACAGTTTAATCTGAATTACTTGCATTGCAATTATGCAATTTCTCATTAATTTCTAAGTAGCTGCGTATTACTGCTAGTATATCAAAGCTTTGCTAAGCCTGCACGCGTGTGCAAGGGTCACCATCTCCACCCGATGTGGAAATGTGGCAGACGGGTAAAATATCCAGGCCGTCCAACAAGTGGGTCCGACCTTGAAATCACTATTTTCAAGGAATTGGGGCTGCCACGATGTTAGAAATAGTTTGAAAGCTCATAATACTTTAGCCATGTTTTCTTCAGCAGTACAATTGTTTCATTATCTTTGACCCTCCTGATCAGTAGAACGATTTGATTCTTCGGTAGGGGAAACTACATAGAGGGATATACATGATGGACGAATTGGATCTTGTAACTATCTGCAATGTTGGTTTAAATGCCTGCGTGTGCATGAGCTATTCTCTACCATTTTTAAATTCACAATTTTTTTTCTAATTTCTCAAATAAATTTTCAAAATTACATCAAGTCTTTACATATTCTCATTTTTTTATATATAAAACTATCATTTTTTTTTTCAAATTTTGTTGTATTTTTTCAAAATTCTCATTTTTTTAAATTATCAATTTTTTAAATTTATTAATTATTTTCAAAATTATAATTTTATGAAAGTTCTCAATTTTTTCAAAATCCCATTTTTTTCTAAATTTTATTTTTTAATATTATTAATTTATTAGAATTTATCAATTTTTTAAAGCAAAGTAACAGACTTTTAGCTTTAAAATGGTAGCTTTTTAGCCTCAGTTTCTAACCAACCATGGCAAAATGGTAGACTTCTAGCCTCAGTTTTTTGCCAACTGAGGCAAAATGTTAGACTTTTAGCCTCATTTTCTGACAACTGAGGTTAATGTTAGACTTTTAACCTCATTTTCTCACAACTAAGGCAAAATGGTAGCCTTTTAGCCTCAGTTTCTAACCAACCGAGGCAAAATGGTAAACTTTTAGCCTTAGTTTTTGACCAATTGAGGCAAAATGGTAAACTTTTAGCCTTAGTTTTTGACCAATTGAGGCAAAATGGTAGACTTTTAGCCTTAGTTTTTTACCGATTGAAGCAAAATGTTAGACTTTTAGCCTCATTTTCTCACAACTGAGGCAAAATGGTAGCCTTTTAGCCTCAATTTCTGACCAACCGAGGCAAAATGTTAGACTTTTAGCCTCATTTTCTCACAACTGAGGCAAAATGATAGCCTTTTAGCCTCAGTTTTTTACCAACTGAGGCAAAATGGTAGACTTTTAGCCTTAGTTTTTTTACCAACTGAGGCAAAATGTTAGACTTTTAGCCTCATTTCCTCACAACTGAGGCAAAATGGTAGCCTTTTAGCCTCAGTTTTTGACCAACCGAGGCAAAATGGTAGACTTTTAACCTCAGGTTTTGACCAACTGAGGCAAAATGTTAGACTTTTAGCCTCATTTTCTCACAATTGAGGCAAAATGGTAGACTTTTAGCCTCAGTTTTTGACCAACCGAGGCAAAATGGTAGACTTTTAGCCTTAGTTTTTTACCAACTAAGGCAAAATGTTAGACTTTTAGCCTTAGTTTTTTACCAATTGAAGGAAAATGTTAGACTTTTAGCCTCATTTTCTCACAACTGAGGCAAACTGGTAGACTTTTAGCCTCAGTTTTTGATCAATTGAGGCAAAATGTTAAGACTTTTAGCCTCATTTTCTTACCAACTGAGGCGAAATGGTATACCTTTAACCTTAGTTTTTCACCAACTGAGGCTAAATAGTGGACGTTTAGCCTCTATTCTATTACAACCAAGGCAAAAAACAAACTTTTAGCCTCAATTCCTTAGCAACTGAGGCTAAAAAGTACATTTAGACTCTGTTTTTTGAATTGAGGCTAAAAAAAGTGTGGCTAAAGGCCTGTTTTCTTGTAGTGTAAGTGTATTCTCTGACATCGTGGGTCAACTTCTTGAAGTGTTTATGGATGACTTCTCAGTTTTTTATTATACGTTCGATGAGTGCCTCGATCACTTGAGGTTGGTCTTGACCCAATGTGAGGAGAAAAATCTTATGTTAAACTATGAGAAGTGTCATTTTATGGTACAAAGAGGAATAGTTCTTGGACATATCATCTCGTCCAATGAAATCGAGGTAGATTTGTGAGGACGCTTGCCTTTCCATGCTTCTTCCTCTTTTGAAGGTATGTGAATCGCCATTGCCACGAGCTCGCCTCTTTCTGGAGGGCTTTTTCTTGTGGTGTTATTATTGGGTTTCACTGGATATGTTTGGATAGGTTCGTATAAGACCAGAGTCACCATTAGCCAGTTATGTCAAATCTAAAGTTGGCTAGACCCTGTAGAAACATTAGAGAAGGGAATCTGAATATTCTTTCCTTTAAAATGACTCTTTTTTATCTGCGGTTAGAGATTCGAGGTAAAGGATGATGGTTACAGGATGGGAAGGTGTTTGATAGGTTCGTACAAATGTACGGTCTTTGCTTCACAGAATTCAACTAATACTTGAAAGTCTGAATTAAACCTCGTACATTCTCATGAATGATATAATACATGAATATGGGTCTGAATAGTAAGAGTTTCTGATGGGCAGGTTCCAATTAGATAGGCAAGCCCAGAGCATATGCTCGAAGTGATAGGTGCTTTTATGCGATATGCATGATGTGTGTTTGATCGGTCAGAATTTCTGATGGGTAAGTTCCGGGTGAGCCAGCAAACCTCAGAGCATACGCTAAGAGCTGATCAAGTGCTTGTAGTGGAATGATAAGCAAGAGGGTTGGAAGAATAATAAATGTTCCACTATGCTAGATGCGAATGAGATGATGCTAGTATAACAATAGTTGGATGGACGAAAGTATCGCAAGGGTTAGCTTCGAGTGGCTAAGATTGGGATTTAGATTGCTTGAAAGGCTTGGACCAGGGTTAGGCTGGGCTGGACCAGGGATAGACTCTTCACTCACTCGGGCTCTCATTAGTAGAGGAAATTGGCTGAAGGGGTGGAGATGAGTTGCTTCTCCTAGAGTAGGACTCAAAGCTGATGGATGTTGGAAATAAGAAGGAGAGGGGGTATTTATAGCTGCAAGAAGTGGTAACTCTCGTAAATAGGTTTGGGTGGCACCCTGGGTGCTGCCCGTACGACCACTTTGCTTCAGCTTCGGAGTGTACGGACTCCGAACCTAAAGCAAGAAATCCTCAAGTCCAAGGTTCAGAGTTGCTCCGAAGTTGTGGATCGGAACTAGGTGAGTTGACTGGGTTTGAAAGAGGGGTTGACATGGTGAGTCGACTGTGTGTAGGGGTTGGGCTGACCGAGTGAGTTAAATTAGTGATTTGACTCAGCGGGTTGACTCACCAAGTTTGACTTTTTTAGAAAATTTGTACTGATTTTTTCTATAGATGGTTTTTCAAGCTGATGTTTAGAGGTGAGTTGACTGGGTTTAGGATTGAGTTGGGCTATGGATTGGGGTTTCCAAGGGTGAGTTTGACTGGGTTTGGATATAGGGTTTAGGGGTATGGACCTCTATTCATTCAGTCATCTCGACCAACTTTGTATCCGAAGGTGGGACGTTTACAACCGGGCCAAAATCAATATAATTGTCAATCTACCACCACCCAAAAGCATACGGATGTGCGATCCTTCCTAGGACACGCCAGAATTTATAAAAGATTTAAAGGGTTTTCAGTCAAATCTATATGCCCTTATGTAATCTCCTCCAAAAGGACAACCAATTCGAGTGGAGTGCCGAATGTTAAGTAGCTTTTTCAAAGCTAAAGGACACGTTGATAACTGCACCTAGTATGCAACCACATGATTGGTCTCTTCCTTTTGAGTTAATGTGTGACGCAAGCGACTATGCTATTAGGGTGGAACTAGGATAAAGGAAGAATAAGAAGCCCCATGTCATCTACTATGCAAGTAGAACTTTAAATCCAACCGTACTCGACTACGAAGAAAGAGCTCCTGGCTGTAGTTTTTGACTTGGACAAATTCAGGCCATACTTGATAGGATCCAAGGTCATCATATACATGGATCATATGGTGCTGAAGTACATTGTTTATAAGAAGGATGTTAAGCCCTACTTGCTTAGATGGTTCATACTCCTTCAGATATTTGACTTAGAGATAAAGGATAAGAAGGGAGTAGAGAACGTGGTGGCAGATCATCTATCTCTCCTAGTTTTGCTTTATTCCATTGACGAATCACCAATTGAGGACTTATTCCCCGATGAGCAACTCTTTGTTGCCACGCATCTACCATGGTACGCTGATATAGTGAATTATCTTTCGACAGTTGCGATGACGTTCCATTGGACTATGCATGACAAATGTAAATTCTTAAGGAAAGTGCACAATTTTTTCTGGGATGAACCTATATTGTTTAAGTATTTCCCCGACCAAATAATAAGGAGATGTGTCCCTGATGATGAAAAAAATTCTATCATCTCTTTTTTTCATGCTCAAGCATGTGGTGGTCACTTTTCTGCTAAGAAAACCACGAAAAAAATTCTGCAGTGTGGTTTTTATTGGCCCACTATGTTCCGAGACACCCCACGAGTTTTGTAAAGCATGCAAGCGTTGTAAAAAAACTAGGAGGATTATCCCGTAGAAATATGATGCCTGATCCAACATATTGAAGTATTTGATACTTGGGTGTTGAGCTCATAATTGTGCATATTCTAACCCCAATTCATCACTCATTATGCACGGTTTACATGTTTAAAGGACTATTCTAAGGCGTGATTTGTGATTGTAGGAACAAGATGGAGATGTCACCAATTGAAGGCTAAATGTAGCTCCTTACGAGCATTGAAGACCATTGGATCAAGCATGAAGAAGGACCAAAGAAAGCCAAGGCAAGGAGAGAAGAGAAAAGAAGAAAGAAAGAAAGAAATAAAGAGGAAAGAGAGCCAGACCGGTCATCTGACCGGTCGGCCAAGCAAGCCCGTCCGGTCAAGACCGGTCGGCCACATCAAGGAATGCACTGCACAGATCAGGGAACAAGCCCGACCGGTCGTGACCAGTCGGGCATAGCTGCTGGACTAAAGAACTTTCAAGCTAGACCGGTCATGACCGGTCGGCCAGGCCAGTCCGACCGGTCATGACCGGTCGGCCATGCGTAACAGCTTGTTTCTAAATCAGGTTCTGACTTTCTCTGCGCAAGTGCATAGTTTTACGCGAAATCTGGAATTCTCTTGCGTATTGGACACCTCCAAGCTATAAAAGGATGTCTTCCCTTCATACCAGGGAGGCTACGACGTGGGGATTGCTAAGGAGACGGATTCTACTTCGGATTTCTAGTTTTCTTCCTGTTTTAGTAGTTTTTCATGTTTTTAGAGGCTTCTAGTTCAAGGATGTTAGAGATGAACTAAAACCTCTTAGCTAGGGCTAAGAGGGGAAGCTTTTGATTCGTTTTTGATGGATTGATGCAACCTAGGTTTCCTTTTATGTTTTAATGGATGAATTTTAGTTCAATATGAGTTTGAATCAAGTACTATTTTGGTTTCTACTTTGATCTCTTGATGACTCCGGGCTCATGTGATTCTTAGTGATTCTAACTTAGTATCTTAGCTTTTGAGCATTGTTTATGCTTGTGTAATCCATTGATCTACCATTGACTCCGGGCATGGTAGACGCTTGGATTGCCTTGTATGCAATGGCCTGATTTTCATGTGGGAACTCATGCAACTAAATTTCTTATCTTTTGTATGATCTGGAATAATTGTTTATTAATTGATTTTTATTTAAATAGAGTTCAAATCATGAGTCGTAATCAGGTCTAGTGACAGGACTTGGTGAAAGCTATAGTTATGAATCTCAACTAGATTGGAAAGAGGCTTGGCCTATACAATTGAGTATGCCCAAGGCCTGAGCATGGTTGTGGGAATCAAATCAATTAATAAGCACTTGTTTTAGATAATTGTTGATTGAACCGCTCTATATTCCAATCAGTTAGAGATAGGAATTCGATTCCGATTGAGGCATGAGAGACCTAGTTGTGTTGATACATTGAAACTTATCAAAAGTGGATCCTTGGCGCTCTAGTGCCTTTTTAGATTGAAATTACCTTAATCATTCACTGCTTAAACCCAAATTGCTATTTCCCAGTTTTAGTTCTTAATAGGATTTTAATTATTAGTTGTTTTAGACAAATTCTGAAGATACCCATACATAAATCTCTGTGGGAACGATACTCGGTCTTTTCAAATTATTACTACTTCGCAACCCTACACTTGGGGAGTGAACAAGTTTTTGGCACCGCTGCCGGGGATTTCTATGCGGTATTTTTAGAATTTTCTGAAATAACTTTTAGTTGAGATCGTGTTAAGATAGGTTTAGGATTTGTTTTGTTTTCTAGAATAGGTTTTCTTCTAATTACTAACTTACTGTGTTTTGATTTTTGCAGGATTCTAACATAGGTCTAATCTAGGGATTTTTAGGAAGTTGAAGAAGAAAAAGGCATCTTAAGTTACAAATTAGGTTTTATTGTTCTAACCTTACTCTTCTTCTTCTCCTACTCATTCCTATCATATTCATCTCTTGTAGAGTGGGTGGAGACTCCTTTTGGATCTCTGAAAGGTAGGCCTTGTGCCACCTGGATTCCTATTGGTCGGCTCTGCCGCCTTGGATCACCTTGTGCTCGGAGATTTCTCTTCTCAACCTATTCCTCTTTCTTCTTTTTCTGTACTTTTTCTCAAAAGACTCAAAGAGTGGGTGGGGAGTTCTTTGAACCCCTATTGACCAGGAGAAATCGGTCTCTATCCTTGCTTCTGGCTTAGCCATTGCAAGACACCTTGTGCTTAAGTCTTAGAGAGGAGTAAAGGAAGGAAGGAAGAATTCTTTTTCCTTTTTTCTCATTCTTTTTTTGGTTTTGCATGCCACATTGGGCTAAGACTTATAATAACCAACTTGTAAGGGACGGAGTAATTGTTGAAGGGATTGATAGAGAGCCTCGTGCTAGGAAACGTCAAAATTTTCCTGAAATTACTAGAGAGATGGCTGAAAATCAACCAAATCAAGGGGTTAATCAAAATCCAGCCCCAAACCTTACTGAATTGGATGAGAATGAAGTGGGGGATGTACCTCAACCTAGAACTTTACGTGACTATTTACAACCAGCTAGGACGAGTACTCCCTCTTGCATAATTTTCCCCCATAATGTGGGAAATATTGATTTTAAACCGGGGTTGATCCAACTTCTTCCTAGATTCCATGGACTCGACTCTGAGAGCGCATATCTACATATTAAGGAATTTGAAGAAGTTATTGCCACAATAAACTATGACAATGTGACCAAGGATACAATAAAACTTAAATTGTTCCCTTTTTCCTTGAAAGAGAAGGCCAAATCATGTCTACATTCCTTAAGGCCGAGGTCTATTGGGACATGGGCTGAGATGACTAGGGAATTTCTTAAAAAATTCTTCCCTACTCATCGAACCAATGCACTACGAAGGGCCATAATGAACTTCTCCCAAAAAGAAGAAGAAACCTTTTTCCAATGTTGGGAAAGGTATAATGAGCTATTAAACGCATGCCCACATCATGGCTATGAACGGTGGAGGTTGATTAGTTTCTTCTATGATGGATTAAACTCAACCATGCGCTAATTTGTGGAGATGATGTGCAATGGGGAGTTCATGAACAAGGAAACGGAGGAAGCTTGGGATTATTTTGACATGTTGGCCGAAAATACGCAATCATGGGATACATCTAAGCCAACAAGTTCAAAACAACCTCAAACCAAGGAAAAGGGAGAAATTTATGTTTTAGATGGGCAAGATGATCTAGGTTCTAGAGTGGCTAAACTCACACGAAAGGTCGAGGAGATGGAACTAAAGAAGGTGGATACAACCCAACAAAAAGGGGCTGTTGAAACTATTTGTGGTATTTGTGCTTCCAATGTGCATCAAACGCCGGATTGTCCAACAATCTATGCGTTTCGAGAACTTTTATTTGAACAATCGAATGCCTTGAATAGTTATCAACGACCTTTCAGTACTCCAAATCAAAACACGAACAATTCTAGTTGGAGAAACAACCCAAACTTCAATTGGGCGAATGGAAACACGGCTAATCAAAATAATCCTCAAAGGGGGCCCCCAATGCAAATGGCCCCACCTCAAATGCCTATAGAGGATACTTTGAAAGCATTCATGGAAGGACAAGCTCAAATTAATTAATCCAACCATACGATAATGCTTGAGCTTAAAAGTTCGGTGGAGGAAATCAAGGCTCGCTTAAACGCAAGGGAAGGGATGCTTCCATCCCAACTCGTAGCAAATCCAAAACAACAATGCGAAATAAGCGTGCCTAGTTCTTCTAACCAACATATGGAACATGCGAAGGCCATCACCACTCTTAGAAGTGGTAAAATCATTGAAAAATCTGATCCGGTGAAGGTTTCAACGCCTAATGATCCGGTATTTTCCAAAGAGGATGATGGACCTAGCACCACCATGAATGAAAAAGAGCCACTGAAAGAATATAGGCCCGTTGCTCCATTCCCCCAACGCTTGATTCCAGCCAAACCTCAAGATAAATATCAGAAATTTTTGGAGGTCTTCAAGCAAGTCAAAATCAACATCCCATTGTTGGATGCCATTAAACAAATACCGTCATATGCTAAATTTTTAAAAGACCTTTACACGGTTAAAAGAAAAATACATGTGCAAAAGAAGGCATTTTTGACAGAGAATGTGAGTGCCATTATCAACCACGGGATGCCCAAGAAATACAAAGATCCCGGTTGTCCGACAATATCATGTGTGATTGGAGACTACCGGGTGAAACATGCTTTACTTGATCTAGGGGCAAGTGTGAACTTAATTCCCTTTTCGGTCTATGAACAATTGGGTTTAGGTGAATTAAAACCCACCAAAACCACATTACAACTTGCTGACCGATCGATTCGTATTCCTAGAGGGGTGGTTGAGGATGTCCTTGTCCAAGTTGACAAAGTCTACTACCCGGTGGACTTTATTGTCTTGGACACACGACCCATGGTTAATATTGGCCCTCAAATTCCTGTCATACTTGGCCGCCCATTCCTAGCTACATCAAACGCTATTATAAATTGTAGGAGTGGGGGCATACAAATGTCTTTTGGCAATATGACGATTGAGTTGAATGCTTTTAATATTGACAACCAACAAGAGGATGAGGATGAGGAAGTCCGCGAAATCAACATGATCAATTCTATTGTGGAAAATGAGTCCCTCTCACCTTTTTACTCCGGCCACTTAGACGAAGAAATGACTCACTCCCTTGATGAGAACGATAATATGATAAGGGATATGGTCACACTTTTTGAGTCGGTATCGGCATATGACACTAGCCGAGAGAAGGATGTGGAAACAACACCTTGTTGGGCTGAGAAATCAATTCATATTTCCACACCCTTGTGGATCATGCATACCGAAATCCACCAACCCTGGGATGATCCTTACTTGTAATATCAATGCCCAGGAAAATCTGAATGGAGACATATTTTTTCTGATAAATATGATGATGTCTCCTCCTATACATGTGGTGAAAACACTAAGGAACTCGCTAAAATTCCTTTTTAGAATTTTGAGTGGCTCATTTCAATTACTCACACACATGTTCATTGTAAAGCAGGATATTGGATGACCATACTGCGAAACCTTTTGATTCATCTAATGATTCTGCTTGACTTTATGCTTTTGGATGAGTTGTTGGGATTAACCTCCTAGTCTGACGGAGGATAATTTGCTAGAATGCTTTCCCATTAGGATTTGCTTTGATAGTTGATTTAGTTGTGAAGTAATCCATCTCCAAAAGCTAATCTTGCCATGGAATATATGCTTCAGGTGATATCTCTCTTTCTCACTCTCCTTTGTTTTATGTCATTGCTCTCATGTCATACATATTGCATATCTTATCACATTGAGGACAATGTAAAGTTTTGGTTGGGGGGTGAGAAATTCCTTTGATGAATCTGCTAGCTTTTTTGACATGTCGAGCAAAGATGTAGAAATTTTTCAATTTTTTTTGAAATTCGAAACTCTTTTGGAAGGCTTTGATTCTATGCATTCGAGATATCATAAGTATAAGAAGATGAGATACGAAGTGAGGGATGTTGCAAGCTTTGAATTTCTCTTAATATAATGGTTTTATATGTGAATTCACCTATTTTTATGATTGATAGAAAATTTGAACACCTTTTGCACCTAGTTCACATTACACGATTTTCATGATTTGAAAGGATTATGTAATTTGTGGACTAACTAGACCGTGATTGAAGGTATTGAGAAACCAAGCCGGGGTACTTTGTCCATCCTTGTCCATGGGAAAATAAGGAAAGATATGGATTTCTAAAAATCCTATCTAATGTAAAAAAAAGAAAAAAAAAGAAAAGGAAGGATGAAATCGGGAAGGAAAGAAAAATGGTGGAAAATTCCGATTAGGGCTACCTACTACCAACCGGGGGATGGTCTACCCGTAACCAAAGCCGGAAATGGGACGTAGTGTGAAAGTCGTCGGAAGGACGGTAAGGCAAATTCCTGTCATAGGCTTGTTGTTACTCTATATACCTTGAGATCGGAAGTTTAGTTGATTTATGAAGAGGATAATCCTGGAAACTCATGAGATGAACCTTCACTATGCACACTAGGTTGAATTTGTTCAAGTTCTTCTATCTATCAATCAATCAGCGGGAATTTCATATAAATACTTGTTATATTCTGAGAGTTTTAGGTTTCAACCTTTATCACTGAATTTCTCTGATTCTTATGCTTATGTGTCTTGGAAGAGTAGTTTCTAGAGGAGAGTTGGGTTTTGGAGAATGAAACTAGTTTCACGCATGTTTTGCTCGGGACTAGCAAAATGCTGGTTGGGGGGTGTGTTGAGCTCTTAATTGTGCATATTCTAACCCCAATTCATCACTCATTATGCACGGTTTACATGTTTAAAGGACTATTCTAAGGCGTGATTTGTGATTGTAGGAACAAGATGGAGATGTCACCAATTGAAGGCTAAATGTAGCTCCTTACAAGCATTGAAGACCATTGGATCAAGCATGAAGAAGGACCAAAGAAAGCCAAGGCAAGGAGAGAAGAGAAAAGAAGAAAGAAAGAAAGAAATAAAGAGGAAAGAGAGCCAGACCGGTCGTCTGACCGGTCGGCCAAGCAAGCCCAACCGGTCAAGACCGGTCGGCCACATCAAGGAATGCACTGCACAGATCAGGGAACAAGCCCGATCGGTCGTGACCGGTCGGGCATAGCTGCTGAACTAAAGAACTTTCAAGCCAGACCGGTCATGACCGGTCGGCCATGCGTAACATCTTGTTTCTAAATCAGGTTCCGACTTTCTCTGCGCAAGTGCGTAGTTTTACGCGAAATCTGGAATTCTGTTGCGTATTGGACACCTCCAAGCTATAAAAGGATGTCTTCCCTTCATACCAGGGAGGCTACGACGTGGGGATTGCTAAGGAGACGGATTCTACTTCGGATTTCTAGTTTTCTTCCTGTTTTAGTAGTTTTTCATGTTTTTAGAGGCTTCTAGTTCAAGGATGTTAGAGATGAACTAAAACCTCTTAGCTAGGGCTAAGAGGGGAAGCTTTTGATTCGTTTTTGATGGATTGATGCAACCTAGGTTTCCTTTTATGTTTTAATGGATGAATTTTAGTTCAATATGAGTTTGAATCAAGTACTATTTTGGTTTCTACTTTGATCTCTTGATGACTCCGGGCTCATGTGATTCTTAGTGATTCTAACTTAGTATCTTAGCTTTTGAGCATTGTTTATGCTTGTGTAATGCATTGATCTACCATTGACTCCGGGCATGGTAGACGCTTTGATTGCCTTGTATGCAATGGCCTGATTTTCATGTGGGAACTCATGCAACTAAAATTCTTATCTTTTGTATGATCTGGAATAATTGTTTATTAATTGATTTTTATTTAAATAGAGTTCAAATCATGAGTCGTAATCAGGTCTAGTGACAGGACTTGGTGAAAGCTATGGTTATGAATCTCAACTAGATTGGAAAGAGGCTTGGCCTATACAATTGAGTATGCCCAAGGCCTGAGCATGGTTGTGGGAATCAAATCAGTTAATAAGCACTTGTTTTGGATAATTGTTGATTGAACCGCTCTATATTCCAATCGGTTAGAGATAGGAATTCGATTCCGATTGAGTCATGAGAGACCTAGTTGTGTTGATACATTGAAACTTATCAAAAGTGGATCCTTGGCGCTCTAGTGCCTTTTTAGATTGAAATTACCTTAATCATTCACTGCTTAAACCCAAATTGCTATTTTCCAGTTTTAGTTCTTAATAGGATCTTAATTACTAGTTGCTTTAGACAAATTCTGAAGATACCTATACATAAATCTCTGTGGGAACGATACTCGGTCTTTCCGAATTATTACTACTTCGCAACCCTACAATTGGGGAGTGAACATTGGGGCATCGATTTCATGGGACCATTGTTTTTTTATATGTCTTTTGAATATGTCTACATATTGCTAACGGTAGACTATGTGTTTAAGTGGGTTGAGGCGATTCCATGTAGAACCAATGATCATCGCATAGTTCTACGGTTCCTTAAAGAAAACATATTATTGTTGAGTTATGAATTGTGCATATTCTAACCTCATTTAATCACTCATTATGCATGAATTTCTATGTTTAAAGACTCATCAAATGCATGTTTTTATAATTGTAGGAACGAGAGAGAGACTTCACTAATTTGGTGCTAAAAGACCTCTTTAAAGCACTTTAAAGATGATAGAACATGAGCCAAGAGAAGGAGAGAAGAATCAAGGAGAGAAGGGAAGAAAGAAGAAAGAAAAAATTAGCATTTCATATTCTACAATATTCCAATCGGTCAGTTCTACGGTCATGACAGGTCGGCTAGATGAGCTGACCGATTGGCCACATGGCTGCTCATCTCTGAACCTGCTAGACCAAATTGATTGGGTCTGACCGGTCAGCTGACCAAATCCGACCGGTCATGATCGGTTGGCCATTTACAGATTCTAAAAATTCCTATTTTGGAGCTCTGAATTCCTCTGCGCAAGTGCGAGAGTTGTTACGTTATTCTGAAACTTTGTATGACAGTGGTGCTTCATAGCTATGAAAAGGACACCTAGGGGCTCGTCTAAACTCATCCTAAAAGAGATCCAAGGTCGTGGGGAGTGAAGAGGATCATCGTTGAGCATTAAAACTCCTCCGACTCCAAGTTTTTCTAGTTTTTCATGCTTTGTAGTTGTTTTTCTTTTGTTTTTAGTTCGCGTATAATAGTGCTTGGCTAGAACCTCTTAGCTAGGGCTAAGAGGTAAAGCTTGTAGTTAGTATAAATGTTCAATTCATTTACTTCAAGTACTCTTACTTAAAGTTTGGATTTTTAAGTTCTAGTTTGAATAAAAGTGATATTTTTAGAAGTTTTATGAGAGTTCATGTACTTCGGACATGAATTCCTTACAATTCTCTGAGATTGCCATGATTGGTTTGGTTAGAATTGAATTGTAGTAACCCTAGAGCATGCCACGATCTCTTGGTATGGCTGTTACTTCGAAGGCTACAAGTTCAAGTTTTATGTGCTTCATTCATTAGAACTAGAATTCGATTTTTATGACTTAAGTGGGACTGTTTGTGATTGAATGTTATATCTTCCAATTAGATCAGAGAAAGAACTTTGATCCTAATTGTGTTTGTCCTTGGATGAATGGGTTGGCATTGGACTACTACAATTGGATCCTTAAAGCTCTAGTTTTCTCTTTAAATCTCAGATTTTCCTTTACTTAATTTATTATTTCTATTAGTTATAAAACATTGAATTTCTTAAACCTTTTAGATTTCAGTTATTAGAATTAGTTTGAATTCGTTTACCTTGTCCCTATACATCGACCTCGATTCCTACCAAGATTATTACTACATCGTAGCCTTACACTTGAGGCGAGCGAACAATCATCCAGATTTGGAACACCTAGAGCCGTCATAAGTGATGGTGGATTTCACTTTTGCAAAAGCCTTTTGAGAGCTTAATGAAGAAATATGGCATATCGCATAAAGTGAGTACCTCATACCACCCACAAACAACTGGGCAAGTTGAGATTTCCAATCGAGAAATTAGACACATTTTTTAGAAAATGGCAAATCTGAACCACAAAGATTGGTCGATGAGATTAGTCGATGCACTTTGGGCTTACCGTACGGCTTATAATACCCCGATTGGAATGTCCCTCTATAGACTTGTCTATGGGAAAGCTTGTCACTTACCCGTGGAACTTGAACACAAAGCCTATTGGGTAATTCGAGCATTAAACTTCAATATTGACAAGGCTAGCTAACTTCGCAAACTCCAATTGAACGAGCTTGACGAGATCTATAAAGATGCTTATGAAAGTTCACGGATTTACAAGAGTAGGATGAAGGCCGTCCATGACAAAAATATTTTTAGAAAATCTTTTCATCCTAGCCAAAAAGTAATCTTGTATAATTCGAGACTTCACCTTTTTTTGGGTAAATTGAGATCTTGATGGACCAGCTCATATATTGTCAAAGAAGTATTTTCACATGGGGCCGTCGAGATAAAAATTTCAGTGAATGGTAACTGTTTTAGGTGAACGGACAAAGATTAAAATCATTTGTTGAGAAATTTGATTCGAAGGACATGTCCATCCCTTTGAATGATCATGTCTATCAGGATGATTGATCTCCTAGTCTGACGGATGTATAGATTAGATTAAGATTAGGTTATTTTCTGTTTTATTTTTTCCTTCATTAGGATTAGTTGTTGGAGGTAAATTCCCCCTTTTGACTCTCTCAGGTACTGTCGTTCTCAATCTCCTTTATTTTTGTCATCACTCTCATGTCATTGCATATTGTATATGTTTTTAAATTGAGGACAATGTAAGATTTTGGTTGGGGGTGAGATTCCTAGATGAATCTAGTATTTTTGTAACATTTTGAGAATCTTTTGTAGAATTTTTTTTTAAATTTTTTGACTTTAAAACTCTTTTGGAAATCTTATTTCTATGAACTCGAGAATATGTGAATATGAGAGGAGGGGATGTAAAGTAATTTGATTTTGAAATCCTTGAAATTCCTGTGATATAGTAGTTTTCTATATGAGTTTCCCTCTTTTATATGATTAATAGAAATATTTGAACATTTTTTTTTATTCTAGTTCACATTACACCATTCTCATGATTGAAAGGATTAGAATGTACATTTTGATTGGTTAGACTATGATCTAAGGTGTTGGGGAACCAAGCCAGGGAACTTTGTTCATCACGTTATGAAATATTAGAAGAAGAAATTTGAGATATGGATTTTTAAAAATCCTATCTTATGTCATTTTGAAAGAAAAAGAGAGAGACAAAAAAAAAAGATAAAAGTTGAAAATCTATCGAAAAACATCGAAAATGGCTACCTATCACCATCCAGGGGAGGGCCTATAACCCAAGGTGGTAATGAGAAGTAGAGTGAAAGCCATTAATAAGAACAGTAAGGCAAATTCCTGTTATAGGCTTATTGTTGATATCCACACCTTTTAGATCTATAGTCTAGTTGATCTATGAAAAGAAAGGTAATCCTGAAAATTGATGAATTGAGCATTCAAAAAGCACACTAGACCATTTTTGTTCAGATCATTCTATTTATCAATAATTACTGAAAACTCAATTGGAAGCACTCACTATGTTTTAGGAGGACTAAGGTTTTGAAATTAATCATTATGTATTTCTGAATTTTTGCATTCACATGTCTTAGAGTTCATAAAAGTATAGTTTTAAAAGGGGTTAGAGTTAGGGAATTGGATTTTTTCATGCATGTTTTGCTTGGGACTAGCAAAATAATGGTTGGGGTGGTGTTGAGCTCTGTATTGTGCATATTCTAACCCCGATTCATCACACATTATGCATAGTTTTGGGTGTTAAAAGACATATCTTATATGTGTATTTATGTTTATAGGAATGAGAGAGAGACCTCATGAATTCTATGATAAAAGGATTGCTTTAACATATATTGAAGATCAGTGGAAGATGAGCCAAGAGGTGGAGAAAAGAAGAAAGGAAGAAAGGAGAAAGAAAAGAGAAAAACTGCAAATTTACAGTCTAAGGACTGGTAGTCCGACCAATCGTCTAATGCCAAGGACCGGTTGGCTAACTGATCGATTTTTTAGGAAACTATGCTAAGCTCGCTGGACTAAAAACAGCCATTTCAGATCGGTCATCTGACCTTTATGAAAATTAGATGTGGAAGAAAATTTTCTACAAAACCTTGCTGGACAAAAATTGGCCATTTCCAACCGGTTGGCCAGAGAAATCTAGAGTTCAAAATTTTATTTTGCTCATTGCTATGCAAGCAAGGACCGGTCAGTCAGGGACTCCGTCCGGTCGTCCACTGACCCGGCCACGTAACTCCTTGCGCAATTCTCAAAGATTCCAAGGCGATAACGGATTTTTGCTATAAAAGGACACATCTACTCTATTCCCAATCCATCCTAGAAAAGTTCTGAAGTTGCTGGAGGTGGAGAAGATCGAAGTTAAGCATCTACAACTCCTCCGACCTAGGGTTTTTTTTTTATAGTTTTTCTATGTTTTTTTTTTTTTTTTTTTATGTTTACTTTTAGTTCAATCATGTCCATGGTTGGCTAGACCTCTTAGCTAAAGCTAAGAGGTGAAGCTTGTAGTTAGATTTAATGTTTAATTCGTTCGTGCAAGTACTCTAAACTTTAGTTTTGGATTTCATGTTCTAGTTTGAATAAAAGTTGATATTTTTATATGATTTAGAGAATTTGTGTGTTCCGGACACAAGTTGCTTATAAGTTTCTAAGAATGATCATATTGGTTTAATGAGATTTGAATTATAGTTATCGTAGATCATGCCATTATCTCCTGGTTGTTAGTACACTTTATTTTGTCAATTGATGTGTTGGTTGGTCGCGTCTTGTCGTGTTAGCCCCGGTCGAAGATTTGAAGATCAAGACTTAAAGAATATGCTTCTTCCATTGCTCAAGCTCAAGCTGAAATAAGATCTCAGGTAAGATGCATATAGATCGACCATAGGAAACCCAAAACATCAAAGAATGGCGTAATGACTCACCTATCTTATCCCATTCCCTCTCGACCCTTGCACAAGTTGATCAGACTTGTGGTCCATGGTTGGTGCAATTCTTAATTGAATATAGTCCAAACATTGGACTTCATGCACCAAATCACTTCATAACTTGAAAGTGAACCGCTGCTGTGTTGAAGAACTTGGCCCAGCAAACCTGCTGTAACAAGAATATCCAGATAGCCGACAGGTCTTGACCGGTCGGCCAGAACTCAAAGAAACCTCCAACAAGCTTGCTGTAATAACTGTCTAGACAGCCGACCGGCCTTGACCGATCGGCCAGGCTCATAAACTCAAGATAGAACTTGCTGTGATGAATGCAGCTGGGAAGCCGACCAGTCTTGACCGGTCGGCCAGGAATATCAAGTATTGGTCAGTGACCTGCTGTATGAAATTCAGCTGGACTGTCGACCGGTTTTAACCGGTCGGCCAGTAATTCAAATCAATCCAGCAGCTGTGCTGCATTTTCCAGAAGCGCATCCGACCGGTCTTGACCGGTCGGACCGGTCGGCCTGCATGTTTCAATCATTCCAGCAAGCGCAGCCGATCGGTCTTGACCGGTCGGCCTGCATATTTCATTCAGTCTAGCAAGGTGTACCGACCGGTCTTGACCGGTCGGTCAATCCCAAATGTGGCCCAACCTTTTTGAATTGTGACCGGTCCGTCCGACCGGTTGAGACCTCTCTCCGACAGGTCGGACATGACCGTTTTGGATCCGTTGGGGCCATCATTTGGGGCTCTATATAGCCACATCTTGTGGTCTTTCATGGTATGCATTCAACACCCTTCAAGAGCTAAGGGAGAGAGCTTTTACTCACATCCTCCTACCCTCTTTGCTCTTAACTCCCTTGAGTTCATCATTCAAACCTAGCCATTAATGGCTTATCAATGAGTATTCAAAGCTTGGTTTGAAGTATGAACTCAAGATCTTCATTCATGGCTGACCTACCTTAGGAATATCTTTATGAGGTCGTTTATAGCCATTGAATGCTTGAAGGTTGGTAGTTCCCTCATAACCATTGCATTGAATAGGCAAGAGGAACTTGACCAACTCTCTCCCAACTACCCGGTATAATCATAATCACATCATTTGCATCGGTAGCTGATCATGGGGGCACAAAGAGAAGCTGAAGCACGTGGAGCTGAAGCTACTCATCAAAGGCTTCGAATCGAGGCTCAATCGTCTAGGTATGTTTAGTATTTGAGAGTTCATTTATTGAATCACTATTCCCTAGATTGGGAAACTCCGACGGGAGTGTATGTGACCGTCCTTGGATTAGGATTGGTGAGAGTTTGAGATCCAAACTCGTCAAGACCCTGGATTGGGCCATCGGTGGATGGTAAACACGGTCCTAGATCAAAGGATGTCAAGGTTGATGGTTAACCTGATTTAAAACCAAGACTATAGTGAAATCCGGTGGTCTCATAGGTTGAGATCGTGAACCGGGAGTGGAGTAGGGAAACCAAACCACTATAAATCGTTGTGCATTGTGAGTTTGAAGATTGCTATGTGTTGAATGGCTTAGTCAATCATGAATGCTAACTATTTGATGAAATGCTTATGATAGTCCTTGCTTACAAATTCATCATATAATTGCCTTGAATGTTATTGTGATAATCTTGGTTGCTAAGATTAACTTGATTAGTTTTAATTGTAATTGGAAATTCAAAAAGTCCTATTCACCCCCCTCTAGGACATTAGGCATAACTCCGAGTATCTCTACAAGCAGTAAAACCGCAATTTCAAATCGTATCAGAGCGGGTTCCTCCGCTCAGGTTTAAAAATCCGGAGTGAGATCCTAAGAAACTTGAAAATATGTCTAGAGAGGACTCTACATCCGTTACTAAGCCTCCCTTCTTTGATAGGTCAAACTATCCATACCGGAAAGCCCGAATGCGCATCTTTTTGGAATCTATTGATTCGGACGTTAGGGACATGATTGATATTGGATATAAACCCCCAATGGACACTATATGTAAGGAAGGTGAACCAGATGTCCTCAGGCTAAGAGATAAGGCGATGTGGACCGATTATGATAAAGCTCAACGTGTTCATAATGCCAAAGGCCTGAATGCCATTTTTTGTTCAGTGTCTAAAGATGAATTTGGCCGGATTCAAAATTGCACAACTAGTAAGCAGGCATGGGACATTCTTGAAGTTACTCATGAAAGAACAAGCATTGTTAAAAACTCAAAACTTCAGCGCCTCTCTACACAATTTGAAAACATTACTATGGAGGAGCACGAAACATTTACTGATTTCTATATCAAACTGAACAAGATCACAAATGAAATGTGGGGCTTGGGAGATCCTGTTCTGGAGAATAGACTGTGTAGGAAAATTCTGAGATCCCTACCGAAACGGTTCTCTTCCAAAGTTACTACCATAGAAGAATGTAGGGACCTAAATACCATGAAAGTTGAAGAATTACTAGGGTCCCTTCAAACCTATGAGCTACGTTTCAAAACTCCCTCCAAATCCAAAAGTACAGCCCTGAAATCTTCTCACAAGAATCAAGATTCTGAATGAGGAAGTGAGGAAGATCCAGACTTAGAAGAAATGGCACTTATGGCCAAGAAATTTAAAAAATTCTTCAAAACTAAGGGAAATACTTCTAGAAGGAAACCCTACTAGAAGGGTAAACCTTTTGACTCCAAGAACAACAAAGGAAAATTTTTTAAGTCAAAAGATCCTCAATGCTACAAGTGTAGAGGATTTGGTCACATTGCATCCGAGTGCACCGATAATAAAGCCAAGAAAAAGGCAATGGCGGCTACATGGGATGAGACTGAAGAATCTGCATCAGAATCATACATATACCAAAGTGAGGAGGAGCAAGGTTCAATCAAAATTCTAATGGCCTCCATCACTGATATTGTGCCTCAAATTGAGCCCATTGCAAAGATCACTGGAGACATTGATGATCATGAATCCTCTAACACTGAAAATGATTCCTTAAGTGATGATGAGAATGAGGATGAAGGCCTTCAGGAGGTATATAACCAACTATACATTGAAAATATGAATACCATTAAAAGTTGGGCCAAATGAAGGCTGAAAATGACAAATTGACAAAAAATCTTGACGGATTGAAAATTGAGAATCAAAAGATGGGTCAAGATCTAGAAGAACTGAAAAGGAAGAATGATGAGCTTGAACAAGAAAAGAAAAGGCTCATAAGTGGTGAATCTCTAGACAAGCATGCTAGACTTGAGAAAGAACTCAAAGAGGCGAACACTGAAATTGATCGTCTTAAGTGTCAAGTCGTTGACTCCAGAAGACGATTGCCTAAG
Source organism: Liriodendron chinense (assembly GCA_003013855.2). NCBI lineage: Eukaryota > Viridiplantae > Streptophyta > Magnoliopsida > Magnoliales > Magnoliaceae > Liriodendron > Liriodendron chinense. The sequence goes on from PVNU02002901.1 coordinate 24,912, forward strand.
GAGAAGAAAACCTTGAAAAACTCCTAGGTGTGGTAAGATCGCTAATGGACAGAAGAGGTTTGGGTTATGACAGTCACACTTCAAAAACTACCTCAGTCCATCTTATGGTAAGAAAAGATCATGGTGCATCGGGAAGTAAAACCAAAGCATCTCCTGCTTGCCATGCTTGTGGAGACATTGGCCACTTAAAGTTTGAGTGCATGGTGTTCAAAAATCTGGTCAAAAACTTGAAAGGTAAATTTGTACCGACCGGGAAAAATGTGCAAGCTTATTGGAATCCTCTCATGCATACTTCACCAAAAGGAGGAAACATTCGAAAGAATTATCATCCCATGCATACTTCACCAAAAGGAGGAAACATTCGAAAGAATTATCCTAGGAAGGACAAGAGGATGGTTGAACTATTGGAGCAAGTTAAAATGCTGAATTTGAAAACTGCTCTTCTCTTGCGTGAAAAAGGAAAATCTGAATCTCCCAAGAAAACTAGAGAATCTCACCATAAGAATACCCCTCATAAAAGGACAACAACTAAATGGGTTGTAAAGAACAAGTGTTTGGTCATTCATACTGCCCTAAAAGCTGGGAATACCCCTAGATGATACTTGGATAGTGGTTGCTCTAGACACATGACAGGTGATAGATCTCAATTTTGTGCATATAACAAATTTGATGGTAGGTCTATCACATTTGGTGATGGGAGCATGGCTAAAATCATTGGTAAAGGAACTATCACGGGGCCAGGTTTGCCCGAAATTGAAAATGTGCTGTATATTGATGGCCTTAAACACAACTTACTGAGTATCTCACAGATTTGTGATGAAGAGCACTCAGTAAACTTCTCCAAAGATATGTGCAAGATCCTGAACTCCATAGGAAAATTAGTCATGAAAGGTCTACGCACAGGAGACAACTGCTATGTTATTGAAAATCACAACAATTCAAGCTCCCCCACCATGTGTCACGTGGCCGTTCAGGATGAAACAGAACTATGGCACCATCGACTCGGTCATGTACATTATAGAAATTTGTTTAAACTGAGTCAGAAAAATTTGGTGAGAGGTCTACCAAAGATGGGTAAAAGACCAAATGCTGTGTGCATCGCATGCTAAAAAGGTAAACAAATTAAGGTTGCACACAAGAGAACCTCTATCCTGGTCACATCAAAACCATTTGAACTACTACACATGGACCTAGTTGGTCCTACCAGGGTACTTAGCCAAGGTGGAAAATGATACTTCTTTATAGTTGTTGATGATTACTCTAGATTCACATGGGTCGCCTTCCTAAGAGAAAAATCTGATACTTTTGAAGAATTCAAAAAACTAGTGAAGCAACTTCACAATGAGAAATGATACATGGTAGCAAGAATCAGGAGTGATCACGGCGGTGAATTTGAAGATCATCGTTTGAAGGCATTATGTGATGAATTGGGTATTCACCATGAGTTCTCAACACCCAAAACACCTCAACAAAATGGGGTTGCTGAAAGGAAAAATCGAGTATTGTTGGATATGGCCACAGCTATGCTTAATAATAAGAATCTTGTGCAAAATCTGTGGGCCGAAGCAGTAAACACTGCCTGCTATATTATAAATCGAGTTTATTTAAGGGCAGGTCTAAACAAAACTACTTATGAATTGTGGTGTGGAAAGACACCTAATGTGAAATACTTTAAGGTCTTTGGTAGTACATGTTACATTCTAAGAGACCGACAAAATTTGGGAAAGTTTGACTCCAAGAGTGATGAGGGTATCTTCTTAGGGTACTCATTAAATAGTAGAGCCTTTCGTGTCTACAACCTTCGTACCTCATCAGTTCAAGAGTCAATTAATGTGACTGTAGATGATAGTTTGGATAAATCTGTCTCCAGGTGATGAAGAAGAAGATGAGGGTATATGCGAGATAGGCAAATCTGACAAACAACCCTCATCTCCAAATGCCCCTACTGCTCCTGGTGATGTACAAATTGTCAAGGATCACCCCCTCAATCAAATCATTGGGGATCCTAGCGTTGGTGTCAAAACTAGGAGACAATTGGAGGTAGTCAATAGTCACCTGTGTTTCACTTCTAAAATAGAACAAAAAAATGCTGATGAAGCTCTAAAAGATGAATTCTGGATCCTTACAATGCAGGAAAAGCTTCAACAATTCATTAGAAATGAGGTTTGGTATCTGATCGACAGGCCTGAAAGGGAAAATGTTATTGGAACCAAATGGATTTTCAAGAATAAATCCGATGAATCTAGAAATGTAATACGAAATAAGGCTCGGTTAGTTGCTCAGGGATATTCATAAATTGAAGGTATTGATTTTAATGAAACATTTGCCCCTGTAGCTAGACTTAAGTCTATTAGAATTCTTATGGCTGTTGCTTGTGCTTTAAAGTTCAAACTATTTCAAATGGATGTAAAAAGTGCCTTCTTGAATGGTATTCTTGATGAGGAAGTGTATGTTGAACAACCAAAGGGATTCATTGATTCTAAGTATCCTCACAAAGTGTACCAATTGAAAAAGGCTCTTTACGGACTCAAGCAAGCTCCCCGTGCATGGTATGAACGCTTAACTCACTTTCTTATAGACCATGATTTTGCTAGGGGGAGCGTCGACAAAACTCTCTTTATAAGAGAAGCCGAGAATTCTGTGTTGATTGCCCAAATTTATGTGGATGACATTGTTTTTGGATCCACATGTGAGAAAATGTCCATCTCCTTTGCTAAATTAATGACATCAGAATTTGAGATGAGTATGGTAGGAGAACTTAACATGTTTCTAGGGCTACAAGTAAAACAACTTGCATTAGGTATATTCATTACTCAAGCCAAAAATGCTAAAGATCTTGTTAAGAGATTTAGCTTAGAGTCTAGTCGATCTTACACTACACCTATGAGTACCACTGTTAAACTATCGAAAGACCTTGCAGGAAAAAGTGTAGATCAACATCTTTATAGAAGCATGATTGGTAGTCTTCTTTATCTCACTACTAGTAGACCAGATATTGCATTTAGTGTAGGTGCTTGTGCTCGGTTTTAGGCTGATCCCAAAGAATCTCACCTTACCGCTGTTAAATGAATCATCCGGTTTGTAGGATGCACTACCAAATACGGTCTTTAGTACCCCTTTGAATCATCTACAGATATTGCAGGGTATTCAGATGCCAACTGGGCTGGAAACATGGATGATCGTAAATCAACCAGCGGTGGGTGTTTTTATGTTGGAAATTGCCTTGTGGCGTGGCATAGTAAGAAACAAAACTCCATTTCTTTATCCACAGCCGAAGCAGAGTATATTGCTGCTGGAAGTTGTTGTGCCCAATTATTATGGATGAAACAAACCTTGACCGATTATGGGATTAACCAAGGCACAATGACTCTATTTTGCGACAATACAAGTGCCATAAATATTTTGAAAAATTCGGTTCAGCACTCACGCACTAAGCACATCGATATTAGGCACAATTTTATTCGAGAATTGGTTGAAGATCACATAATATCTCTCGAACATGTGCCTACCGAGAATCAGCTAGCTGACATCCTAACGAAACCTTTAGACTCGGTTCGCTTTGCGAACCTCCAGAAGTCCATTGGTGTTGGGTGTGTCTAGTTTACCTAACAAGTGTATGTTTTGCAGGTAATATCTGAGGATTAAGCCTCTTTATCTGATCTTTATAGGTATATCTGAGGACCTTTGCCTCTTTTTCATTGATCGCTAAGAATATTCGGGAACATAGTCCCATTTATTGTATTCTATCGATAAATCTGGACCTTTGAGGGTCCCTCATTTTGTGTTGAGTTGTCCCTTGGTACACCAGGACCATGGGTGTTGTATCCGTACTAAGGGTACTTGTTTTTAAAAGATAATGGTCTGTCCAAAGGACAGACTTTCTACTCCAGCAAATTCAGTGCAGAATTCCTCTGCTGTGTGAAAATTTTGCCAGCCGACCGGTCGGCCTTCAGCAAGACCTGTCTAGACTCAAGTCATTTGTGCCATCCGACCGGTCAGGCTATCATCAGGTGCGGCTGGACGGCTCTTTCACTTCACACAACCGGTCGTGCAACCCTAACACCGGTCTGCCCGTGCGTCAGCCGTCCGTGGGGGGGGGGGGGGGGGGGGGGGGGGGGGGGGGGTCTTTATAAACAGTTGGAGCTTACTTAGGTCACTCCTTCTTCCATTTTCTCACCTCCACTTGCTGCTCCAGCTCCCCCTCTTGCATTCCAAGGTGATTCCAAGGTGATTTTTGGCTAGATTAGAGTTTCTAACCTCCTCTACATTGCTCCTCTCCATTCTCACTCCATTAGTAAGGGATTCACTCTCATCCTTCCTTGTTAAAACTCTTCATTTCATATCTAGGAGTGATTTAGGGTATTTTGTTGTTTCTTCAATGTCTTCCCAAGAGAGTGAAGATGAGCTCCCCTCGAGGCGGAGTGATCGGTCCAAGGCAAAAGCTAAACCTCCTCCTAGCCCTTTAAAATCCAATAAAACCGCTTCAAAAGGGAAAGGGGCTGCCTCATCTTCCGTTCCCCCTCTTAAATCTCAATCCTTGGGTAAAAATGTTTCATCCCATTCCACCCATTGGGATGACTTCAAGGATAAAGAGGTGGTTTGTGAAAAGTCCGTCAAATTGGATGACTTGGCCAACTATAATGTTCTTCCCATGTTGAACGCCATAAATTGGGGTCCCGTACTCCACATGGGGGGGCCTGTACAGTTTGACGTGGTTCGAAAATTCTATGTCTCTTGTGTCCATGTCACCGCCTCTCCCCCCTCTTTTAGAGTTGAGGTTGGTGATCGGTTATGCCTTTTTACTTTGAAATCCATCTCTGAATTTGTTGGAGTTCCCATTGTTAAGGAGTCTCCTTTTGATTTTACCTCGCTGGGTCCCAGACCTAACCTCGTTATTGCCAAATTCCTCTGTGGTGATGGGACACCCAAATGGGTTGGAGGTGCGCTTCTGGCATCCTCCATGTTATGGGATTTCCGCATTCTTCACAACCTTTTCTTCCGCAATGTATATCCTCGGATGAGTAACAAGGCGGATGTCACTGAAACCATGTTTCGGTTGCTCTATCGTGTAGGTCAGGGTCATCCGCTTTGCCTCCCAACCCGGATCATGTCCATCATTCACCAGGTTATCTTGCGAGACGATGAAAACTCCTCCAATCTTCCTTTTGGGCATTTCATATGCCAATTAGCTGCTGAGATTGACATTGTAGGTTCTGATAAAGTACACAAGCCCGTCATTATCAACCGTACCCTCATTGCTCGTATGGAGCTTAAAAAAGAAGCCATCCAGAGTCGTCTTCTACAGGAGCAGCAGCAGGATCCGGTCGAGCCGTCCCAGCCTAAGGCTCCACCTGCCTCCACTGTCCCTTCCCACACTTCAACTTCTGCTCCTTCCTCTGATCCATCCCTCGATCCTCGAGCTGCTCCGGGTCGATTCAGTACGCCACCTAGAGCTTTTTCTCGAAGACGATCCCCTTCCATGGATCCTCCTTCATACATTGCTGAGCTTCGTCAGCTTCAGGAGCGCCTATTTCAACGGCTAGACAGGATCGAGCAGAGTGGGGACCAGCTTTTGCAGGGTCAGGCCACCATTCTGTACAGCAGGAGGCTCTTGTGACTCGCCTCGCACAGTTGGAGAGGCGGATAGAGATGTGGGAGCGCACGGTGCATGGGGACGTTCCACCCCCTGATCTGGGAGATGGAACAAATTACTAATCTCATGTCTTGGTCACAGTTCCTTTTTGTATGACCAACGACATTGTCTGGATTTCATGTACTATCTTTCTATGGGTTGTCTGTATATTCTGCAGATTGATACATATTTACATTGGGCTGCTTGCCCATTTTGGTATATGTATGGAAGCTATTTTCTATAGTTATATCTTTTTATATGAGCTCTTGATCTTTTATTAAATATCTGTGGGAGGTTGGATGGTTTGGGCATATTTGCCCTTTTTAGCTCATGCTTTGTGTTCTGTTTATGTCTAGATATACATCTGGAGGGGTGGTTGGTTGATTAGGCTATAAGCCCTCTATGCTTTCATGATTACTTGTATATCTGGCATGATTTGTTCTTTAAATCTCCTTAGGGCTTAAATTTCTATATCTCTTCCTTGTCTTATGTGATTGACATATTTTCAGCGCTAGCCTTGCGGCTTTCTTAGGCATATCTTTTTGCTGGATAACCCTTGTCAATTACTAACAAAAATGGGGAGAATCATCCCACCTAGAAGGTCCGATTATATCTTTTTGCAGGACTTTGTAGGTGCAAGCATTGAGGGGGAGATTTTGAAGAAAATCGAGTCTGTACATGTGCTTTTGTAAAGATCATTGTGTATATTTGTATAGACATGTAATTGGGTGTATATTTCTTTCTATTTAAAGGTCAATCATGATAAGGAAGTCATGATTTGTCTAGGTTAGATGTTTTGTCACACAATTGACAAAGGGGGAGATTGTTAGTACACTTTATTTTGTCAATTGACGTGTTGGTTGGTCGCGTCTTGTCGTGTTAGCCCCAGTCGAAGATTTGAAGATCAAGACTTAAAGAATATGCTTCTTTCATTGCTCAAGCTCAAGCTGAAACAAGATCTCAGGTAAGATGCATATAGATCGACAGAGGAAACCCAAAACATCAAAGAATGGTGTAATGACTCACCTATCTTATCCCATTCCCTCTCGACCCTTGCACAAGTTGATCAGACTTGTAGTCCATGGCTGGTGCAATTCGTAATTGAATATATGTCCAAACATTGGACTTCATGCACCAAATCACTTCATAACTTGAAAGTGAACCGCTGCTGTGTTGAAGAACTTGGCCTAGCAAACCTGCTATGACAAGTGTTATAGGCAAAATGGTGGAGATAAAGATTTCACGCAGAAGTGCCCATTTGGCCCTCGAGATCATCTGATCAAGAGTCGCAGAACGGGTAAAAGTGGAGTGCGGGTTCGACTCTCGAGATCGTAAGCTCGGGAGTCGAAGAATGGATAAGTGCGGGACGTCCATTCGACTCTCGAGATCATCTGATCGAGAGTCGAATATTGGATAAGTGTGGGACGTCCATTCGACTCTCGAGCTCACCTGATCAGGAGTCATAGATTGAAAAATACGGAGCAGCTAATTCGCAAGTCTCGAGTCTTCATAACCGATAGTCAAATACGGCAAAGCTCGATCCGCGAGCAGACCTTCTCACAAGTCGTTGAAAGACGTTACATCTAAGTGTGTACGTGGACTCGCGACCACATTCTAACATGCGAGCAGCTTTCCTGCGGTAATATCTCTTAGCCTTCAGTACTAGCACCCGATTCCCGTCGAGCAGCTTGTCCAATCCCTCTGCGACACCAAGCAGGGCTACATCCAGTTCGGTGGTTTCCGTCTTGTCGGCGTCTCCTTCCTTTTCAGAAGTTATGACTCCAACTATGGGCGTCTCCTTCCTTTTCGAAAGCTATGACTCCAACTACGGCTTCCAGTTTATCATGACACATCAGCGCTGTTACCACGCTTACTCGCAGCCCGTATAGGTCGGTTTTTGGGCTTATCTTCTCTAAATGGATCCGGATCTCAAGGGATTGCCATCAAGGGGCGTGATTGTTGAAATAAGTCATTGGGTTGGATCTGACTCAAAAGATATGATCTTATCCCACGAAATCAGCAAGATCTCAGTATCGTATGCGACATCAGCGGGATTTCGACATCTTACGTAACAAATTGGATTGCTTCAGATCTATATAAAGGGGTGGCTCCATTAAGAGCAGGTACGCACACAACATTCAATCTTGGTCCCGTTTTGCTTGGCTTCTCTTCTTACTGTGGCCTAACTTAAGCATCGGAGGGCTAACGGCTGGTCCCCAGCCACCCTTATTTGCTGTCTTGCTTCAGGTCTGGTGGTGGAAATCCCTACTGGAGTGAAGGAGAAAAGCCGGAGGATCTCGTTACAAAATCTGACATTAACAGTCTGGCGCCGTCTGTGGGAACGACTTGATCATCAAAATCAATCGTGCTAACCACCGATCAAACTCCTTCGACGATGCCTCCTAAAAAGGTTGTTCATCCTTCAACTTCAAGACAGGCACCACCTCCGCCTGATGAGACGGAATCCGTACCTGCCCTTCCACCTGCTCCGACGAATATCCCTCAAGGAGCCCCGAATATGCCATCAACAAACCCATTATTGGAGGCCTCTGGAAATCAAGATGATGTCCTACGTTTCCTCGGAAACACTCTCCTAACTCTAAACGCCGGAGTTCAGGGCTGTCAAATCGGCTTGATCAGCACTTCCCTGAACCGCAAAGACAACCCTCCGAAGGGTTACCACCGCAACCCATACCGGTAGCTTCCAGACATTCTATGGACGAACCACAGGTCCCACCACTCGGCGGCCATCCCCCTGTGCCGTCTCCACATTCTATACATTCCAGTTCGTCTCGACAACCTCAACCGCAAGGCTCCACCGCCGAAACATCTAGCTATACCCTACCATGGGAAGGAGATCTCAAAAGAATCCAAGATCGTTTTGATGTCATGGAACAGCGATACCAGGCAAATCGGCCATCTGCCGTCATGGCGGCAATACATCAATCTGAATCTCCCTTCACCAGCGAGGTCATGGAAGCCCCGTTACCCAGAAAGTATCGAGCACCTGTTATCGCTCCGTACACAGGAATTGGCGACCCTCTGGAACATCTGGAAACATACAGGTTCCTCATGGAGTTGGAGGGACATGGTTCAGAAATCATGTGTAGGGCTTTTCCCTTGACATTGAAGGATGCAGCTCGTACGTGGTTCCGGGGGTTAAAGCCCCGTTCCATCAGTTCCTTTTCCCAATTATCGGAGATATTCCTTTCTCAATTCATGGGAAGTATTCGTATTAAGAAGCCAGCCTCCCATCTGATGAATCTGAAACAGCAACATGGGGAGACAATAAAGGAGTTCACAGTACGGTTCACTGCCGAAGCCGTTCAAACTGAGGGTTACACTGAAGAAAAGGGTCTTACAGCCCTCATTGCCGGAATAACGAGCGAGAAATTCAGGTTTGCCTTAGATAAAAGCCCGCCGAAAACTATGGCAGAATTCCAAGCCAAAGCTCAGAAATATATCAATGCAGAAGAAGTTGCATTGACACACCATGGAGTACAGAGTAAGAAGCGCAAGCCAGAAGGAACCTCTTCTACAGATAAGAAATATCGTCGTGACCAGCGCGATCGTTCTCCCAAGAAGCCCTACTCTGGTAAATATCATAACTACACTCCTCTTAATCAGTCTCCTGAAAAGGTTCTAATGGAGATTAAACACAAGCCATATGTGAAGTGGCCTGCAAAGATCAAATCCGATCCCGAGAAGAGGGACAAGAGCAAGTTCTGTTACTTTCACAAAGATCACGGGCATAGGACCCAGGACTGCATCTCTCTACGAGACCATATCGAAGCCCTTATTCGAAAAGGCCATCTCCAGGATTACGTTGCTCGTAAAAATCGATCACCAGAAAGGGCGAAGACCTCATCTCGCCAAAAGGAACCACCTCATCATCAAACCGACCAAGAGGACGCTGAGCCCACGGGAGAAATTCGCACTATCGTTGGGGGACCAGCTTGCGGAGGTGACTCTCAAGCTTCAAGAAATGCATACGCTCGAAAGGCGTCCAAAGAACCCCAGCAGATCTATTGGCTGGAACAAACGTCCACCTCATCGAAAGCGAGCCATCCTCCAATTTCTTTCACCCTCGAAGATGCAGCGGGAATTCACTTCCCTCATGAAGATTCCATCGTAGTCACATTGAAGGTATCAAATTATCTGACTCATCGAATTATGGTGGATACAGGTAGCTCAACCGATATTCTGTATTTGGAGGCTTTCGACAAGATGGCACTTGCCAGAAGCCTCCTCAAGCAAGTATCGACCCCCCTTGTCGGCTTTGGAGGAGAGGTAATAACACCTGAAGGAAGTATCGATCTCCCAGTCACTTTTGGAGAGAGTCCAGCGAAGACCACCGTCTTTGTAAACTTCCTCGTCGTGGATCGAAAATCAGCATATAACGCCATTTTGGGGCGGCCGTCTCTAACTAAGGTTGGAGCGGCCTTGCACCCTTCATATCTATGTGTTAAATTTCCTACCCCAAATGGCATCGGGGTCATGCGAGGAAGTCAGCAGGAGGCACGGTCTTGTTACCAGATAGCCCTCCAAGATCGAAAGGCGGCTCAAGCGACGTCCGTCATGGAAATAGCTCAAGGATCACCCATTCCCTCAACCACCTCGTTGGATCAGAGAGAAAATGCTCTGAAGTCGGGAACTCCGGGGGAGGAAACAGTGGCGATCCACCTGACCGAAGACGACCCATCTAAGATCGTGTACATCGGGTCCTCCTTGACCACTGACCATCGTGAAAATTTGATCCGTTTCCTCACCGAATACAAGGATGTGTTTGCTTGGTCTCATAAAGATATGTTAGGCATCGATCCCAATGTCATCTCACATCGTCTCAACATTGACCCGAAGCATAAACCCGTACATCAGCGTCGACGTGCCTTTACTGCAGAAAGACAAATGGCAATCAAAACTAAAGTTGAGAAGCTGCTCGCGGCTAATTTCATAAAGGAAGTTGACTACCCAGAGTGGGTCGCAAACGTAGTTCTCGTCCGGAAAGCTAATGGAAAATGGAGGATGTGCGTCGACTATTCAGACTTGAACAAAGCATGTCCCAAAGATAGCTTTCCGACACCGCGGATCGACCAGTTGGTCGACTCAACAGCTGGACATGCTCTCCTCAGCTTTATGGATGCTTATTCTGGTTACAACCAGATTATGATGCATCCACCTGATAGCCAGCATACTGCCTTCATCACAGATTGAGGACTATATTGCTACCAGGTAATGCAGTTCGGTCTTAAAAATGCAGGGGCCACTTATCAACGTCTTGTCAACAAAATGTTCGCTGCTCAAATCGGTAGGAATATGGAAGTGTATGTTGACGATATGCTCGTGAAAAACATCGTTGAAGATAACCACATTTCTGATCTTCGAGAAGCCTTTGACCTGATGAGGAAGTATCAAATGAAATTAAACCCGGAAAAATGAGCGTTTGGAGTGTCAGCAGGGAAATTTCTTGGGTTCATGGTTGGCCAGCGTGGAATTGAGGCGAATCCCGAAAAGATTAAAGCATTGATAGATATGAAATCCCCCGTTACTCTGAAGGACGTCCAGCGTCTGGCTGGTCGCATCGCATCATTGAACAGGTTCATCTCGCGAGCATCTGACAAGTGCTTGCCCTTCTTCAAACTCCTTCATGCAACGGCCAAGTCTGATTGGAAGTGGACACCTCAGTGTGAAGAAGCTTTTCAACAACTGAAGCAATACATGAGCGCTCCCCCCATTTTATCTAAACCTGTAGCACATGAGCAACTCATTCTTTATTTATTTGTGTCTTCCACGGCCGTTAGCGCCGCTTTAATAAGAGAAGATTCCGGGGTGCAAAGGCCCGTTTATTATATCAGTCGAGCAATGGTCGATGCAGAAACTAGGTATTCTGATATGGAGAAACTGGCCCTAGCCTTAGTCACGGCGGCTCGAAAACTGCGACCATACTTTCAAGCCCATGCTATTTTAGTACCAACAAATCATCCACTACGACATGTCCTTCAAAAACCTGAGGCTTCCGGGCGCTTAACTAAATGGGCGGTCGAGATCAGTGAGCATGATATCTCATTCTGTCCTAGGACCGCAGTCAAGGGCCAGGCCATGGCTGACTTCATCGCCGAATTTACATATTCTTCTGAAGATAATGTCATGACCAGCGACCAGCCTCCTTGGTCGCTCTTCGTGGATGGGTCGTCACGGGCCACTGGCAGTGGAGCGGGCCTGATTTTAGTGGCTCCCGACGGGTCGCATTTTCAATATGCTCTGCGTTTCGAATCACGCGTCTCCAATAATGAAGCGGAATATGAGGCCCTAATTGTTGGCCTCGAACTGGCCATTGTCCTCGCAGTCCAGAATTTGATAATTCATAGCGACTCCCAGCTCATTGTCAATCAAGTTCTTGGTGAATTCGAAGCCAAAGAAGAAAGAATGGCCTTATACAAGTCTCGTGTCCTCATCCTGCTCGCCAAACTGAAGACTTATAAAATAATTCATATCCCTCGCGAGCAGAACCAACTTGCCGATTCCTTGGCAAAACTCGCTTCTGCACCGGAATCGGAGTTATCACATTCGATCCCCATCGAGCACCGTCAGAACTTGAGTATCGACCAAGTGACTCTCGAGCAAGTTATATCGGTACAATCATCTCCATGCTGGATGGATCCTATCATCCTTTATCTCAGAGATGGACACCTACCAGAAGACAAGAAAGCTGCAAGACAAATTCGGCTTCGAGCTGCCAGGTACACCTTACAAGATGGAATATTGTTGCGAAAAAGCATCTCCTTGCCTTATTTAAGGTGTCTTCATCCAGAAGAAGCACTTCGTGTTCTAGATGAAGTACACCAGGGGGCATGTGGTAATCATCCCAAGGGGCGATCCCTAGTATATAAAGCGATGAGGCAAGGATATTATTGGCCTACTATGAAAGCAGACGCCATCGAATTTTCTAAAAAATGCGACAAGTGTCAACGATATCTACCTATACCTCGTGTACCGTCTGAGCGGATGACCCCAGTTGATAGCCCTTGGCCTTTTGCTCAATGGGGGATCGATATCATTGGGCCCTTACCTATGGGAAAGGGACAGAATAGGTTCGCGATCGTGGCGGTTGATTATTTCACCAAATGGGCCGAGGCAGAACCATTAGCCAAGATTACTGAAAAACAAACTACTAAGTTTATATGGAGAAATATCATATGTCGTTTCGGACTTCCTCATACTATAATTACCGATAACGGAACGCAGTTCGACAACGCAGCCTTTGATGAATTTTACGATAAATGGAAGATACGTAATCTCCGCACTTCTCCATATCATCCTCAGGCGAATGGGCAGGTCGAGGCAGTAAATAAGATTATAAAGCATCATTTAAAGACCAAGCTAGGTGAATGTAAAGGGGTGTGGCCAGAACTTCTACCAGAGGTATTATGGGCCTATAGAACCACGGCTTGCACATCAACAGGTGAAACTCCTTTCTCCTTAGCATTTGGTGTTGACGCAGTGGTACCAGTGGAAATTCAAGTGCCCTCATATCGGATCGAGCAGTATGATCCCGCGAGCAATCAGGAAAACCTCCAACTTCATCTCGATCTCTTGGAAGAGCGAAGAAATGCTTCCCAAGTACGAGTGACAGCATATCAACAATGTATTGCTCGTTATCGAAATGCGAAGGTTCGGCCTAGATCCTTCCAGTTCGGAGATTTGGTCCTAAGGCAAAATCTCGGAGTTCCTGCTCGTTCATTGGATCCGAATTGGGAAGGCACGTATCGGGTTATTAGGGTTGTACGACCCGGTACTTATTATCTTGAAGACATGCAAGGGAAGCCTGTACGTCGCCCTTGGCACGTGGAGCATTTGCTACGATACTACCCCTAGATTTGATATAGTTTATTACAACGTTTTATGAATAAAGTGAAAGATATCTTTTGGCTGCTACCCCATTTATATGGACCTGAATAGCCCTGAAGAGAGTGCTTACACATCCTCTTGGCCAATTGCCTACCTTTGGTAGGACTGAAATCGTTACTAGTTGGTTGCTTCTCCATTTACATGGACCTGAATAGCCCCGAAGAGAATGGATACCATCTCTTGACCAACCTTCTGCCCTTGGTAGAATCAGAATCTCAATCGATAGATCAGTCTATCTCAACGCGGACACGGTCTCACGACCCCCGGATTGAGTCCAATTCATTTTTCATGAGTTAGTTATTCGCGATTGGTGAGAGGAGGGATCACACTCCAGAATGCGAGCACCACAGCTCGTGCTCGAATATGTAGTCATACACCCTAAATGCGAGCAGCACAGCTCGTGCTCGAATTAAGGGTCGCATCCCTGATAAATCCATTCGAGATCAACATAAAGCAAAAAATGAAAGATAAAGAGAGAACAACAACAAAACAGTAACACTTCCAAAAATATCTTTTCATTGATGTTTAGATGATTACAGATACATGATCGCAGGTGTAAGAGAGAAGAAAATAAAAGGAAATCAATCGCTTGGAGGAGGAGCCACGCTCTCGACTTCAGGGCCCATTTCAGGAGCCCCTCCAGCCTGCGTGGCTTCAGTCACCTCGTTCTCGGCAGCAGCTTGCTCTTCTGCAGCTATGATGGTCGCGACTCGACCGAATTCCCCCATATCGAAGGATGGGATCATTCGTTGCACTACTCTCAGTGCAAAGTCTCGACCAGCATCGTATGACTCATATCGTTCATCGTCATACAGCTGCGAAGTCCGGAACTCGGAAACCGCCCGAGGACCTTCCTCCAAGAGCATTTTTACAAGGGCGACTCTCTCCTCGTCCCAGTGGATCGAGTCGTCCTTAAGCTGCGCAAGAGCCGTGCGCTCCCTGGTCAGGTTGTCGTAGGCCTCCTTGAGCTGCGACCTGGCCCCCGCGAACTGCTCCTCTAACGAGATCTTGTCTTGTCGGAAGATCTCCCTCTCTCTCTCAGCCTTCTCCTTCAAACCCGTGAGCTTCACGTAGTCTGAGTCCAAGGCCTGATACCTGTCGGTCAGGACTTGGATCTTCTCGATGAGGATCTTTTTCTCCTCATCTCTCTTCGTGATCACCGCCTCACGAGCCTTGAGCAGTTGATCTCTTCCTTGAATTGCCTTTTCCAAGGCAGTCCTCTTTCCCTCAGCCTCCTCTATCGTGCGACGGGCGGCAACGATATCACGCCTCGTTGGCAGAATAAGATCTAAGCCCTGCAAAAGAGATGAAAAATATAAGAGTATTCTGGAACGTAATAACAGATCGAAGCAGGTCTTGACGAAGTCTTACCTGAACCATCCTCATCCCCGCTTCGAGGAGAAGGTTCTCAGGACTTGGCTCGGGAAGAGAGCCGAAGGCATGAAGCGGGACGTTCTCGAACAAAAATTTACATACTGGATGGAGGTGGCAGGGAATAGAATACGTCCCACTCCCAGACGGTTGGGCAACGACCAACCCGGCCTGCTCGCCAGGTGGAGGCATTGACTCGCGAGCAGGTCCCTGCTCGGCAGCAGGGACCAGTTCGCGAGTAAGAGTCGGCTCTTGAGGCTCTACCTGCTCTCGAGCCTCTTCAGCTGGGGGGCAGCTGGACCCCACCCCATCTGGGGAATTATCAGCAATGTTAATCACTGGTGGCCCAGGTGCGACCACTAGTGAAGGAATAGTGGGCCCAGCTGGGGCCCCCTCCATGCTCGCGGGAAGGGCAGGCTGATCGCTGCCCGTGCGAATGGAAGATTGAGAAGGTTCGGCAGGGGTTCTCTTCTGCCTCTTGGAGCCTGTGCCCTTCAGTCGGGGCAGTAGGCCTCTCTTCTCTCCAGCCTTCGTCATTTCAACTTCTCTTCTGGATATGAGGCCTGCTGCTGCAAGTCGCGAAGGAGACAAGCAAGCCTCGATATGCCTATCTCCGACAGGCACCTTGTACACTTTGACAATCTTCTCGTTGATCCCTCCTTTCAAATTCAGTTTTCTCAAGGCCGGGATACCTGCGAGCACAAACAGGGGTCAAACGAAGCAAAACCCTAAAAACCATTCTGGGGAAACTGCACAATGCGGGATTGTGTCTACCTTCACAGAAAAACCGGGTCACTCCTGGACCCCTGGAGGAGGCAGACTCCCAGCTCCCGGAAGCATAGAACCACCGCTTCCTCCAGCCGGGATAGTTCGAGGAGGGCTTCCCCAACACGAAATTATCCCGGTGCCAATAACACAAATAATACCAGCCTTCGCTGGAGGGAGCTTTCTTCAGACGAAACATACGGAGGAACTCCTCCCCCGTGAGTTCCCCGTTGCCAGCCTGAGCCCAAAGGGCAAAGGAGCCCAAAACTACCCTCCACCCGTTCACGATGAGTTGCCCAGGGGCAATCTTGTAACACCGGAGTACATCGCGAATGAAGGGATGGAGGGGAAGGCGTACCCCCAGGATAAGCTGGTACTCATAAAATGCTACGCATCCTGGGGGGGGGGGGGGGGGGAGTCTGGTGTTTCTCCACCTCCGGGCAAGCGGAGAGTTACTGAGTCGGGGATCAGGTATCTCTCCCGTAGCTCAGCCAGCCGGTCCTCCGATAAAACGGAAGGATATCCGGCTGCTGTGTATCTCCCTGCCGGAACCCTTGCACTGCTGGAGGCAGAGGATTCCGGAGTGGCATCACCAAGAGGGACAGTGGTCTCGTCAGAGTTCCCAGCCATGAGAAGATAAAAATAAAAGAAGGAGAAAAAAAGGAAGTATACCAAAAACAGAAAAGAAAATGAACACCGGAGGAAGAAGAAGAATGGAAAGAAAAGACTGCAGGTTCCTTTCGAAAAAGCTTCTGTAGAAAATCAAAGAAATGGCGGACTCCGTATATTTATAGGCAATCATTCCGCCGTATCTGATGGCACGTGGCAGTCCCTCCCTTGACACAGCGCTCGAGCAGGCACGCCCATTAACTCCTCAAACACGTGGCGAGCGCCCCTTCATTTTCCATCAGCGAAAAAGCTGCGAAAAGCTGGCGCTCATTAATTCCAGCCCATCATGTGAGGTGCCGTTCTCGATGAAAGCAGCGGGCGGTTACGTGTGATAGTGAGCTAAGTCCTTTCCTTAAGAATTCTTGGCGGCAAGGACTTGGGGGGCATCTGTTATAGGCAAAATGGTGGAGATAAAGATTTCACGCAGAAGTGCCCATTTGGCCCTCGAGATCATCTGATCAAGAGTCGTAGAACGGGTAAAAGTGGAGTGCGGGTTTGACTCTCGAGATCGTAAGCTCGGGAGTCGAAGAATGGATAAGTGCGGGACGTCCATTCGACTCTCGAGATCATCTGATCGAGAGTCGAATATTGGATAAGTGTGGGACGTCCATTCGACTCTCGAGCTCACCTGATCAGGAGTCATAGATTGAAAAATACGGAGCAGCTAATTCGCAAGTCTCGAGTCTTCATAACCGATAGTCAAATACGGCAAAGCTCGATCCGCGAGCAGACCTTCTCACAAGTCGTTGAAAGACGTTACATCTAAGTGTGTACGTGGACTCGCGACCACATTCTAACATGCGAGCAGCTTTCCTGCGGTAATATCTCTTAGCCTTCAGTACTAGCACCCGATTCCCGTCGAGCAGCTTGTCCAATCCCTCTGCGACACCAAGCAGGGCTACATCCAGTTCGGTGGTTTCCGTCTTGTCGGCGTCTCCTTCCTTTTCGGAAGCTATGACTCCAACTACGGGCGTCTCCTTCCTTTTCGGAAGTTATGACTCCAACTACGGGCGTCTCCTTCCTTTTCGGAAGCTATGACTCCAACTACGGCTTCCAGTTTATCATGACACATCAGAGCTGTTACCACGCTTACTGGCAGCCCGTATAGGTCGGTTTTTGGGCTTATCTTCTCTAAATGGATCCGGATCTCAAGGGATTGCCATCAAGGGGCGTGATTGTTGAAATAAGTCATTGGGTTGGATCTGACTCAAAAGATAGAATCTTATCCCACGAAATCAGCAAGATCTCAGTATCGTATGCGACATCAGCGGGATTTCGACATCTTACGTAACAAATTGGATTGCTTTAGATCTATATAAAGGGGTGGCTCCATTAAGAGCAGGTACGTACACAACATTCAATCTTGGTCCCGTTTTGCTTGGCTTCTCTTCTTACTGTGGCCTAACTTAAGCATCGGAGGGCTAACGGCTGGTCCCCAGCCACCCTTATTTGCTGTCTTGCTTCAGGTCTGGTGGTGGAAATCCCTGCTGGAGTGAAGGAGAAAAGCCGGAGGATCTCGTTACAAAATCTGACATTAACAACAAGAATATCCAGATAGCCAACCGGTCTTGACCGGTCGGCCAGAACTTCAAAGAAAGCTCCAGCAAGCTTGCTGTAATAACTGTCTAGACAGCCAACCGGTCTTGACTGGTCGGCTAGGCTCATAAACTCAAGATAGAATTTGCTGTGATGAATGCAATTGGGAAGCCGACCAGTCTTGATCGGTCGGCCAGGAATATCAAATATTGGTCAGTGACCTGCTATATGGAATTCAGCTGGACTGCCGACCGGTCTTAACCGGTCGGCCAGTAATTCAAATCAATCCAGCAGCTATGTTGCATTTTCCAGAAGCGCAACCGACCGGTCTTGACCGGTCGGCCTGCATGTTTCAATCATTCCAGCAAGCGCAGCCGACCGGTCTTGACCGGTCGGCTTGCATATTTCATTCAGTCCAGCAAGGTGTACCGACCGGTCTTGACCGGTCGGTCAGTCCCAAATGTGGCCTAACCTTTTTGAATTGAGACCAGTCCGTCCGATCGGTTGAGACATCTCTCTGACAGGTCGGACATGAACGTTTTAGATCCGTTGGGGCCATCATTTGGGGCTCTATATAGCCACATCTTGTGGTCGTTCATGGTATGCATTCAACACCCTTCAAGAGCTAAGAGAGAGAGCTTTTACTCACATCCTCCTACCCTCTTTGCTCTTAACTCCCTTGAGTTCATCATTCAAACCTAGCCATTAATGGCTTATCAATTAGTATTTAAAGCTCGGTTTGAAGTATAAACTCAAGATCTTCATTCATGGTTGACCTACCTTCGGAATATCTTTATGAGGTCGTTTATAGCCGTTGAATGCTTGAAGTTTGGTAGTTCCCTCATAACGATTGCATTGAATAGGCAAGAGAAACTTGACCAACTCTCTCCCAACTACCCGGCATAATCATAATCACATCATTTGCATCGCTAGCTGAATTTCGGAGCACAGAGAGAAGCTGAAGTACGTGGAGCTGAAGCTACTCATCAAAGGCATCGAATCAGGGCTCAATCGTCTAGGTATGTCTAGAATTTGAGAGTCCATTTATTGAATCACTATTCCCTGGATTGGGAAACTCCGATGGGAGTGTACATGACCGTCCTTGGATTAGGATTGGTGAGAGTTTGAGATCCAAACTCGTCAAGACCATGGATTAGGCCATCGACGGATGGTAAACGCGGTCCTAGATCAAAGGATGTCAAGGTTGATGGTTACCCTGATTTAAAACCAAGACTATAGTGAAATCCGGTGGTCTCATAGGTTGAGATCGTGAACCGGGAGTGGAGTAGGGAAACCGAACCACTATAAATCGTTGTGCATTGTGAGTTTGAATGATTGCTATGTGTTAAATGGCTTAGTTAATCATGAATGCTAACTGTTTATTAAAATGCTTATGATAGTCATTGCTTACAAATTCATCATATAATTGCCTTGAATGTTATTGTGATAATCTTGGTTGCTAAGGTTAACTTGATTAATTTTAATTGTAATTGGAAATTCAAAAAGTCCTATTCACCCCCCTCTAGGACATTAGGCATAACTCCAAGTATCTCTACAAACGGTAAAACCGCAATTTCGCTAGTATGGATGTTACTTCGTAGTGCTACAAGTTCGTCTTCTCTATGGTCGATCTATATGCATTTATATTCATCTTCTCTATGGTCGATCCTTGGAGCTGTAGTTATTCCTTATTCCCATAATTTTTCTTATTTACTTTCTTGGTTTTAGTTAGTTTTAAATCTTTGAATTTCTGAACTTTACTATTTCAAGTTAATAGAAGAATTGGAATTAGTTTAATTTCAAATCCCTGACTACGATCTCGGTCTCACAATCGAATCATTACTACATCGCAACTTTGCACTTGGGGTTGGCGAACACATCTCACCAAATCAAGGGGAACACCAAAATGGATTAATTAACTATAATATAACCCAGAGGGTTATATACCCCTAGGGACAACCTCAAGTTACGCATTCCTCTTACCAAGGGAAATATAGAACACAAGTGCTCGTAGTGCAACCTTCGGTTGTGCCCCAGTTGTATAATGGTTTGTATAAGACCAAAATGCTCGGAAGGCATCTCTTGACCACGGCACCATCTACTAGGAACTGTATAGGATTAAAACGCTCGGGGGGAAGCCCTCAACCATGACCCCGGTCTATCAGGAATCGTATAGGACCGCAATGCTCGGGGACAAGTACCCTTAGCTGCAGCCCTGATGTACCAAGAATCCTATAGGACAAAGGTGCTCAGGAGGCAGCCTCACATTCCACCTTTTTCTCATAATGGCCATTAAAGGGTTGATATGCCCAATGAACAACCACTGGTTGCACCGATCCCTATGGTGGCACCATATGCGGCATAAAACTTTGAGCTTGACTAGCCGCTAAGGTATCTGGCCTTGCAACATCAGCCATGCCTTCAACGGTTGCTTGGTTATGACTACGTACATGGACTTATCTAGGAGTAAGGCGTCAAGCCTAACGGACGACGATTTTTGTTGACAACAACAACTGTATGGTTGTGATGTAGTAATAATTCAATTGTAAGACTGAGATCATCCTCAAGGATTAGAGAGAAAAAATGATTTTGAAGAACCAACTAATTAAATTAAGAAGGATTTACTAAGTAGGTATTGAATGTAAAACATAAACAAAATTTTTAGAAGAATAAATTAGAAATAGAAGAACTAAAGCGCCAAGGATCCACTTGTAGCAATCCTTAATGCCAATCCATCCATCACACAGACATGTCACAATTGGAACCGAAGTCCTATCTCTATTCAATTGGAAGATATCACATTCAAAAGCACATAACAATCAGGAAAAATATGGAATTTCAGAACTTCTATTTTTACTTCGAGTACGAAGAACTTGAACTTATGAAACTTCGAAGCATCAACTGTGTCCTTAAATCACAATAGATCTAGGGTTTTCATAATTCAATTCTCATTAAAGCACAATAATCAATTTCCGAAACTCAAAAGCAACTATGTATGTGGCATAAGAAATCTCAAAATTCTCTAAAATTACCAAGTTTATTCAAGGTAGAATATAATAAGTTTGATTATGGTTCGTATGGACGGTGTGGATATACACTACATCATCCTAAAATGATATGTAGAAACGTATAGACTGCGTGGATATACAATACATCATCAAGGTGGGCCCCACGGTAGTGGTAACACCTACTTAGCTGTTACCCCGGTAACAGCCAAGTCGCGCCCTGGATTCTGCTCTTTATTGTGGCATTGGTAATTGGGCCATAACATCGGTAGATATGAAATCGGATTGCATACTGAGTTACTCAATAGGCTTTTATTGTATTGAGTAAACTTTGTTGGGCCCACTGTAATTGTATGTGGTTTATCCATGCTGTCCATCTGTTTTTCCACCCGATTTTAGGAGTTGAACCCAAACTTGAAGCATATCCAAATTTCAAGTGGACCACCACAGAAAACATTAGGAATAATGATTTTCACCCATGAAACCTTTCTAGGGCCCACAGTGATGTTTATTTGTCATCAGACATATTCAGAAGATCACACTGACATGGATGAAGGGAAAGCACAAATATCATCTTGATCCAAAACTTTTGTGGCCCACAAAATGATTTTAATGGTCATTCATCACTGTTTCTAGTGGTATGGTTTACCTGAGATTTGGATCTTCTTGAGGTTTGTACTCATGTCCTAAAATGATAAAGGAAAACAGATGGATGGTGTGGATATACAAAAAAAATATATCAAGGTGGGCCCCACACGGTTAGGGTAACACCCACTAAGCTGTTACCAGGGTAACAGCTAATTCGCTCCCTGCTGACAGTGGCATGTGGCCAGTAAAATTTTGTGGCGTCAAGGCCTCACCAAACACAGTGATTTCGCAACCTCACATAATCTTGTCCCTGAGCGGTGTTGAGCATGCCCGAACTGATGGGTGAGAAAATCGGCCGGAAATAAAGTTTACTCTTAAGCCAGTAAAAGACGGGCAGCTATGACAAAATCACCCAGGTTGAGATATCATAGACTGATATCCCCAGGGTTTATACATTTCTTTAAGGGGGCAATCACCTTATTGTGTTCCTCATCAGAACTCAAATGATAATTATCACTAATATGCTTAGACGCTTTGGATGATCTTGGCTGGCAAGGTCTCGAATGGTGATGGGCATCCTTTGATGCCATACCTACGATTTGACTCGTGAAGACAATGACAGAGAACCATCACATGTGATGGGGCACGGTGAGGTACATAATAGAACATATTTATACTTGGTTGCACGGCATGCACGACCATGTGATAGGTGGGCCACATAATTGTAACGATTATTTGTACGCTACTAGCTGGCTGAGAAGTCGACTCCACCGGTCAGCACATGGCCTTGTATCCTTTTCAGCCTAACATAAGAAAGGCACACCTAAATGCATTGTCTACCCTCCCTTGATTATATAACTCGCCACCTACAATGCTTTTCAACACAACACAACCACTTTCTTTGTAATCCGAAGTTCTAGATCTCTTTTTGCGTTGCTCATAGAATAATCTCAAAGTAAGCCATGATCAACACTAAGAAGTTTGTGGAGATGGCAAGGAAGGGGCAAAAGATTGCTGCCACAGGTAGAAGAAGAATCTCATTACTGAGATCTGAAGGCATTGCAGACTCAAATGGGTGCACCACTTCCATTGCTGATAAGGGCCACTTCGTCGTTTACACTACTGATGGAATTCGTTTTGTCATTCCATTGGCATATCTCAACAGCTCCGTCTTCCAAAAGCTGTTTAAAATGTCTGAAGATGAGTTTGGATTACCTTGCAGTGGGCCAATCACATTGCCGTGTGATGCAGTTTTCATGAAGTATGCCATCTTGTTAATCCAGCGAAGGGTATCTAAAGATAGAGAGAAAACTTTGCTTGCTTTCCTAGCCACCGATAAGTGCTCAAGATCCTCCTTGACACTTGAACGGCTAATCATCGACCAACAGATACTTAGTTTCTAGGCCAAATTGTAACCCCTTACAGAATTTATGTCTTTGTACAGTCTACACAATTTGATTCAATGAGAAGCTTGCCAACTAATTCTTGCATTGGTAAAAAATTCTGATAAGTAATCCACATCACATCATTGATCTTTGATGAATCCTTTTGTGATGCCTATCTCCCTTCGTTAATTTACATTTTGATGACAATCCCATCGTTGGACCACTAGAAGTTTAAAGCCATGTTCGCTGCCCCTTCCGATTGGGGCATTTGGAAGGTCTAGATATTTGAATTAAGTATTGTAATTTTTGGAAAATTACGTCACTAAAGTTGAAATTTGGATAACATTTTGAAGTAGGTATGATGTAACGAGGCAACCCCCTGGTCGAGGCAGGATAAGAGTTAAGAAAAGAACCCAAGAGTGGTCCCAAAAGAATTCAAGATCGGATTGAACGAAGAGTTGGACAATCCGGAGAAAACTCAAAGAAACGACCCCTGACGACCAGTCTGAAATTCCCTAGAGGGCGGCTGAACTCGCTGGACTGTTTGGAACTCCGGCCATCCGGTCGCCACCTAACTTCAACCGGTTGGGGGCCCTTGACGACCAGTTGGCGTTACTCTGCATAGTTGCGAGATTTTGCGATTTCTTTCATTTTTATTTTGATTTTCTTCCCTATTGTAGTTAGGATCTTAGGGTTTAGTTTTATTATAAATACTTGTTTAGTTCATTTTCACGATAATTATTGAATAATACTTCTCTTTTATTGGAAAAACTTCGATGTTTTCTATTTTTGTTCGTGGATTCGAGACTCATGGGTTTAAGGAAGATCGGTTGAGGAGTCCCGATATATCCATGGATTCAGATCATTTATCCCATGAGAGAGATGGTGCTCGATCTCACCCCATCAACGCTGCGCCAAGTTGGTATTGGAGAGAGGAACAACCTTGGAAAGATGGCTTCTAGCAACGGTCGTGACAACAATCCCACTGAAGATGCTCAGGGGATGTAATATCTTGTAGAGAGGATGAAAGCTCTCAACCGGGAGAATCAGATGGATATGCACGGGCTGCAGGCCACCCTCGACCCCGAGCCCCGTGCGAAGTTCGACCTCTTGTAGTTGCTGTACAGAACAATCCGGTTATTCGTAGAGCACTCTCGTCGGCAAATCGCAGGGCAAGTCTAGATGGTTTGAGCTCCAGCGATGATGAAGTCGGTGACATCATGATCTAAAATCCTGTCCATGGGGGCAAACTCATAGATCATGCTGACATATACTATCGAGGTAAGGTCAAACTCCCCAGTTTTAATGGCCTGTTATACATCAAAGAGTTCTTCGATTGTTTAGCCGAAGTTGAATAGTATTTTGATTACATGGATGTACCGAAAGAGCGAGAAGTGAAGTCAGTCGCTTATAAATTGAAATCGGGTACATCGGCATGGTGGGAGCAACTTCATGTGACCCGTGTTCGACAGAACAAGACGCTCATCCGATCATGGCCTCGGATGAAGCATTTACTATGGGCCTGCTTCCTCCCTAACGACTACGAATAAATCCTATTCCAACAACAACAGAATTGTCGGCTGGGGAATCGGTCCATAACTGAGTATTTGGGAGAGTTTCAACGTCTAGGAACATGAAACAATTTAGCCAAATCAGAGTCTCAGCAAGTCGCGCGATTCATTGGCAGGCTACGGCTTATGATTCAGGACTGGGTTTAAATGGTTCTAGTGTGGACCTTGGATGAGTTTGTTCAATTGGCCACGAGGGCAGAAACTCAGCTTGCTAGACAAGTTCATGGTACAACGGGTTCCACTTATAATCCGTCTAAAGAAAAAGAACACATTGATGATCGCCCTTTGCCCAAGGTGCATGCAACACGTGCTTCAGAAAGTGGTCCTATAAGAGTCCAACATGCAGCGGTTGTGCTAGGACTAAGCAAGATTCCAAATTCCTATTGTCGACCAAGGCCCGATCATTATTTCATATGTGGATAGTCGAGTGATGTTCTTTTTAAACCAACATGATTTAAATTAATTTTAAACTCGTAAGTATACGAATCGAGTGTAAACACGACACATATAACGAGGTTGATTCCACGAGGGTTGGTTGTACAAATTGAATATTAGGAGTTTACTTCACTAATCCAACAAATAGATGAAATGTTTAAACTAAAATAATGAAAAACAATGAAAAAAATACTAAAAACAAGAAGAGAAATTCACTTAAAGAGAGAGCACTAGTACCTTTAAATCCAAAACAACCCCCGGTTTCCTTTCTTTTATTTCCTATTTTGACAACCGTCTGCTCCTCAAATCCAAACCGTTCATTAGGTGGTCCACCTTGATGATGCTGAATGTTAGATAAGTGGAACGATGGATGAATGGGATTACAACGCTGCTGACGGATGGACTAACGATGGAACGGTGGAATGTAGATAGGCTAACTCTTCATTGTGTTGGGCGTGAAGAACGACTGTTGTGTTGAAGATGTGGGTCATGCACGTGTGATATTACTGAACAATGGAAGGTTGAGGTTGAAATACACTTGATTTGGATGGTCCTCAAACCGTATATATCATTTGGGGCTATCCATTCCATGTGAGCGCGGTCAATGAAGAAAACTTCCCTCCTCCTTGGGGAAACTATACCCAGAAACCAGTGCTGTTACCTGGCATTAATCGGGACGTAGAGTTATGAAACGTAAAAAATTAAACTGCAATTAGTCCTCTACATCCTCAGAACAATATTACCAAACTACAACCAGTGTTATATCGAATGAAAACTTACCACTTCGTATTTCCACCAGCCCTTATTCAGCCCGAATTTTGAAGCCATCAAGACAATGTTGTCGTTAACCCTATTCTTCTTCATATCTTCCCTATCCCTATGATTCCCTTTTTCCATACCGACGTAATATGAGCAGGTCATTCTCCATAAGTTCCGAATTAAAAATACAATTCTTGTTAACTAAGGAATGTAAACACCAACTAATATGTACAAGTAAGAATTTCATGCATATCGAAAATAATGGCAACACAAATGCACAGTTCTGTGGGTAGCCATGAGGATACTTACACGCCCTGTCGGTTAAGTAATCAATGTATATATTAATGCCCTACGCATTATGCAGAAAGTCTTAGAAAGAATCTACTTCATAGAAAAGAAATTTAAAAAACAGAAAGTAAGGTACGTACTTCAGAATCGACCCAAGTTCAAGGATCGTATATGCGGTTTAGCTAAAGATTAAACTCATGCTTTCGTACTTGCTGTAAGTCCATTAGCTCCACTTTTGTTAGAGAACGATGCAGATCAACGAATCCCTTGGAAGGATCCTCACTCGGACTAGAACGAGGAGCCGTGAATGGGGAGTGTAGATATTTCGATGGGTTAGGATGACGGTGGGGTCTCAGAATTAGAACGATCAGGGTAATACATTGGTCGGTCCCTTATTGGCCGGCATCCTTAGTCTGTTGGACAACATCCTCAACCTGTTGGGGTCTCTGTACAGACTGTTGGCCAATATCCTCAACCATATATATAGACTGCTGGCCAGCATCCTCAACTATATGTAAAGACTGTTGTATCGTAGCCTCAGTAATATTTGCAGAAAGATGCTGATCAGCAGCATTAATAATATGTACAGAAGGTTGTTAATCAATCTCCCCAACAGCAGCCTCATCAATATCTACAGTACCCTGCTATATAGAAGAAGCTGTAATATCTACAGAAGGATGCTGATCAACCTCCCCAACCACAGCCTCCCCAACAACAGCCTCCACAGATGCAGCCTCCTCAAAATCAGGCTCGTCAGGTAGCCTCGCATCCTAAAAGTCTGGTAACCTCACATCCTCATCCAAGAAGCGGGTGGACATGCCAATAGCCTGTAAGCGGACCACAAAAATAAATTAGACATCTGTTCGGGCTCAAATTTGCACCCATGATAAAACAACATGTGATGGTCCATCTATAATGATTCAGATCTATTCCAAGATCGAAAAACACCTAGAAAAAATGCGATCGGGCGCCAGCATAACCCTAACCTACGCAATCATGACCAAAACCTATAAATATCATTTCGGAGTAGAACTGGACATGCGTATTGCCGCCAAATGATAAGAAATGCATAAAAAACCTTAACTACTAAGTTTGAAAGTCATGCGACGCGTATTATTACCCGCGAGCCCCAAAATGTGTTTTGCCTTGTTTAGAGCCGATTGAAAGGACTCGAAAGCCTATGAATACTATTTCAGAAGGGAACTGGACATGCGTATTGTAGCCAAATGATCCGAAATGCCCAGAAACCCTTAACTACCAAGTTTGAATGTCGTGCAGTGTGTATTATTACCTGCGCACCCCGAAATGCATTTTGCCCTATTTAGAGCCGACTAAAAGAGTCCAAAAGCCTATGAATGCCATTTCAGAGCGGAACTGGACATGCGTATTGCCACCAAATGATCTGGAATGCCCAAAAACCTTTAACTAGCAAGTTTAAATGTCTTGCGATGTGTATTGTTGTATGCGCGCTTCCCGTAGCAGAATTCCTATACGAATAACCGACCTAGAGGTTTCGAATTGGTAAGGAACTACAAAAGTTTGCGACATCTAGTCCTCCGCACCCCATCCCATTCATTTGATAGCTCGATGAGAGGCTTAAAGTGCTCTGGCATTAGTGACTTTGGCCTTTGGAAAGGTACTTGTCCTTTGAAAGCGGACAGTCCAAGCCTGAAATCTGAAAATAATCTAAGTCTGGGAACATGCGGAGCCTACATGTGGAGCCTACATGTGGAGCCAACATGCAAAGCCAACATGCGGAGCCTACATGAGGAGAGCACATGCAGAGGCCTTTTCTTCTCAAAAAAGTTCCGAAAAACTCTAAGTTAGGCACATGCGCTCGGCACAGGGACACATGCGCTAGCTACAGTCGGAGGGTAACATGCGCCCAAAAATCCTCCTCGAAACACATGCGCTTGAAGTATCCATTGGTCTAGACCCGTACCCGATTAAGTTACTATAAATAACAAGCCCCTGATGACAGAAGAGAGAGATCATCTTCAACAACATCAGAGCGACGTAAGAGGTAACATGCGCTCGCTCTGTCTTCCCTAGCTGGATCCCCTCATTGGAGAGGATTTCTTCGCCGGAAAGGGATTTCTCCCATCGGAAAAGGATTTCTTCTGCCAGAGTGAAATGTAGAGAGGAGAGGAAATTTAAAAAACATTATAAGTCTGGAACAATCAGTGGCAACAGTCGGAGGGCACATGCAGAGACCACATGCAGAGGCCACATGCGCCCCCTCCCTTGGTCCCCTGGAAACTCAAAATTTGGCCAAGTGCCATGGCCACATGCGCCCATCATCATGGCCCAGGCGAAGGTGCAATGACATATGCACCCGAGAGCAAGTGCTCTCTCTCCTACTCACGATTTGGGGACATGCGCCCGGGAGGGGGCACATGCTTCCACCTCCAACACACATGCACCCACACCCCCCACTAGATGCACCTAGACGGTCATAAGGACCTGGGGACTTTCGTGGCGTGGTCCGCTTTCGATGTGGTCCACCTCCCGATTGCACCAATGCTCTTAGACACACATCGGCGATGTATATCCATCCCCCGGATCAGATTTCCCAATGGTAGATAATAAATGACTCAAATCAATTATTTAAGAAAAAGTGACCAACATTTAGCCAAATTTGTAAACACGAAAATCCTTCCGAAAGAGTAGGAAACGACCGAAATCAAGAAGAATCGGGCGAAATTTGACTGATACTAAGAGAGGAACTTAGTTTCCCCATGACCCGAAATACAATAATAATACACCGCAACGAGGTTACTCAATCTCATGACCCTCGAATACCCTAATCAAGCAGTAAATAGGCCCGGTACTTAGCCATTTTCATCCCCGGGAAGTGCTATGTTGGCTCGAAAATCGACTGACGCCAAGTTGAATTAAATGCGATCACTAATGCTAAAGTGGATCCAGTATCGTTATGATCCTAGCGAATACAATCCATCACTGTTTGAAGATAATCATCGCCGGTATTCACCAAATACCCCGATTAAGCAGTAAACAGGCTCTATACTTAGTCGTTTTCAGCCCTGGGAAGTGCCCTATTGGCTCGAAGATCGACTAACGCCAAGTAAAGCTAAGAGTGATTTCACCAACACTAAAGCAAACTTAATACTCTCATGCTATGAAACAGCTGAACCAAGCATTTATAGGGCACCAACCCCTACCATTTATCAGATATTGGCCTAAATGAGCATCTGTCCGGCCCGATACTTAGCCATATACAGGCTTCGAAAATGAGCGATCTTGTCACGCCCTGAAATTCGGAACCCGAGTACAACAACCCGAAGCCCGAGTTCCAGAGTGTGAATTGAAAATTCGAGCATAGATTCCTTGAGATTCCATCTCACACATTATATATCTAAAATAAATTCCTAAATATAAAATTTCTTTTCCACTAATGTCTTATTACATTGAATTTTACAAAATAAAACAAATCTGGCGCGATTGACGCTCGAGACCCCTTGAATACTCTCATTTGCCTATGTCTTGTCCTTCCTGAAAACCTGCAAGAACTGTGGTGATTTTGGTGAGCTAAAAGCCCAGTGAGGTCATTTCCATCACAGGTAATATTCCAGTTAATAAGAGATAGGAGATGAATCATCAACTGATAAAATTGTAGGAAATAAATGAGGATGAGGTTATGGTTATACACTTCATGATTTATTATAAATGGAACATGATTATCATGATGTCATGTATGACATGATACGTGTGAGAGCCATAAACGTCTAGGAACTCGTTGCCACTGAACATTAGGAACCTGTCGCAAATCAACCATGCTCACCTAACCGGTATAACGAGGCGGCAAATCAACCATGCACGCCAGTGGGCAAATCAACCATGCACCACTGATCCAACCGAGCAAATCAACCATGCTCAACAAGTGAAACGACTAGAACTCGCTGCCACTGAACATTAGGAACCTGTCGCAAATCAACCATGCTCACCTAACCGGTACAGCGAGGCGGCAAATCAACCATGCGCGCCAGGAGTCAAATCAACCATGCTCCTGTTCTGTCGTTGTGTATAAGAATGCATATGAATGTCATGAATCATGGAAACATATCTTCAAGCATACAATGCATCTCAACTCAATTCCAATCACACCATGCACGTGTCATCTGTAATTAAATAATTATTCACTTGATTTTTCATCATACATTAAGAGGGTTGTTAACGAAGTAAGTCACATAACGTGTTGTAACCACAACAATGTATCGTGCATCTATGTTTCATTTAACTAGGTTTTTTTATATTTGAAACATAGGAAGCGAATTTGAAGGGAGTACGTTCAACCTATGTTTAACCTATAGGTAGGGTTACGTAGGAAAGAGGAACGAGATCTACAAGAAAAGTAAATAATGTAAACATGAAGTTGGAGAAAACGACAAGCGGTGGAATCCCTTACCTAGGATCAATTTAAGGACTTGAGGATAGCTTAGAAATTGCATAACTCAAACTAATTTTGATAGATAGTTAAGAGAAACTATATGGGAGGAATTAACGGAACAACCATGCGAAGAATCACTCACCTGTGACGAACGATAGGCTCTCTACAAGCCCAAACCTGAATATCGGTTGGCTCAGTGAGTCGCTTAGCGAGTCGACTCGGTTTGGATGTCTAGAAGAGAAGGTCCTTCTTCTCTCATCTTTCTTTCTCCTTTTTCTTCCTTCTTTCTTCTTCTTTTCTTTTCTTATTCTTTTCTTTTCTTTCTTTTCTTCTTCCTTTCTTACTCGTTTCCTTCTTCTTCTACTTTCTTGCTGCCCCAGCAAAAGCCACATGGCAGCAACGCCAACAATCAGCATCATGTATCCTGCCCACCCCACTCTCTCTCTCTCTCTCTGTCTCTCTCTCTCTCTCTCTCCAACGACTCACTCCCTCTCTCTAACAGCTCTCTCTCTCTCTCTCTCTCTCTCTCTCTCTATCCCTCTCACAAAGCCGGTTTTTTTTTATAGCCAATCACACACGCCCACACGACTGTTGTTTCCGAACCCAACTTGGATTCGGATCTTGTGCCTTGCAACCTTAGGCTACGTGAATTGTTGAAACTGTAAGTGGGGTCCACACGACCCGAACGAAACAATTCCCAAGCCACCATGCACAACAATGGCCAGGATCTTGGCCTCTCTTGATTTGGACGGTAAATTCAACAAGAATGGATATACGACCGATGAGGGAGGTTTTCAAAGGAGTACCTTTCGTGAGGAAAAGGAAAAGAATAGACGGTTTGGATGTGTGATGTGGGGTCCACAGATGGACGGTGTGCATCGCCAGCTGGGTCAGGCGGACGCTGTTGCAGCGGACGCTGTAACAGCGTCCGAAGAGAACACGGTCTCTTCTCACTCCTCTTCTTTTTATATCTTACGTGCGTTGCACGTACAAGACAGCTGCCAGCTGTCCTGACTAGTGGGGTCCACCGGTGATGAATGGCGTTGAGCGCCCAGGTCGGCAGCGAGCGCTGCTGTCGCAGCGACGAAGAAGAAGGAGGACGTTCTCACCCTCCGCCCGGTCGGTCCGTACCTGCATGAAACGCGGTCCACCCGTTGGGAAGTTAGGTGGGGCCCACACGATCCTACACACAAGGTTTGAGAAATCCATGCACGTTAGGGAGGCAGATCTTGCTTTTCTTTCGTTCAGACGGTGGATTGAAGTGGTCCATACAGTCGACCACAGATATTGAGACCACCCACCACTAACATCTAGGTGAGGCGTGCTCCGGATGGACGGTTTGGATTCACCAATGGGGGCCACTGAAGTGGACGGTGTGACCGTTAATGGCGGCAGCGGTAACGCTGCCGCTATATCAGCGTCCGAAGAAGACGCTTCTTCTGCGTGAATCGCGGTCAACGCGTTTTGACCGAGTGCCGACCGTGTGCACTGCACACGGGGGTCCCACCTTGATGTATATGAAAAATCCTCTCCAATCATCAGGTAGGCCACGTTATTTTAGGGTATGACACCAAAAATGAGGCGGTTCCGAAGTTAGATGGCCCACTTATGGCCCGATTTCTGATTAGGGCGTTTGTAGGATGATCGGAGGGTTGAAACTTGACGTGTATGGTTGGATCGTATCCTAGAACTAGTATACGGAGTTTTGCGTGAAAATGATTTCCAAAAATCATAAAACTTGCAATTGGTCTTATAACTTAAGTTGACTAATGGTACTTTCCTAGTACTTGTAGATTTATAAGTTTTGCGAAGTCTGCCACTTCCATACTATCCTAGGGTTCATGTTGAGCGATTTTAATGAAGGAGCCATACCATAATTTCTTATGGATTAATTAATATTAATTTATTTATATTAAATTTATTTAATTTCTTAATTGAATAACTAATTTATAATTTAGGTTATTCTAAAATCCTAAGGGGTTACAAACACACCTGAGCAACCTTCACTGGTCTAAGTATACACCTTGTGATGGACACAATGTACGGGTCTTATTTACGGACAGACATGTGTACAGGATAATGTACAGCGGTTTACATTGATCGCGTAATTCGAATTTGGAGTGGACGGTTAAATCTTCTAATCTAGTAACGACAGATTATCCTAACGGTCGGTCTATCGACTTAACTAAGTACTCTAAGTTTTTCAGAGACCTGAAAAGTCGTCAAGACACGTATAACTGTGTACATGTGTGTATGCGCGTGAATAATACAGCTTAGAATTTAATTTCTCACATGTGAACACGCACTCGTGTACTTACTCGTGCGCCTAAATTTTTGGGATGTTACATTCTACCACCCTTACACAAAATTTCGTCCTCGAAATTCGATCCACCTACTAGACTAACAGATCAAGATACTACTCTACAACATTTCTAAGTGCCTGTAACATTTGACTAATCCTAGGTTTACATGTACACAAGTGTAATACTACCTGCATGAACTCAGGTTCTTACAATCTACCCACCTTATGAGAATCTCGTCCTCGAGATTCAACCATATCCACAACCAAGCTTTCGCTATGCACTCTAATGTGCCTCAGCGTATGCTATAACGAAGAAAAGAAAGTCAACAATAACATCCCAACAAAAGTAACATCACAAAGAAGACAATCAATCATAGTACCAACAATGAAACAAGCAAAACAAACAGTCGAATCAAAAGAACATCACAGATAAAACCAACAGACACCCTAACCTCAACATTACAGACTTGATCCTACAACCAACGTCTTTAGTAAGACGAAGATCATAGTGCAAACAACGTCCTTATGCAGAAGCACGCAATTTGACAACCTTACAACCAAAACAAACATCAATAAAAACAAACATCAATAATTACAAAATTGTACATGGTGCACCCATTCCTCGACGTGCCCACTTGCCTACAAACTAGCTTATTTAGGTTCTCTACATTTAGGTTCGGCTATAGACCCTACTACAATTTTCTCAAAGTATACTGCCCAAAACTATCGTCAGGTTCTCTATAACCCATATTCTAAACCCTAGTGTAATATATACCTAGACCCTAAAAGAAATTTAAAGCTTAGGCTCTGACGCCCTAATTAATCTTTCATGTTTAACCTAATCTAATCATTATTAATCAACTATTACCTTAGTTCATAAGAAGGTCCTAACTAAGACCTTACTAGGCATCATAACTTAACTCCAACTTCACTAGGTGCTAGCCCTAACCCTAGGCACTTTGGAATTCTCGAAATCTCCCTCTGATACCAAACTGTCACGCCCTGAAATTCGGAACCCGAGTACAACAACCCGAAGCCCGAGTTCCAGAGTGTGAATTGAAAATTCGAGCATAGATTCCTTGAGATTCCATCTCACACATTATATATCTAAAATAAATTCCTAAATATAAAATTTCTTTTCCACTA
Source organism: Liriodendron chinense (assembly GCA_003013855.2). Taxonomy (NCBI): domain Eukaryota; kingdom Viridiplantae; phylum Streptophyta; class Magnoliopsida; order Magnoliales; family Magnoliaceae; genus Liriodendron; species Liriodendron chinense. The sequence continues at coordinate 58,680 of PVNU02002901.1, forward strand.
ATGTCTTATTACATTGAATTTTACAAAATAAAACAAATCTGGCGCGATTGACGCTCGAGACCCCTTGAATACTCTCATTTGCCTATGTCTTGTCCTTCCTGAAAACCTGCAAGAACTGTGGTGATTTTGGTGAGCTAAAAGCCCAGTGAGGTCATTTCCATCACAGGTAATATTCCAGTTAATAAGAGATAGGAGATGAATCATCAACTGATAAAATTGTAGGAAATAAATGAGGATGAGGTTATGGTTATACACTTTATGATTTATTATAAATGGAACATGATTATCATGATGTCATGTATGACATGATACGTGTGAGAGCCATAAACGTCTAGGAACTCGTTGCCACTGAACATTAGGAACCTGTCGCAAATCAACCATGCTCACCTAACCGGTACAACGAGGCGGCAAATCAACCATGCACGCCAGTGGGCAAATCAACCATGCACCACTGATCCAACCGAGCAAATCAACCATGCTCAACAAGTGAAACGACCAGAACTCGCTGCCACTGAACATTAGGAACCTGTCGCAAATCAACCATGCTCACCTAACCGGTACAGCGAGGCGGCAAATCAACCATGCGCGCCAGGAGTCAAATCAACCATGCTCCTGTTCTGTCGTTGTGTATAAGAATGCATATGAATGTCATGAATCATGGAAACATATCTTCAAGCATACAATGCATCTCAACTCAATTCCAATCACACCATGCACGTGTCATCTGTAATTAAATAATTATTCACTTGATTTTTCATCATACATTAAGAGGGTTGTTAACGAAGTAAGTCACATAACGTGTTGTAACCACAACAATGTATCGTGCATCTATGTTTCATTTAACTAGGTTTTTTATATTTGAAACATAGGAAGCGAATTTGAAGGGAGTACGTTCAACCTATGTTTAACCTATAGGTAGGGTTACGTAGGAAAGAGGAACGAGATCTACAAGAAAAGTAAATAATGTAAACATGAAGTTGGAGAAAACGACAAGCGGTGGAATCCCTTACCTAGGATCAATTTAAGGACTTGAGGATAGCTTAGAAATTGCATAACTCAAACTAATTTTGATAGATAGTTAAGAGAAACTATATGGGAGGAATTAACGGAACAACCATGCGAAGAATCACTCACCTGTGACGAACGATAGGCTCTCTACAAGCCCAAACCTGAATATCGGTTGGCTCAGTGAGTCGCTTAGCGAGTCGACTCGGTTTGGATGTCTAGAAGAGAAGGTCCTTCTTCTCTCATCTTTCTTTCTCCTTTTTCTTCCTTCTTTCTTCTTCTTTTCTTTTCTTATTCTTTTCTTTTCTTTCTTTTCTTCTTCCTTTCTTACTCGTTTCCTTCTTCTTCTACTTTCTTGCTGCCCCAGCAAAAGCCACATGGCAGCAACGCCAACAATCAGCATCATGTATGCTGCCCACCCCACTCTCTCTCTCTCTCTCTGTCTCTCTCTCTCTCTCTCTCTCCAACGACTCACTCCCTCTCTCTAACAGCTCTCTCTCTCTCTCTCTCTCTCTGTCTCTCTCTCTCTCTCTCTATCCCTCTCACAAAGCCGGTTTTTTTTATAGCCAATCACACACGCCCACACGACTGTTGTTTCCGAACCCAACTTGGATTCGGATCTTGTGCCTTGCAACCTTAGGCTACGTGAATCGTTGAAACTGTAAGTGGGGTCCACACGACCCGAACGAAACAATTCCCAAGCCACCATGCACAACAATGGCCAGGATCTTGGCCTCTCTTGATTTGGACGGTAAATTCAACAAGAATGGATATACGACCGATGAGGGAGGTTTTCAAAGGAGTACCTTTCGTGAGGAAAAGGAAAAGAATAGACGGTTTGGATGTGTGATGTGGGGTCCACAGATGGACGGTGTGCATCGCCAGCTGGGTCAGGCGGACGCTGTTGCAGCGGACGCTGTAACAGCGTCCGAAGAGAACACGGTCTCTTCTCACTCCTCTTCTTTTTATATCTTACGTGCGTTGCACGTACAAGACAGCTGCCAGCTGTCCTGACTAGTGGGGTCCACCGGTGATGAATGGCGTTGAGCGCCCAGGTCGGCAGCGAGCGCTGCTGTCGCAGCGACGAAGAAGAAGGAGGACGTTCTCACCCTCCGCCCGGTCGGTCCGTACCTGCATGAAACGCGGTCCACCCGTTGGGAAGTTAGGTGGGGCCCACACGATCCTACACACAAGGTTTGAGAAATCCATGCACGTTAGGGAGGCAGATCTTGCTTTTCTTTCGTTCAGACGGTGGATTGAAGTGGTCCATACAGTCGACCACAGATATTGAGACCACCCACCACTAACATCTAGGTGAGGCGTGCTCCGGATGGACGGTTTGGATTCACCAATGGGGGCCACTGAAGTGGACGGTGTGACCGTTAATGGCGGCAGCGGTAACGCTGCCGCTATATCAGCGTCCGAAGAAGACGCTTCTTCTGCGTGAATCGCGGTCAACGCGTTTTGACCGAGTGCCGACCGTGTGCACTGCACACGGGGGTCCCACCTTGATGTATATGAAAAATCCTCTCCAATCATCAGGTAGGCCACGTTATTTTAGGGTATGACACCAAAAATGAGGCGGTTCCGAAGTTAGATGGCCCACTTATGGCCCGATTTCTGATTAGGGCGTTTGTAGGATGATCGGAGGGTTGAAACTTGACGTGTATGGTTGGATCGTATCCTAGAACTAGTATACGGAGTTTTGCGTGAAAATGATTTCCAAAAATCATAAAACTTGCAATTGGTCTTATAACTTAAGTTGACTAATGGTACTTTCCTAGTACTTGTAGATTTATAAGTTTTGCGAAGTCTGCCACTTCCATACTATCCTAGGGTTCATGTTGAGCGATTTTAATGAAGGAGCCATACCATAATTTCTTATGGATTAATTAATATTAATTTATTTATATTAAATTTATTTAATTTCTTAATTGAATAACTAATTTATAATTTAGGTTATTCTAAAATCCTAAGGGGTTACAAACACACCTGAGCAACCTTCACTGGTCTAAGTATACACCTTGTGATGGACACAATGTACGGGTCTTATTTACGGACAGACATGTGTACAGGATAATGTACAGCGGTTTACATTGATCGCGTAATTCGAATTTGGAGTGGACGGTTAAATCTTCTAATCTAGTAACGACAGATTATCCTAACGGTCGGTCTATCGACTTAACTAAGTACTCTAAGTTTTTCAGAGACCTGAAAAGTCGTCAAGACACGTATAACTGTGTACATGTGTGTATGCGCGTGAATAATACAGCTTAGAATTTAATTTCTCACATGTGAACACGCACTCGTGTACTTACTCGTGCGCCTAAATTTTTGGGATGTTACAGATCTAGTCCACTAAACTTCAATTCTCGAAGGAGCCTGGCTCAACACAACCTACTCGATTTAGAATCGATTATTAAAAAGCAATCAGAAGAAAGAATGTTCTCAAAGATGAGTCGCTGGACTCCAAGCTGAACATATTTACTTTACTGTACAAGTTCTATTCATCCCGGATAAAGGTCTGAGGGTAAACCTAAGGAATAATGGTTACCACGATAAACCAAAATCGCAAGAGTTCTAACAACTCTTGAAATATCCTGTTATGAACTGCTATTATAAAAAAGCTAGTCGATGCCCTACCCATCCACGATGGGTCCATTGGTTGAGCTGACCAAGTAGTTGCGGAGTACCTTTTTAAGGTCACTCGTCATACGGGAAGAAGGCCTTGGGTCATGCCAACCAACAGTCAATGCTCATGTACTCCAGTGGTCACCCGTCATAAAAATAGGGGAAGAGGGCTCAGCGTTGCATCACTCAATTAAAAATCCTGACAATCCCTCAACTCGGACAATCCGAAAGAAAATGGGACATAGACATCCGACTTGTCTAAAAACATGGCTCAGTCGTCCATAACAAGAAAACAAATGTGTCTCTATGACCATTTACTCAAGACCATAATCCCTGGTGGGTTAGTCTTTTGCCTTCTAATCAAGGGTGATCAATCATTGATATAATTAAAGGCTCTTGATAAGTATTACAACCTAGAATGTAAAAGATCTCAGAATTTCTGGAATAAAATTCGCCTTGCGATGTCTCTTCTTACGTATACTTTGTGATTGCTTATGATTGTCTATGAATGTCTCTATATTTATAAATTCCCTAGAATAACGAAACACAAGAAAAACTGTCTTTTGAGCATTTTTCTAGTTTTAACAACATCCGACACTTTACAATTACCTATTGAGAATAAAACGAAGCAATTCACGTACCTTAATAGCATGAATCTCTGACCTCAGAAGCTTCATCTCTTTCTATAAGGAAGCATTCTCTTCTTTTAAATTATTCATTTCTTTTATCATTAACTTTGAAAGCTTGACTACATCTTTCAATTCTTCTATATCTTTCCTTACCCTCTCAAGCCTAAGGTTAAAATCTTTCAAAGCAGTTCTCGTTCTTTTTTTCTCACTAAAAACTTTTTTAGCAAGGTCCTCGAGTGAGGCAACCATCTCCGCCTCAAGTCTTGAGGTTTTCGCTGCATCCTCTCTCATCCTCTCTCTCTCTCTCTCCCTCTACTCCTTCTCGGCCCTCCAGGTTCAACATCCTCTAGACAAACTTCCTTGCCTCCAATCTCTCAACCTTCTTCCGGTCTACATATTTTTAGACAGCCTGTTCAACTATTCTCTCTGTCCGTACTAGCATGTCCTTATTTTCACTGACTCCATGTCCTAGGGAGTTAAGCACCTCACTCCTTTTCTCCACATTCGTCGGTGTAAGCTCCGGTGCAATCATTATCTGTCGGATTTTAATCTCCTATTAGTTACAATATATAATCACAAAGTAACCATATCATACAATCATAACTCATCATTCATACTAGGACAGTCGTGAACACTCGCAAAATTGATTCATAACACCATTTTTATAAGGATTCCAATTAAGGATTCTTGGAATCTAGGTAGGGGTTCTCTTCCATAACCATCCTTTCTCCTCATTGGACAGTTGCAAGAATCTCTTATATGCCCATATCTGTTAGACGAACAATGCACATATTAGTACATGTCTTGAAGTTTAATATGAAGAATCAAGTATTATACTCTAGATGGGGATAACAATATGTTACCTGTAGAGTATAGGAGTACCCGCATATGTTATAGGATAAGAGGTATTTTTCATCGTCGTCGGATTCCCAATCTTGCAATTAACTGCATCCTTCAAGTACTCATAACCCACGGTACCCCATGGATATGCATTGAACTCGTCGAGGTTATTAACCATTTCAATGTATTTATCCACACAATCGTTCTTCTGTGGAGATTCAACTATAAGATTCTTGATACAGATCAGGAGGGCCAACTTCACTACATTCTCATCATTACCTTTCCCACTGAGCAAGAAAAATGTCGTCTCCAGATCTGCTTTTTTCATTGATCCCTTCTTTAAATATGTCCCTCTAATTCCTCTCCTCTTCTTCTCTACTTTCCACCCTCTTGAGATTGAATTGGTCTCATAGGGCCAAATCGCGAGCCCATAATGAGGGTAAAGTCCAACTTAGTAAATTTTATGGTGGTGCCCTGGACCTTAGATGTCAGGTTACCCACGTGCCTTTACATAAGGCAATGGATTATCTGAGCATGGGCCATCTACCCACTCATGGGAAAATCCAATAGATATCCGAAACAAGTTCTGCTAAATATCTCTCTTCTAGCTGAGTTGTTATTGAAATCCTCTAGGAGATAATCCTTAAAAAATTGCACCAAACACTTCGGTGACACTCGGGCCTTCTCATAATCTAGGAAGGTTGGCCTCCTTTGAGGTTTTCGAATTACAAGATAAAAACGGTTGGGATTACCACACAGTAAGCATCGGGATCATAGTTTACAGATTAGGGTCGTGATATCCATCCATTATGAGTTGTGATAGCTAGACCAATTCAAAAGGCACCCATATCCTTTGTTACGGATCAGGGTTGTGCTAGCCATCCACTACGGGTCATGGTTGTCATGTTATATGGGTTGTGATTGTGATAAACAGGCTGCAATGGCACCCAGATCCTCTGTTATGGATCAGGGTCATGATAAACATACATAAAGGGTTGTCATTGTCATGTTATATGGGTTGTGATAGTGATAAATAGGCCAGAATGGTACCAATCGAGATCTTTTGTTATGGATCAGGGTCGTGATAAACATACATAAATGGTCATCTTTGTCATGTTATATGGGTCAAGATAGTGATAAACAGGCTGTAATGGCACCAAGATCTTCTGTTATGGATCAAGGTCGTGATAAACATATATAAAGGGTTGTCATTGTCATGTTATATGGGTCGTGATAGCAATAAATAGGTTGGAATGGCACCCAGATCCTCTGTTATGGATCAGGGTCGTGATAAACATACATAAAGGGTCTTCGTTGTCATATTGTATGGGTCGTGGTTGGTAGACCAGTTGAATGACAGCCTGATCATCTGTTACGGATGGGTATCACAACCCCAACCCCAAGTGGATGGGTATCACGACCCTTGAGGTGTTACAATCCCGTTCTTTGGCTTATGAAAGCCACAAAATTGACCCACAGTGGATAAGTATCATTGTACCATATCTTCATCTGGTGAAAAAAAATTGACCATTACAAGCAAAAATGATAGTGTGAAATCCTGGAGGTACTATTTCTTGTGTTTTTTATGTTGAAAGAAGAGACCGGAGTAGGCTAATAGTACGCCGGAGGTGATGTGCTTCCGGGAGGAGGTCAGCCGTCGAGGAGGTCGTCCATCTACGAGGTGTTCGGTCTTTGAGGTCGTGGTTGGGATTATGGATATGTTTGGGGGTTTTGTGTTGATCCATACGATCATTCTGGCCCCTCTCAGTACATTTTTCATAAAATTTGATCTGTTCATTTTGTCCACAAATTCAATGAATGTAAATGTCCCTAGGATGACCGAAGGATTCCAATTAGGTCATCCACAACTCTATAAAGAATAACGTATTTATTTTGAACATGTTTATTATTTTCCATCAGTGTGGGCGACTAATAACTCTAAGAATCGTGATTCCAAGACTAATTTGACATAAACCTGGTAAAAGGACATTATGAACAGATTGGATCTGCCGTTAGATGGCCCATTAAATCAAATGGATATAAAAATAGGATAGGGAAAGCCAGCCGCTATAACTTCTGATGATTTGATTTGTTTTTTCGTTCATAGTAGGGGCGAACCATAACAGTACATGCTAATTATGTGGGGCCCATAGTGATGTTTATATGTCATCCAACCCGTTCATAGTAACAAAGATACATTGGTAAAAGAAAAAAACCAATTATCATATTTATCTAAATGTGATGGGACCACCAATAACATTTCAACGGTCTCAGATAAATCACCTTATTTCTTATGCTTTGACCCACTTTCTTGACTCGAATTCATCAAACACTTATTATATTTAGTTCGTGAAATGGAAGGAAGGTGTGGATCTACATCATGCCTCATGATGGGCCCCACTTTTTCTCTCTGATTGTCCACCTCAACACACCTTCCACAAATTAATAACTGTCAAGCGCAAGGTTCAACGTGGAAGGATATCATCATCTATTGGAATGTTTAAAAAGTGCCAGGGGTCTCTTTGGGAGATAAGTTTTCCACGTGAACAAGCGGGGAAATTGACCATACATGGGCGTCAATATGGTCAAAATCACATAACAAAATCACATATCATAGACTGATATCTTGAGGATTTATACATTTCTTTGAGGGATCAATCACCTGATATTGCTCGTCATCGGAACCCAAATGAAAATTATCACTAATATGCTAAGAAATACGGATGATCTTGGCCGGCAATGACTCGAATGGAGATGGGCACCCTTTGACGCATCTACCTACGATTTGACTCATGAAGACAATGACAGAGAACCATCACATGTGATGGGGCACGGTGGGGTACACAATCACATGTCCGGTGGGGTACATAATAGAACATATTTATACTTGGTTGCACGGCATGCACGACCATGTGATAGGTGGGCCACATAATTGTAACGATTATTTGTACGCTACTAGCTGGTTGAGAAGTCGACTCCACCAGTCAGCACATGGCCTTGTATCCTTTTCAGCCTAATATAAGAAAGGCACACCTAAATGCATTGTCTACCCTCCCTTGATTATATAACTCGCCACCTACAATGCTTTTCAACACAACACAACCACTTTCTTTGTAATCCGAAGTTCTAAATCTCTTTTTGCGTTGCTCATAGAATAATCCCAGAGTAAGCCATGATCAACACTAAGAAGTTTGTGGAGATGGCAAGGAAGGGGCAAAAGATTGCTGCCACAGGTAGAAGAAGAATCTCATTACTGAGATCTGAAGGAACTGCAGACTCAAGTGGGTGCACCACTTCCATTGTTGATAAGGGCCACTTCCTCGTGTACACTACTGAAGGAACGCGTTTTTTCATTCCATTGGCATATCTCAATAGCTCCGTCTTTCGAAAGCTGTTTAAAATGTCTGAAGATGAGTTTGGATTACCTTGCAGTGGGCCAATCACATTGCCGTGTGATGCAGTTTTCATGGAGTATGCCATCTTGTTAATCCAGCGAAGGGTATCTAAAGATATAGAGAAAGCTTTGCTTGCTTTCCTAGCCACCGATAAGTGCTCAAGATCCTTCCTGACACATGAACGGCTAATCGACCCACAGATACTTAGTTTCTAGGCCAAATTATTACTCCTTATCGAGTTTATATCTTTGTACAGTCTACACAATTTTGATTCAATGAGAAGCTTGCGCATTAATTTTTGCTTCGGTAAAAAATTATGATTAGTAATCCACATCACATGATTGATCTTTGATGAATCTTTCTGTGATGCTTCTATCCCATCGTTAGTTTACATTTTGATGACAATCCCATCGTTGGACCACTAGAAGTTTAAAGTGATGTTAGCTACCCCTTCCGATTGGGGCATTTGGAAGGCCTGGATATTTGAATTAACAGAAATTGCAATAACCTAAGTATTGTAATTTTTGGGAAATTACATCACCAAAGTTGAAATTTGGATAACATTTTGAAGCAGGTGATTGTGATTCCCAAAACCTTAATCCTGTATTTAGTTCAATTATATGCTAGAAATAATGGGCTGCATTGATCAATTTGCAAAATCTTTTTGATCATTGATCTTGACCATTCATCATTTAGGTCCCACACCCGGTTGCCCATCCCTCTTAAAAATCGCTTTTGTTGGATAATCATAAATGGTCAAGTAAATGGATGGTCCATATTGATCATAGTGCAAAAGATTCTGTCACTGATCTTGTACCATCCATCATGTTTCCTATATTAGATTAGATTGCCCATCGCGATAAAAACCTTATTTGTCAGATGATCCCAACCATCTACCCAAAAGTTAAAGAAATGGATAGTCCATATTGTTCTAGGCCATCCATCATGTCGGTTCCACCCTTAAATGCTCATCACTCCTAAGGAAATGGATATATGGTCTATAGTTGTTCGTCATACTACAAACAATCTGATTATGGATCTAGACCATCTATCATATAGGTCCCACCTTTGATTTACCATTCCTCTGAAAAATCACGTTGGTCAGATGGTTCTAATCTTCCGTCAATGCTCAGGAAATGGAAGGTCCATATTGATCATCCTACAAATAGTGTTGTCATGGATATGTAGACCATCCATCATGTGGATCCGAATCTTGATTGGCCATATTGATGAAGATCTCACTCACTTTGGTCCAATGATCTTAATCATCCAATCAGTCACACTGCAAATGGTCCAACTGTGAAGATTGTCCAATGATCTTAATCATCCAATCAGTCCACACTGCAGTATACTGATGAAGATCACACTGCAAATGGTATACTGATGAAGTCACACTGCAGTATACTGATTGGCAGTATACTGATGAAGTCACACTGCAGTATACTGATTGGCCATACTGATGAAGATCACACTGCAAATGGTCCAACTGTGAAGATTGGTCCAATGATCTTAATCATCCAATCAGTCACACTGCAGTATGATTGGCCATACTGATGAAGATCTCACTCACTTTGGACCGTTGATCTTAATCATCCAATCAGTCACACTGCAAATGGTCCAAATGATCCACACCATCAGTCAGATGTACCCTAACCTAGAAGGGACCCGTCAAATGCATGGTGTGGATGTCCGACGCACATCACGGTGGGGCCCACACAGCTCTACCTCATGGGAATTAAGCTACCATCTCTCTCTCTCCCTCTCACTAACTAACTACATATATATATATATATATATATATATATATATATATATATATATATATATATATATATATATATCGGGAAATGATACCATGAGGTCGAGCTGTGTGGGCCCCACTATGATGTGTGTCAAACATCCACACCATCGGTCAAATCGCACCATTTCAAGTTGGGCCATGGGCTTAAAAATCAGGGTCAATCCAATATATATATATATATATATATATATATATATATATATATATATATATATATATATATATATATATATATATATAGACACACACACGCCCACACACACTCAAAATTTACTATTTTAATATTTTTAATGTTGTTTTTCCTTGGTAAAAATGACTTCAAATAAATACATGTGTACGAATATATTATGCATATATCACTAACCGCATTAAAAATTTATAGAAAGTTGATCTCTAACTTGTTGTACCCTATTTTTGCCAGGTAGGAAACTGACCAATCAAGTGGCTCCACGTGTGATTGTAGAGTCCTGCAAAGTGGAGAATTAAGGAGAAAGGCAAGATTGTATTTGGTTCCGTAGTGACATGATCGGCGCTCTGGGATGGTGCTACGACATCAGAGAAGACGAAAAGGCGTGAGCAGATCAGCGCAATGGTAACAGAAGGAAATAATGGAGGAAGAAAGGCATGGGAGATCAATCGTTTGAAAGGATGAAACAGTTACGAAAGAGAATATTATAAATAGCAAGCAGGAAGGTCGAGCTAGAGGACAACAACTCAATCAACCAAACCAACAAATCCAATATCTCAATTTATCTTTTTATCTTGTCGTTAGCCTAGTTTATCTTATTTCCTTTAGCATCATTGTTCTTTAGTATCAATTTTTCGTTTCGAAAGGTGAACTACGGTTTGTTCTACACTACCGATTGTAAGTATCTCTTTTGTTTTTGTTTTTTTTGTTTTTTTTTTGTTTTGTTTTTTTTTTTTTTTTGTTACTTGATTTACATTATCCGGTCTTACAATGAAAAATCCTTTTTTCATAAAGGCAAAAGTGTAACCCATCTTTGGAGGACGAACCCCACCCTCCAAATATTGCCTGATCTCATTGAAACAACTGAGCGAGTGGCTAAATAGGTGATCGATCTTCACAGATTTTGGTCATATACAGCTGATCACGGCGTATCTGCCTATTCTGGTGCTCGGGGTCATCGTTGTTCGGCTGCAATTGAGCCGCACAATCGGTTCTGGCACCCCCGCACACATCTCACACGCGTGGCCGAAGAATAGCGAGCAACATTTTTTGGCACGCCCGGTGAGACACTTTTCTGTTATTAAATTAATAATCGGACATGGTAAGGTGAGGCCGACCTACTAGTACTGAGTCGCAACACCAGCTCCATCAACTTCCTTGGTGGATGTTCCAGTTCATTCGGCTCCTAAGTTGAGCCCGAATACAAGCCTATCACTTCCTCTCATTAATCCTTCGTTGGTTGCCCAATTGCCAATTACTTCTTTGGAAGGAATAACGACTGATCTACGTGAAATGCGAATGAATGTACAAGAATAGGGAAGGGCTCAAGTGGAGCTTATATGAGCCCAAGCCGAGCATGTTCATTTACAGAATGAAAATGTTAATAGATGGATGGATGGCTGAACAGACTGAAGCCATTCAACGTATGTTAAATGTGGTGATTAAATGAATATCCCTTCCTGTACCACATAATGAGGGAAGCTCTGTTGTCCACCACCACCGCCGAAAATTCTAAGATGGACACAAATCCCAGTTGGGTATAGTAATAATGCTCCAATGGAATTCAGGAAATCGGATAGGGAAGGTAGGAATTTTGTACCGAAAGGGCGTGTTCATACCACACCGATAACACAACCTTTTCAACAGTTCCCACAGTATTCGCTTTTCCAAGAGGGACTACCACACAATGGTCCTGAACATCCACCAAGGGTCGGACCACAACACGTGGATCGTGATCAAATAGTACAACTTGTCTAAGAAGTAGTAGGACAGGTAATCGGCTGACAAGCCATACCGATGTATCATAAACCTTACTCGAAAAGGGTCGACCGACAGCACCCATTGCCAAGAAATTATTGGCCTGATTTTGCATTATTTTCTGATGATATGGGACAATCCACTATTGAATATTTGGCCGATTTACCATGCAATGTGAAGAACTAGCCAACAATGATTATCACAAGTTACAATTGTTTGGCCATTCTCTTACGGCAGCTGTATTCACTTGGTATTCTAATTTACTGCCAAATTCAATTCATTCTTGGTAAGAATTGGAAGAAAAGTTTCATGCTCAGTTCTTTTATAAAGAACGAGAAATGACTATGACCAATCTTGCACGATTTCGGCAGTTGCCTGGGGAGTCCTACGAAAATTACATTGCTTAGTTTAAAAAAGCCAGGAGTTGATGTAAAGTGGTCGCTCAAGAACCCGAATTTGTATAATTAGCTCTAGAAGGGTTAGACTATAAACTTCGTAAGAAGTTTGTTGGTACAGAATTTGCTAATTTATATGATTTAACAAAGAAAGTTTCCGAAATTTGCTTTCATTAGGATTTTTTTGTTGGAGGTAGATTTTCACTTTTGACTCTCTCAAGTATTCTTGTTCTCACCTTCCATTATTAATATCATTACTCTCATTTCATTGCATATTGCATATGTTTTACATTGAGGACAATGTAAGGTTTTGGTTGGGGGTGAGATTCTTAAATGAATCTACTAGTTTTTGTGACATTTCGAGCAATTCATATGTAAAATTTTGAATTTTCTGAATTCAAAACTCTTTCGAAAACTTATTTCTATTACACTCGAGATTATATGAATATGAGAAGAAGAGAGATGAGGTGATTTTGATTTTTGAAACTATTAAAATATCTTTGATATAGTGGTTGTCTATATGAGTTCCCCTATTTATATGACTAATAGAAATTTTGAACACTTTTGGAATCTAGTTCACATTACACGATCTCATTACTGAAGGGATTAGGATGATTTTTAGGTTGGTTAGATTAAGATTTAAAGTGTTAAGGAACCAAGCCGAGAATTTTTATCCATCACGTTCAGGAAAATATTTAAAGAAAGAAAGTTAAGATATGGATTTAAAAAAAAAAATCCTATCTCATGTTTTGATATTAAAGACAAGAAAGAAATATTGAAAATATGTTGAGATATACCGGAAAGGGCTATCTATCACCAACCTAGGGAGGGCCAATAACCCAAGCTGGTAATGGGGGAGTAATGTGAAAGTCATCAATGGAATGGTAAGACAAAATCCTGTTATAAGCTTGCGTTAATCTATACACTTTGAATTTATAATCTAGTCGATCCATGAAAAGGGGTAGTCCTGAAAATTTATGAGTTGAACATTCACTATGTATACTAGACCACACTTGTTTGAATTCTTCTATTTGTCAATCAATCGAAGGGAACTCCATTTTGAAGCACATACTATGTTTAAGGAGAGTCGGGGTTTCAATTTTTGTCACTAACTTTCTCTCAATTTTGCATTCATATGTTTTGAAGTCTATAAAAACATTATTTCTAGGAAAGGTTTGAGTTAGGGAATTGGAATTGTTTCATGCATGTTTTGCTCGGGACTAGCAAAAATGCTAGTTGGGGGTAATGTTGAGCTCTGAATTGTGCATATTCTAACACCAATTCATTGCACATTATGCATGGTTTGAGTGTTAAAACATTTATCTTATAAGTATTTTGTGTTTGTAGGAATGAGAGAGGAATTTCACGAATATAAGGTTAATGGGATTACTTTGAGGCATATTGAAGATCATTAAGAGAAAGCCAAGAGGTGGAGGAATTAAGCAAAGAAGAAAGGAGTAAGTCCGGAATAAAAAACGAGAAGGAAGGAACAACAAACTTTGATAGGTGTTTTGATAGACCTTCGATACGTGCTTCGGTAGGTCTTCGATATCTCAAAACGCCCATTTCGATCGATCGTAGAGAAGTTGAAAAACCATACTCTCTGGACACAAAATTCAATATATCGAAGGAGTTTTCAATTAATCAAGATTTGAATTTCGATATATCGAGACTCCATTTTGATATATCAATGAAAATCTATGAAAATTCATACTCTCTGGACACTTTCTTCGATTAATCAAACATGTAAGTTTCGATATATCGAAACTGGTTCGATATATTGAAGCTTCTATCAAAATCATTGTCAGTTATGCAATTTCAGAAGATTACAAGGCGGTGCGCAGTTTTTGCTATAAAAGGGACACCTCCACCCATGTCTTAAATCATTATAGAGAAGCTCTAAATGTGCTAGAGGTTAAGAGGAACAAAGTAGAGAATCTATAACTTCAATTTCTAAGGTTTTTTCATGTTCTTAGTAGTTTTTCTTTTGTTTTCTAGTTAATCATGTCTTTGATTGGCTAAGCCTCTTAGCTAGGGCTAAGAGGTGAAGCTTGTAGTTAGGTTTGATGTTTAATTCATTTATGCAAGTATTCTAAGCTTTGATTTTGGATTTTCAAGTTCTAGTTTGAATAAAGTTGAGATTTTAGACAATTTTGAGAGCATGTGTACTGCTTATAAGTTTCTGAGAATTGTCATGATGGTTTGATGAGATTTGAATTGTAGTAACCTTAAAGCATGTCATTATCTCCTTGTATGACTATTACTTCGAAGGCTACAAGTTCATCTTCTTCATGCTTCATTAGAACTACAACTTTCGATTTTCAAATTGAGTTTCGAATGTGATGTGTTTGAATGCAATATCTTCCGTTTAGATGAGAGATAAGACTTCAATTCTAATTGTGTGTGTGCTTGATGAATGGATTAGCAATTGATCTATTACAAGTGGATCCTCGGTGCTCTAGTTATTCTTAATTCTCTAATTTTTTTCTTAATTACTTTACTATTTCTACTTAGTTCTAGATCTCTAGATTTCTGAATCTTTACTATCTAAAGTTATTAAAATAGTTAGAATTAGTTTATCCCAAATACATGAGGATGATCCTGGTCTAACGATCGATTATTACAAACATCGTAACCTAATACTTGAGGTTGGCGAGCAGGTGAAGAACGGGAGATTGCGATGGTGGAATGACAACTTCATGGTCGGTTGGTGCCCCTGAAGATGGAGAAGCATCGTCTACACAAGTGGATCCTCGGTGCTCTAGTTATTCTTAATTCTCTAATTTTTTTCTTAATTACTTTACTATTTCTACTTAGTTTTAGATCTCTAGATTTCTGAATCTTTACTATCTAAAGTTATTAAAATAGTTAGAATTAGTTTATATCCCAAATATATGAGGATGATCCTGGTCTAAACGATCGATTATTACGACATCGTAACACTACAAGAAAAGTGACATTTCCCAGCGGCCAAAACCGCTGGTAGAAGTCTAAAAAAACTGCCGGCCAAAACTTTTCCCAGTGGTCAGGTAAACGCTGAAAAAAGCTGCATCGGCAAATCATTTGCCAGCAGCTGGTATGATTTAACAGTGTTTTTTCCTGGCTACCGGGATAAGTTAATTTTTCCCGGTGGCCACTATCATTTCCATTTTCCAGCGTTTTCTCGCTGCTGGTAAAGCCTGACGAGGCGCTGGAGAAGTCTTATAAAGCGCTGGGAAATGCCTGACAAAAGCGCTTGTAAATACCTGTGAAGTGATGGAAAATATATGAGAAGCGCAAGGGAAAGTCCATTGAAACGCTGGAAAAGATCTGTCGAAACTCATATTGAGGTGCTGGTACATGTCTATTAAAGCGCTGGTAAAAGAGTCCCAACATGCAAGCCAGCTAGGCAGTTAAAAAGAACCTGTATATATATATATATATATATATATATATATATATATATATATATATCTATATATATATATATAATATATATATATATATATATATTTATTACAATGAGTTAAAAATTTGTTCGAATACATCTAAAAAAAATAACGCCATTCAGCCCTCATTCATCTTTTGATTAGAACCTGCAATCAAAATAGCAAAAAAAAAAAAAAAAAAATTTACATTCCAAATCGGCCATTCAAGCTCTCATCCATTTTTTGCTTATAACCTGCAAATCAAAATAACAAAAAAAAATTAATTAATTACATCCCAAATCCACTATTCAGCCCTCATCCACCTTTGCTTATAACCAGCAAATCAAAATAAAAAAAAAATTACTTACATCCCAATAACCAAAGTGCACACAAGCCAAGTTTAATCGACTTTCACTTAAGTTTGGTTTGACTTGTTTATGTGGGTCCATCTGTTTTACTAGCTCATTTGGGGCATGGGCCCAAAAATATAGCAGATCGAACCTCATGTGCACTACACCACAGAAACGAGGTACTTGAATACCCGCCATTAAAAACTTCCTAGGGCCTATCATAATGTTTATTTGCCTTTCAACCTCTAAAGATCATACAGCTATGGATGAAGGGAAAACATAAATAAAAACTTGATCCAAAATTTATGGCCCACAAATTATTCATCACTACTATTTCTTATGGTGTGGTCCTGCTGAGAATTGGATTTACTTCAATTCTTTAGCCCATGCCTTAAATTGAGGCCAGCAAAACAAACGGATGGCATGGCTATGCAGCATGTACATCAATGTGGGCCCATGGTCATGGCCTCACCAAATCCATGTTCCTCCAAGAATATCCATGGAATTGGACGTGGCCCAAGCTCTTTAGGCCACAACGTATCATTATCCATGCCATCCATCCATTTTGCTAGCTCATGTGTTTTGTCCACATCATCCATATGTCTTGCCAACTTCTAGGACATGAGTCATAGATGAAGCAAATCCAAAGCTCAATGGACCATAACACTGAAGATAGTAGGAGTGAATGCTCATCATTAAAAACTTCTCGAGGCACAAAGAAGTTTTGGGTGAAGCTAACATTTGTGTTTTCCCTTCATCTCGATCTAGTTCATCTTATGAAGAGATTGGTGAACCATTAAGGTGAAATTACATGGGAAGGTTTAACAGTGAGCTTAGAGCTCATGTAGTGTGGTCCACTTAAGATTTGGAGCTGCCTTATTTTTGCCTCATCATGCTCTAAATGAGCTGGCAAAATGGATGACAGCATGGAGAGAACATATACATCATAGTGGGCCTATGGAGCTGAGCCATGTCCATTTTTGGAGACTAGTGTTGCAAGAATTTGTGTACCACTTCTGAAATGCCATGACCTTATGGCATCACATACACATCCACGTGGTTGGATTAGGATGCAAATTGCCTGCAACACCAGTCTCTATGTCCAGGAAAATCAATCAAGCATGATGTACAACCCCCTATTTGAGCTTTAATTTACATGAGCCAAGCTTCGTGCCTATCCCTACTGTTTGAGCTTGGTTAGGTCCACATTATACGAACTTGAGCTTGGTTTGGTTTTGTCCAAATATCTGAGTCGAGCTAAACACCAAGTTCGAACAAGGCCCACCATCATGTATATATATCCATAATCCACTCTATCCATCCATTTTTACATATCATTTTAGTGCATGATCCAAAATTGAATCATATCAAAAGCTCAAGTGGACCAAACCATAGGAAACAGTGTGCATTCATGTATATGTATTATGTAAATGGAACTGTTGTTGGAAAGGAAAGAGTCTTATTTCCAATATTTGAATATTCCAACAGACTTTTTTTTAGTTCTTTGTGAATTGGAAGAGAAATATATTACAATTTCTCATATCAAAATATATTAAAATAATTTCAGTAATGCATATATGTATTTCAGTCCTATATAATGAAGCCCCAAATGAACCTTGGCTTTCCACAAATCTAACTCACCTTTGGGGTACTTGTTTCGAAGGCATTCCGACAAGCAGCTTGAAAGGATCTTGTGTTGGAATTGTGGGCCATACATGGCCTAAATCCACCTGGCAATGCAATGATCGGATTGGATCGGTCGCATGACCATCTAGGTGGGACCCACATTGATGGATGGACACGGGAATTTCACATGAGGTGCGGTAGTTGTGTTGATACGTGGGAGTAGAAGAATCATATGGGTTGGATTCTTCTCAAACCCTATCTATTTATAGTGCTACCGGTCCCCAAGTCTACACATCATCACATGTACGTTTCTTCCCATTAGAGCGTGCAACGGGTCGTGGGTGTGGTAGAGGCGGAAGACCGGCGTGCAGCCACCTTCATCAAAGTTTTCTACAGCCAACAATGGCCGAACAAGGTACACCTCTAAGTTCATCAATGCCTCAGATTGATGTTTGTATCGATCCAGGGAAATCCGTTGCGTCAATTATTCCAACATATGGTATCAGAGCAGTACTACGCAATGATCTTAGATGTTGTTTCAAATTCTAGAAATTATTATTGCTGGACTCGAGCAGAGGATGTCGGATCCCGACGGCAATTGGAATTTCATAAAGATTCAAACTCATTGTAGAAATTTAGAATGAAATTCAGTGCTTGTCACCGAAATCCGATGGGTGAGACATCTGATTGTGTCTGGAATCAGGCGATAAAATCCCTCTAACATTGACGGCCTTGGCAAAGGGGAGGTTTCGCACCTCAGTTTCTACCAACGGTAGTTTATGCTGGCCGATAGTCATAGCACCCAGATTTTGGGGTGGGCAGACATAGATTCTAGCGTGCCTCCCAAATCGGATTAAAAAAAAAATCGCCAGCAGCCCCTTACCCGCAGACCTCTTGTTGCAACCCGTTTTTCAAAACCCTACCTGTTACACCAAAATCGGGAAGATCCACCATTGTTTCTGGTGATGAAACAAGGGCTGCATGCGGCTATTGAGTTTTGGGATTTTCAGTTGCTGATGTGGTGTGGCATCCCGATTCCGGTGGACGGACAACAGGTGAAAGCAAAGAAAACGAGCAGGGGCGAGCGACAGTGATGGGAGGTATGGGCTATGGCAGCCAACGGCTGGCGGCTAGGGTTTCTGCAGAAGAGAGAGATGAGGCGGCTAGGGCAGTTTTGCCCCTTTTTCATCTCTTGCCTCGACGAGAGGCCTATAGGGCTTACGAGTGGGGCTCATGATTAGCGAGTTGAACCGAGTTCTGGGCCTGATTTCAGTTTGTTTCAAGTCCTTTTTGGGCTTGGTTTTGGTTAACATTAGGTCTGCATCTGGGCCTATTTTAAGACCAGTTTTGGCTGACAACGGCTGGTGCCAGATTTTAGCCGCTTTTGGGCTAAAGTTTGGTAGTCCTTGGGCCTGTTTTTTGCTATGCTTGGGCCAGATTCTGGGCTGCCTTTGGACCCAAGTTTTGGCCAGATTTTGGACTTGATTTTGGGCCTAATTATGGACCCATTTGTGGCTGTTTGTGACCCTATTTTGAGGACAGTTTTGGGCCTGATATGAGGCCAGTTTTGGACCTAGTATGAGGCTAATTTTTGGGCCAAATTTGAGTCCGTTTTAAGGCCCGATATGAGGCTATATCTGGGCCAATTTTTTGCCCAAAGTTAGCCTGTTTTTGGGCCTGCTGTGTAAAGGATTTGGGCCTAATATTGGTATGATTTTAAGGAAGATTGTTGCCCTATTTTAAGCCTACTTTTGGGCCCATGGTAGAAATTTATTTGAGCCCATTTAATAATACCTCTTGGGGCCCAGTTGAATCTATTTAAGCCTAACTGAGGTACAAGATTGAAATGCCTTTAAAGAGCTAATTTTTCATTGTTGAACCCTTGATTAACCATCTTACTTGAATGATGAAATATATAGTTTGTTTATTTCCTGTTAAATTGAGTAGTTGGGTTATAAGGTTTCGCTTTGATTATTAAGATTGGTCACTTAGGCCTAATAATTTTGAAACTAGCCTAAGGGAATTGGATTACATTATGGGGGTTACACTCATCCAGATGATATGAGTCCATGCACGTCTAGTGGCTAGACAGATTACAGAAAGTGACCAATATGGTTAAGTTCACCCGTCTCTTTGTCCATAGGACATTGAGAATATCCATAGGGGCAATTGGATTGGGTGGGGTCGAAGTTTCTAGGACTTGGTGATACTCTTGGTTGCGTGTTCCACCAAAGTGGCCGTGACTAAGAATACCCATTGGGTTTTAGATTCAAGGGCATGGTCTTATGCCATGCAAGAAGGACCAAACGTGGTGGCGTTTGTCTCCAGACATGCGTGTTCGACCCAAAGGAGTTCGTCGTTTGCTGGAGCCAAACGGGATGGGGTGGATGGTGTTAGTAGTGTGGGAATCAGATGGTCCATCTTGCCACAAAGGTGTTGGATTATTTGAGACCATGTTGTTAATATTTAGCTCCTCATGTTGTGAAGACTGCTCAC
This sequence comes from Liriodendron chinense, assembly GCA_003013855.2. NCBI lineage: Eukaryota > Viridiplantae > Streptophyta > Magnoliopsida > Magnoliales > Magnoliaceae > Liriodendron > Liriodendron chinense. The sequence goes on from PVNU02002901.1 coordinate 79,200, forward strand.
GTGTTGCGATCTCGGCCCAAAGGAAGGAGTCGTAATGACGCACTAAGTTTCACACCAGGATTTGATGATTAGGCCTGTCATCCTGGATAATTTAGTCGACTGCCCCGTTGATTAGATAAAGTTTAGTATATAAGTATCTTTTACTTGATGCTTAAAGTTTAAATGGATATTTACTCTGAGCTGTTGCACCTTTATATTGCAGTAATGAACGTTGGATCAATTCTCTCCAAATTAAAGGCCTCCCTACCCTTAATGGCAGTAACTTCTCGGAATGGAAAGAATCGCTTGAAATAATTCTTAGATGTATGGAATTAGACATAGCCCTTAATGAAGATCAACCTCCAAAGCCAACTAAATCTAGTTCCACCACTACTATTGACAAATATAGCAGGTGGGAACGAGTGAATCAGTTAAGTATAAAGATAATTAAGCATTCCATTCCCAAGTCTTTTCGTGGGGGTATACCTAAGAAAGATAATGCGAAAGAATTCATCAAAGAAATCGAAAAAAGTTCACCAAATCCGATAAGGAAAAGACTATAATGGTTCTTTCTGAACTCATGTCTCTGGAGTATAACGACGATGGAATTAGGGAGCACATCATTAAGATGGCCGACCTCGCAGCTAAGTTAAAAGCACTCCAATTAGACATTCCAGAAGACTTAGTGGTCTATTTAGTGCTAATTTCTCTTCATTCCAGTTTCAGCACTTTCAAGGTCAACCATAATACTTAGAAAGAAAAGTGGACCTTAACTGAGTTGATATCGCACTGTGTGCAAGAGGAAGAGAGACTTAGGCGAGAGCGACCAGAAAGTGTTCATCTCGCGTACTCTTCTC
>PVNU02002902.1:0-81048 GCA_003013855.2 Liriodendron chinense
GCCTTTCACGCACCCAAAAATTGGGGTTTGAATCGGTTTTTAAGGGTGCGTGGGGTCTTACGCACCCTGAAATACAATCTTGGCATACTTCAAATTTTGGGGTGCGTGGAGCCCCACGCGCCCAGTTTATAGGACTTATGTATATGTAAAATTTTGCTTTAATAATCTTTTGCGAGACTAGACATTTAAAGTGTATGAGCCCCTTGACCTCTGCCTCGTATTCGCGCACATATGATAGTTATCTTAAGGAGGCGTAGGGTCTCACAGACTTTAGAGTTTTCTAGATCGCATTAGTTTTAAAGGCAATCCCTAGTGGTTGATTTAAGTGATGTTTCGAGCGTACCTTTGCATGTCTCTTCTAGCTTTTCTGACTTCACTCAACTAGCTTCTCTTGCTTTCTCTTTCTCTTTCTCTTTTGTCGGACTGCCGTATCGGTTCGTCAGCCTTGTTTCTTAGCAGACAATGGTCGTAACTCGTGCTTCCCTTCGTGCGGCTCGAGATTGTCTGAGGCGACTGCTGGGCTCTCTGGACCATCCCGAGACTTGGTCATCTCTCGTTGATCAGCGCGACGAGGTGGCTGAGGCCTTGGCCCAACTGGACGCGGACTCTAGCCCTATTCTTCAAGCCATCCGGAACGTCTCACTGATGGCCTCTATCTTTGACGAACACAAGGAGGCCATTTCTAGCTTCATCGGCGATTTTCCCTCCTCTCTTTCTTCTGATGGTACTGGTTGGCTTGGCCCTGAGTGAAACGCGATGTCTTTCTGGGTGGTGTCCCTTGACGGTACGATGAATTGGATTGGAGCTTTTGGAATGGTTTGGTTCTTCTTATCTTGGGTACCGGCATATTGAAGCTGGACTTGAGCACACTATGTCTTGATCTGAGATCAGTTTTAACACAAACTGCCCTGGCTGACCGCAGATGTTGCAGTAGTACCACATAGAATTTCTTCGTAATCGGCTGAGAGTGATTTTCTAGCTGATGTCGGGATCTCCCCTGGGCGACAGTTTGAGGCTTACTTCTCTACATGAGCTTCTCTATTCGAGGCTTTTGCCCCCTTGCCCCTTCTTCGATACCTCGGACCTTTCGCTGGTTTCACTGTTGTCGGCCGAGTGTAGTACTTTGCATCAGCTAAAAATGACTCGGCTATTGTGTATGGTTTTGGATCCGCCGCTACCCTGTGTTGGACCCTGTCTCTGCTATATTTAAAACACTGGTGATATGTCGAGGGGATTATGAGGTTTTAATGGAGCTAAGGCCTTCCTAAAAGGAGGTCGTATGTTGTCACTGCATCGATTACCTGATATGTTACTTTCGTTGTTAGCTCTTCGATCTCCAACATTACTGTGATTGATCCGAGCGTACGCTGACTGTCTTGATTGAAACCTTGAATCATCATGAAACTCGGGCGTAAGGCCGATTGCCTGTAATCCAGTCTCTGCAATATTTTCAAGGGCATGATATTCATGGCAGACCCGTTGTCCAGCATGCACCTCTTGATCTCTGTATCCCTGATTATTCCTGTGACGATTAACGGGCGATTGTGGTCCATTGATTCTATCGTGCGATCTTCTTCTGAGAAAGTGATGGTCGAAGGATGGTTGACAGGCATGACTTGTGACACCGGCATATACCCTTCCCAAAACTTATCTGAATTATTCATTTCTTCTTCTATCTCTATTATTGTAACCTCCCTGACTTCATTGTCAAGTAAGGCGTTGATTAACATTTCCCTGTACACTTTCGAGAGACATAAAGCGTCGTATATGCTTAGGCAGGCGGGAATCTTTCGTAGGTGCGACACGATGTCGTATGCCACTGGCTTGAGGTTTGGCTGACTGGTCATAGCTTCGACGACCTTTTCTTTCGACTTTTGCATGCGAGGTCTCTCCTGTGATCTGTCAGGAGCACCGTCTTCTGGCATCGGGATGTCTGGTCTTGGGGGAGTTCGGTCAGGCATTTGCTTTCCTGACCGTAGGATGACTACGTCAACTTCCCTCTCCACTACCCGTGGGTCTCTTCAGCGATGCCTGTTCGGTGAACGACACCATTCCGCAGTGGGCCATGCTTGTCATGAGTCGTTCCTGCCCCTGCGACCTCTCTCTTCTTCCTCTTCCTCTGCTCTTCTTTCGTTTCACGAGTCTTCGTCTGTTCTCAAGTCTTTTCTTGCTACTGACTAGAGTCCATGGTTCCTTCGGCTCAGGGAACGAGGCTGATCGGCTGGTTTCACCTTTTATTGGGACTGTTGAAATTGTCCCGGCTGCCTCCTTTGCTGTCTCAGGTACCTTCATGCTGATGACCCCTTGATTGATCAACCTCTGTATTCTTCCTTTTAAGGAGAAGCAATCTTCTGTTCGGTGGCTGATGCACCGATGATATTTGCAGTATTTAGGGTCGTTTGTTCGCCCAATTTCGTGTGGACGAATTGGCTCTGGTAGGCATATCAAGCCCTCTTCGATCAACTGCTCCATGATCGGAACTAGATCGGCCATGTCGAATGTGTACGGACTGTTCGCCCTCTCCCTCTTGGCTATCGACACACGCTTTGGTACATAGGGCTTTTTGCTCTTGTCTTGTATGTCTGCCGCCTTCATCTTTGACCCATGGTCAGTAGCGGGACGTTTTCGGTCTTTCTGGTCCCTACTTCTGTCGACCTGGTGAGTCTCCACTACTCTTCCTATCTCTCTTTTCTGTCTCTCGGGTCTGAAGCTTACTCGAGATGCTGCTTCGTCTACCAAGCATGCTTTCGTCGCCAGTTCGCGAAAGGAGTTGAAGGTATTGCCTGACAAGCCATACGAGATCATCGGGTCTAGGGCCCTTAGACACATCTTCATTTGCTCGCCTTCGCTGGGTAATTCACGACATTGAGCTGCTGTGGTTCCCCATCTGTCGATGAACTTTTCGACTGGTTCCCCATTCCTCTGTCTGACCATTGCTAGATCTGTCAGGGAGATCTCTCTCTCGGTGGCGAAGAACTTTGAGATGAAGGCATCTTGCATCTGCTCCCATGTTCTCACAGAGCCGGCCGAAAGCGACATGTACCATTGAAAGGCTTTCCTTGTCAGGGTAGATCCGAATAGCCGCATACAATACTGCGGGACTGCGGACCAGTTTCCCAACGTGGTCAAGAAATGGGTGATGTGCTCATCTGGCGACCCTCTGCCGTCAAATTTTTCGATGTCTGGGCATCTAAAATTGGCCGAAAATGGTACCTCCTCTAGCTCTGGCGGGTATGGAACCCGATATTTATAGCTGCCTCTCCTTTCTTTCTCCTTTTTCTGCTGGATCATATGGGCTATTGTTTGGGACAACTCTTCTCGTGATACCTGAGACGTGGCAAGCGGCGCACGTCCTATTGGCACGATTCTGGGCTGGACGGGTGGTTCAGGCTCAACCGAACCTTTTGCCGCACCTTGAGATTCTTCTGCCGACTGACGGGTGGACGGCGCGATACTTCTGGTGGCATTCTGCGCTATCAGAGTAGTCAAGGCCTCCTGGATAGCCTTCATTCGCTCGTTTGTCTCGCGGTTAGCCTCAACCAGTCTGTCAATCTGATCTTGTAACGGAGGTAATTCTTCTGTCTTATAAGGTTCTTCTTCTGCCTCTGCGGCCACTTGGACCATTACTACTTGCGCTGACTGGATTTTTTGAACCGGGCTTTGTCTCTGTTCGCGGGTTGTCGTGGGCTTGGACTTTACACTCATAGGCCCAGTAGTCCTTTGCGGGGTGCGAGAGCTTTTGGACAACGGCGGGAATTGCTCCACCGTCATTGCGGGCATTGCGGGCTCAGCTGGCGCAACCCTCCTGTCGATAAGGGTCTTCTGCCTCTGCTTTGGCTGCCACTGTTTCCTGATCGCGGGGCGAGGTCTTGTAATGTTTGCCTTCCTGTACGTTGCTAGGATGGCAGCTCTCTTCTGTTCCTTCTTCTGCCTTCGGGTCTCAATCGTCTGCCACTCTGATTTCGGATTTACAGTTGCGGTGAAACAGGGGAAGCTGAAGCCTTCGGTAGCAAGGAAGGTGCATGAACTGGTCATTGGGCCTGCCATTTCCTTTGTCTGTCCTGATATCTTGCTAATTCTGTTGTGTCAGAAAATCATTAGAACAGTTCATAAACACGGTCGGGAACGTGAATCCATCGATCGCGGTTCATAAACTAGTAGGAATAAGCAAGGAGAAGACAAACATGCGTGGTTGTAGCAGTTTTGAAAACCTTTAATTTACCGTCTACTGCCTTAAAGATGAAGGGAGGAACGCTCCCGTTGAGAGTCGCCAGTTTGGCGCCCGAGGGCGCCGAAACATTATGCCTCGCGATACACCTCCTATGTATACGTTCGTGTCTGCAAGCGATTGGTCTTAGAATGTTTCTATACTCAGATATAACCAGAGATTCTGTGTTCGATCCCTAGTGGAGTCGCCAGTTTGTTGGAACTAGAAAATGAAATACGGTCACGCTCTCTGAAGTGTGGTGTTTTGTTGCTCTGGGGTTCTGAGTAATAGAAACATTCATAGACAATCACAAGCATTCACAAAAGATACACACGAAGAGATATCGCAAGGCAAATTTTATTCCAGAGACCCTAAGATCTTGTACATTCCAGGCCGTGATCTGGCACAAGCCCTTAATTACATCGAATGATCGATGACCCTTGATTAAAACGCAAAAGTAAATGAATGCATGCATCATAGATAAGTTAAATAAAGCATTGAGAGAGCACGAATATAAATGAAACAAATCACAAACAACATAAAGATTTTTACGTGGAAACCCTTGCGGGAGAAAACCACGGCACAAAGCGACAAGATTCCACTATGAATGTAGATATACAATAGATGGAATGTTAGAAAGAAAGCACGGATAGATCGAGCAAGTAATTTAGCTCGTCAGGGATTATGGTCTTGAATTCATGGTCGTATAGACCTATTTGTTTTGTTATGTACTGAACCATCTTTGTATTAGTCAGATGTCTATGTCCCATGTTTTGGCCGGAGATCCGGGCAGAGACTGTCAGGGTTTTTTACTAAGAGGGTACGACTCTGGGTCTGTAGCTGTCATGTATGGACAGGCGACCTCGGGAAGACCAATCCGCAGTTGTGTGTACCTAAGCAGCCCAACCGACGGATGCCGTTTGGATGGGTAGGGCATCGGCTGTTGTGTTGTGGCAGTTCATAGCAATTGTTTTGTAGAGAATTAAAACTCTTTGGCATGGTTTATCGTGATAACCATAGCCCTGCTTGTCTAGCTTTCTACCCAGATCGGGTCATATTTTTATAGTAGGTATAAATGGTTAACATATTTGCATAGTTCTGGATGCTGGCGGCTCCTTTCCGAGAAGTCACTTCATTCATCGCATCGAATCGGGTCAAACCTCGAAGATGCACAATTTTACTCATTTAGAGTTCCCGAAACGTTCGTTCGACCATTCCATTGCGTCCGCTCGAAATACCCAAGATAGGCTCAAACGGACCTTGAAAACACTTAAAATTGAGCCCGGTGCACCTTCAAACATGTTCTGCAATTGGCTGATTTTTTGGGTGCGTGGGACTTAATTTACGGGTGCGTGGGGCTCCACGCACCTAAAAATTAAGTGCCGATTTTATGATGAATTAAGAGGTGCGTGGGTCTATATTCAGGATGCGTGGGTCCAATTTTACAAATATGATTTTAATGAATTTACAGACGCGTGGGACCAATTAATGGACGCGTGGGACACTTTTCGGGTGCGTGAGAGTCCGATGTACATGTTCGATTTGTCGTTTTTTATGGGTGCGTGGGGCCGAATTTACAGACTCGTGGACCACTTTTCGGGTGCGTGGGGTCCTTTTACGGGTGCGTGGCCAAACTTATGATTGTAGCATGCATCCAAACCTGTAGTGGAGTATCTGCGATCGGAAAGGGTATTCCGATGGTCGGAAAAAGTATTCCGGCGGGGATTTTGGGTTTCCGGCGGCGGCAACTCTCTCTCTCTCTCTCTCTCTCTCTCTCTTTTGAATCGTCTCAAATGAATGGGATGAAGGGGTATTTATAGGTGAAGTCGGCCAATAGGAGAGCGCCACGTGCCACGCACCCGTTAAAGGTCCCCCACGCACCTGTTTATTGATGTGCGGATGTCCGAAAACATGCTCTGAAAATACTCAATTTTTTGGGTGCGTGGGACTTAATAAACGGGTGCGTGGGGCTCCACGCACCTGTCATTTTATTTCTGACAATCTGTGGAATTTACGGGTGCGTGGACCCATTTTCAAGGTGCGTGGGGTGTCTAAACGCCTCCGTAATGAGAATCACAATGTGCCGTTTTTTAAGGGTGCGTGGGACCATTTTCAGGGTGCGTGGGACCCAAAACGTCTTTGGATGAATTCCTGTTTTTGCTGATTTTTCGGGCGCGTGGGGTGTCCGAATTTGAGGGTGTGTAAACACGTAAATGTGGGCTCCACTTATTGGGTTTTGACTTTTGGAGGGTTTGTGGGGCCCGTTTCATCGCGCAATCACTGGCACTGTTCATCATAAATAGTAATGAGGTTGCGGGCCCACTCCCGGACGATTCCGAACACGATGATCGGCGGGGCCCACTAGAGAATTTGGCTAAGTCAGGAAATCCTACATATTTCCGTTTTGCGTGCACTGGAAGGCGTTTCTGCGTGATTTCTTCAGAGGTATGTGGTTATTTTGCTCATTTTAAGAGTCCCCACTATTTGGGACCTCAACAACCTTGTTCTGACCACATCACACTATGTATCATTTAATAACCCAAGAAATCCCCCGTGCTTTTGTATAATTTAAAATGGAGGAATCACAAGGATATTTAGAAATAGATAGATCTAGGCAACAACACTTCCTATATCCGCTTCTATTTCAAGAGTATATCTACGCACTTGCCCATGATCATGGTTTAAATGGATCGATTTTTTACAAACCTATGAAAATTTTAGGTTATGACAATAAATCTAGTTCACTAATTGTGAAACGTTTAATTACTCGAATGCATCAAAAAAATTATTTGATTATTTCGGCTAATGATTCCAACGAAAATGGATTCATTGGGCACAACAAGAGTTTTTATTCTTAAATGGTATCAGAGGGTTTTGCGGTCATTATGGAAATTCCATTCTCGCTGCGATTAATATCTTCCCTAGAAGAAAAAGAAATAGCAAAATCTCATAATTTACAATCTATTCATTCAATATTTCCTTTTTTCGAGGACAAATTAGTGATATCTCATCGGTACATAAATATTATCTCACTATAAAAATAGGATGTATAAAAAATCTCTGGACAATCCAACCATGAAAATGTGATGTTCCATGTGAATGTGGAGTTTATAGGTGTTGTTTCATGACTCCTCATAGTTGGATCAACCTGATTTTTGGGTCATCTCATTTTGTGATGGGATGGTCTTAATGGACCAGCAAGATATTATACAAACACCATGGTGGCCCCAAACGCCAAGTTGCGCATGAGCATCTCTCTCTCTCTCTCTCTCTCTCTCTCTCTCTCTCTATATATATATATATATAGAGAGAGAGAGAGAGAGAGAGAGAGAGAGAGAGAGAGGCACTCTCAAGTCCAACCGGTTATATATATATATAGAGAGAGAGAGAGAGAGAGAGAGAGGCACTCTCAAGTCCAACCGGTTGGACCACATTTTGCAGTCCACCCAGTTGATTTCTCTAAACCTCTTAAGTGCTTGTGACATCCAATCCTCCTAGTAGGTTGGCCCCACCATGATGATCTTCTAACGCAAAAATCAGCCTTATCCAATCATTATATGAGCTACAATATAGAAAATAGTATACAGCCATTGATTGATAGCAAAATTTTAATGTGGTACACTGGGTTAGTGGATGAAGTTGATTTTTGTATAAATTGTTCCTCATGGTGGGGCCAACCTATTAAGAGGATTGGATGTCACAAGAGCTTAACATATGGGGAGTAATCCACTGGGTGGACTGCAAACTGTGGTCCAACAAGTTGGACTTGAGAGTGCCTTATATATATATATATATATATATATATATATATATATATATATATATATATATATAACTCATGCACATTGACTAAAGATATGTCTATTTTTATCTACACTGTGAGGCCACCTGATGAATGGACTGGATTGATTTTTCAACAATTTAAGGTGGGCCTACTTCCTGAACGGCTCGGATGTCACGTACACAGGTTGCATGTTGGATGTATGCGTGCAATGGACCAGAGAGCCTTTTGGTCCATTAAGATGTGAACGCCGTGTTCCAGCTTTCCGCACCAAAACCTACACGAGGGATGAGTAGAGAGGGCAATGACGGGAGAGGATCAGCTGTTAATCGGGTCACACCGTAGCGGGCGTTTCCCTGACCGTGGGGCCTACATTGATGTATGTGTTGAATATCCACGCCGTCCATATATTTTAACAGTTCCATTTAGGCAAGATGCGAGTAGACCACACCATAAGAAACAGTGGTTATTGACCATTAAAAGATTTTTGTGGGTCTTAAGATATTTGGATCAAGCTTATATTTGCGTTTTACCTTAGTCAAGGTCCATGTGACCTTATCAACAGGTTGGATGGCAAACAAACGTTACGGTGGGCCCTAGCTAGGAAGTTTTTACATTCAATGACCACTGTTCCCAAAGGTGTGGTCCACTTGAGATTTAGATCTTTCATTGATGAATCCGCATCCTCTCTTGGCTAAGCATAGAAACCTGCTTGGAGCCTTTTTATTGGACCACGTTATCATATAAGTCTGCAACTCTGACACATCATCACTGCAACCTGGCCATACCTTAGTGCAACCTGATCCTACTGACATCATGCAGTGTGATGTGGGCCAATGAAAAGGCTTCAAGCAGGTTTTTCTGCTGGAAAGCAAAGAGAGGATTGGACCCTCAATTGATGGGCAAAATATACATCACATACATCAAGGTGGGCCCCATGGTGGGGGAAAGAGCCAATACAGTGATATATACACGAGCAAGTTGCTACCTAATCCGCTCCTGGCCATGCTGAGGTGGATTGGATGGGATGGGGTACTGCCCCTGTAGACGTCCGTAATGGTGGCTGGGATTCCTGACCGTGGGGCCCATTGTGATATATGTGTCTTATATCCGCACGGTTCATAGCTTTGAAAACTCATTTTAGGGCATGGAACAAAAAATAAGCAGATACAAATCTCAGGTGGACCATAACACAGGAAACAGTGGTAATTTGGTAATTGAATAAAAACTTCTCATGGGCCACAAATGTTTTGGATCAAGCTGATATTTGTGTGGTCTCTTCATCCAGGTCTTTGTGACCTTATCAACAGGTTGGATGGAAAGTAAACATTCCAGTGGCCCTCCATGAAGTTTTAATGTTGGGGATTCAATCACCACTATTTCTTATTGTAAGGCCCACATAAGATTTAGATTTGCTTCATTGTTGGGTTCATACCCTAAAACGAGCTTTCGAAATGGATGAACCGTGTAGATATAGGGTACATGCATCATAGTGGCCTCACATTTAGGGATCCACCCAAGCCTGGCTGAGTTTTTTTTTTTTTTTTTTTAAATAATATCAAGCTGGCTTGTATATATTTCTTCACCTTAGGTGAGTTACACCTGATTGACTGTTTTGATGAAAGATAAACACCAATGTGGCCCCACACTCAAACCTACATTAGCAGCCCATTCCTTATTGTTCTAGGTGGTGTGGCGCATTTGAATTTTAGATCTATTTTATTTTTTGCGTAGCGACCTAAAATTGAGGGCTAAACGTGACGTATGAATTGGACTTTTATAATTTAAAACATGGTGGGCCCAAATACAGGTTTGGTAGAGGACTCTGGTTGCATAGGGAGTATGCTGACAGCCACTTGTCTTCTACCTGACAGATCCAACTCAAGATTGCAGGTGGGCTTTATTTTGAGGGCCACCTGCTGTCGATGTGGAACCCACGTAGTTTAAACTTCAGAAACTCGGAAAAAACTGAGACCGGACTCGGTTGAGTTGACTCGACAAAAACTAGACAAACGCACATTAAACTTCACCCGACTCACATGTATTATTTAGGGAATTTGGTAAAATAGTACCTTAAATATTTACGTACTTGTACTTATGTTTTTATTAAGATACCTCATTAATTAAGTTAATTACTGTAGTCAGCAACTTCTACTCCGTTTCCTTGACCTCAGTCCGTTTAAGGCCATAATGGACTTGATGCGACCCAGTCTCACCCAAGACGGCGTGGCCCTTACTGTGGGGTTTATATAGAGCCCACCTTAAGGTATGTATTATGCATCATGCTGTCCATCCCTTTTTCCATATCTTTTATGAAGTTAACCCAAAAATGAAGCAGATCCAATTATCAGGTGGACCATAACATATGAAACAGTGGTGATTGACCGTCCTACCATTAAAATCTTCTTAGGCGCACCTTAATGTTTCCATAGTGTTTATTTTCCATCCAATCTGTTCATAAGGTCATATAATCTTGGTTGAAGGGGAAAAAAAAATAAATAAATAAAGATCAACTTGATCCAAAACCTTTTTGGCCCATTAATGGTCAATCAACATTGTTTCCTGTAGTATGGTCCACCTAATGATGTAGGGAGACATCCTCCTGATCATGATCAAAAGAGGATAAGGATAAGGACCCAAAAGTGGGCCTACCTGAGCTGGCAAGAGAGGCTTGGAAGATCCAAACTTAAGCCCAGTCGACTGGCCGGACGACCGGTCGGGCACTTCGGCCGACCGGCTAGACCCCACAATCCAGAGAGTAAAGACTCTCTAGACGTTTCTGGTCAGAAACTGACCAGCTGGCCTTCAACTTCGACCGGTCGGACCCCCCCACCGACCGGCCGGCCAATGCACAACAAGTGCGCGAACTTTCCTATTTTTATGATTTTTTATTCCGTTTTCGTCTAATTAGTTTCCTTTTCTAATTAGGACACCTAGGTTGCATTTCTAGGATTTAGTTTGCTATAAGTACTTGTTTAATTCTCGTTCTAAAGGATGATTGATATATTTTAAATAAAAGTTAAGAGTTTTCTCTTATTTTGCTCATGGATTTAAGTTGTTCTTTGTGGATTCGAAGAGAAGGTCTCGTGGATTCGAGATATCCCCTCGTGGATTCGACGAAGACAGGTTGAGGAGTCCCTGTAGATCCATGGATTTAAATCAATTATCCCACACATCGCTTCCGCTCGCACCAAATTGGTACCAGAGAGAGGTTCTTCCTTGGTGATGGCTTCAAGTGTAAGCAATGACAATAATCCTACAAATGGTGGCTCCGATGAGTAGCCTCTCACGTCGAGAGAGTTCATGGAGTTTCGACAAGAACATCTTCAAGTTATGCAAGCGTTACAAGCCTCGATCGATCGCCTCGACACGACTTTCGCCCCACAACAACCCCCTAATGACGCCCATCTTCCTGCAACAGTTGTACCTCACAACGACATTGTTCGCCGAACATTGCCCGTGGCCGATCGTCAACCGATTGATGAAGAGGATATCAGATTTAGCGATGACAAAGTAGAAGATTTTGTGTTCCGACATCCTGGTAATCGAGAAGCACGTGACGATTGCACTGACCGAGGATTTCGAGGTAAGGGTGAACTCCCTAATTTTAATGGTGCACTTGGCATCGAGGATTTCATTGATTGAATAGCTGAGGTTGAAAGATACTTCGACTACATGAGGGTCCCCGCTGATTTACAAGTGAAACTTGTTGTGTACAAGTTAAAATCGGACGCTTTCGCATGGTGGGAGCAATTACAGAATACACGCGCTCGCCAGAACAAACTTCCCATCCATTCGTGGCCCCGGATGAAGCGCTTGTTGAAATATCGATTTTTACCGAACGATTATGAACATGTATTATTTCATCAGTATCAGAATTGTAAATAGGGAGGCTGCTCCGTCACGGAATATCAAACATAGTTTGATCGCCTCACGACTCGTAATGGGTTGTCTGAAATGGAGGCACAGCAAACCGCAAGGTTCATCGGCGGTTTAAGGCCCACGATCCAAGACCAAGTTCAGTTGTGGTTGATCTGGACTTTGGATGAAGCCGCTCAGGTCGCTAAAAGCGTTGAGATGCAACTAGCAAAGGCTCTCACATGTACCAATCCTCATACGGTCCCCACAAATTATCCAATGCAAGATCCTCCCCTTTCCAAAGGAAAAAAACTGTTGAAAGTACTCAGCCCCATGCCGTCAGGCTACACTAGGAAGTGGTTAAGCCCGACTACAACGCTCAGTAACCGTACCCAATCCAAGCAAGATTCCGAATCCGTACGGCCGACCGAGACCCTATCATTGTTTCCGATGTGGACAACTCGGGCACCTTTCAAATGTTTGCCCACAACGACCCACAATTAATGTAATTACCACCACAGATGATGTCCAAGCCAAACCGAAAGATGTTATTGATGGAGAGCAATATGAAGAAGAGGGTGAAGGGACTGAGTGGATTTCAGGTGATCAAGGCGTATATTTGGTTATACTAGATAGTGAGTACACGATCGATTCACATGTTTGTTGAGCCTCCAATTTATACATGATGTAGCTCATTAATTACATCACATTATATGTATGGTTTGCATGTTTAAATGACCCATCTAATACATATTTTGTGATTATATGAATGAGAGTGGCTTTGCCCAATTGGTGACCAAAATGACATATTTAGGAGCCTTGGATGAAGACCCAAGGTGGGCCAAAGAAAGAAGAAACCAAAGAGAGAGGAAGGAGAGAAGAAAAGAAAGAAGAAAGAATGCAGAAAAGTGGTCCGACTGGTCAAGACCGGTCGGCCACATGGGCAGCCTTCTACAGGGCTTGCTGGACTAGACCAAACAGGTCACGACCGGTCAAGACCGGTCGGCCAGCCCTGTCCGACCGGTCAAGACCGATCGGCCATGCAATTTCACACTTCCAGATTTCAAACAGCAGGTTATTCCGGTGTCTGATTTTTTGGACCATTTTTCTAGGCCCATCTTGATGATATTTGGAAATCCAACACATCCATGTCTAAGAGGAGCTCAACGCCAAAATAACCCAAGTGGTTTCATGTCGATCGGAGCTACGGCTTGACCGTGGTGGCCAAAACAATACGAACTGTCCAGAAAGTTCCAGATTCCGCCTACTCTACTCTGGGACGGTCCAGGTGACCCATCATTGATGATATGAAGAATCTACGTTGACCATATTTTAGACCACATCAATATATGAATAACCACAAAGTTTCAGATCAAAAGGATGTGTGGTTTGATCGTACCGGTTGAGGAAAGATAGACTATCCAGAAAGATCCAACTGCGCAGATTTTATAAAAGTCCTAAGTGTTCTAATTTTCAGACCACATTCTGAAATTGTTTTGGACAATCTAATCCATTCATCATGTAGAGGATGAAGTTTTCTACCAATTTTCAAAATTTGAGTTCAATCCGACCTCTGTACACTCTGGGGCGTTGAAAGCAAGATGACTGGTTCTGAAGGTACTCGAATTGTGCGATTTTGAGAGGCGGTCGCTGATCTGATTGGTGGGCCGATTCAGAAGATAATCTTGGAAATCTAAATCATATATGAAGAAGATCACATTACAAAGAAGCTACAAATCAAATTTGAAGGCAATCCGACCATTGGTTAAGTCGTACGAAGCGAAATAAAATCTGTTGTGTTGCGGTACTCTTGTTGTATTATAAAAGGAGGTGCTCTCTTCTATTCCAAATCAAGCATGGACGTGGGAAGCAAGGAGTTCAAGTCCTAGGAGGCTACCTAGCCTCCTACAACTAGTTTTTCTTCCTTTTCTTAGTTCTAGTTCTATTTTTAATATGATTTTCCTTAGCTAACCTCTTAGCTAGAGTTAGAGGTGAAATTTGTAATTGATTTCAATGCTTTAATTCTTTTATTCAAGTACCATTTTCTTAATTTTGGATTTTGAACTTCTAGTTTAAATAAAGTTTGGATTTTTAGATGAATTGTGAGAGTTTGTGTACTCCGGACATGAGTTCCTTGCAATTCTCTGAGATTATCATGATTGGGTTGTTTGAATTCGAATTGTAGTAACCCTTGAGCATGCCATAGTCTCTTGGCATGACTGTTACTCTAAAGGCTACAAGTTCAAGTTCTATGTGCTTCATTAGAACTAGAAATCTGATTTCCAGATTTAAGTGGGATTGTTTGTGCTTGAATATTATATCTTCCAATAAGATGAGAGATAGGACTTTGATTCTAATTGTGTTGTACTTAGATGAATGGATTGGCATTAGACTACTACAAGTGGATCATTGATGCTCTAGTTCTTCTTATTTTCAGATTTTCCTATTTTATGTGAAAAACTATTTTCTTAAACTTCTTAGATTCTAGTTATTAGAGTACTTGAAATTGTTTACATCTTTCCTTGTGGATCGACCTCGGTCTTACCGAGATTTATTACTACATCGCAGCCTTACACTTGAGGCGAGCGAACAATGTTCATCCCAATGCCATAACTAATTTTGCACAAGTTGTACCGTGGGCGGGAAAGTATGTGATGTGATTGTGGATGGTGGTAGTTGTGAAAACATTGTCTCTCAAGAGGTGGTGGACAAGTTGAGGCTCAAGACTACACCACATCCTTAGCCCTACGACATTGGGTGGATGCGAAAAGGAAGTAAGATGAAGGTGAAAGAACAATGCCTTGTCTCCTTTTCGATGGTAGAAGGCCCAAGTCCAACCTATTGGATTACAGTCCATCTGCAAATAACTTCTAATCTATCATACCTGTGCCAAATTCGAATATTCCAACCCTTCAAATAAATTGTCTCAACCACACGGATCACCTAGGGCAAAAAATGATCCTTATCCACTCATCATGTTGCCGACACCATGAGAAACAATGTGTTTAGCATTGATAAATAACAAAATTCAAGGGTAGGCCCCTTGATTTGTGGATGTGATTGATTGTTGCATGAGATGACCCTCATGACAGTGACAACCCAGTGTACATTTTAATGTAATAAATTTTACAAAATAGTACCTCATTAATATATATAGAGTCCTGATCTCCCGCACACCGGTCCTCACGAGACTTCATGAGCACTGGTTTAATAAATCATCACTCAAGATGTAAGCCCAAAATTTGAGCCGTCCAAGTGATGCAGCACCTCAAGAAAAACCCAGGTCTAGATTTCAACTTGATTCAAAACTTTGG
Source organism: Liriodendron chinense (assembly GCA_003013855.2). NCBI lineage: Eukaryota > Viridiplantae > Streptophyta > Magnoliopsida > Magnoliales > Magnoliaceae > Liriodendron > Liriodendron chinense. The sequence goes on from PVNU02002902.1 coordinate 15,161, forward strand.
TGGGCCATAACACAGAAAGAGGATCAAATCAAGGGAGGAAGCTGTTTCCTCTTTCTATGGCCCATCAAAGTTTTAGATCAGGTTGAAAGCTAGTCTTTAGAGGTTTTTTTAGGTGCTGCTTAATGTGGACGGCTCAGATTTTGGGCTCACATCACATGTGATAATTTATCAAATTGGTGCTCATGAAGTCTCATGAGCACTGGTGCGCGGGAGAGCATTCTTCTATATATATATATATATATATATATATATATATATATATATATATATATATATATATATATATATATATATATATATATATGAGTAATTTTCAAGTTTTCATTAAGTTACCTCATTAATGAAGTTGTTCTCAACTAGCTACTTTTAGCTTTCTCACGATGTAAAGAATTTTTTTTTTTTTTTAAATGATGAAAATGCCCACCAATTAATGAGGTTGTTTAATAAGAATTAAATAGGTACCTAGGTGTAAATGTTTGGTTATAAAAAAATCTAAAAAAAAAAAGAAAAGTCTCTGTTGGCCTATTGTGTAACAGTAGGGATGTGGTTACTGGTTAGTTGCTCTAAGGGACCCATAATGATGTATCTACACCGTCCATCCATTTTTTCAAATCATTTTAAGGCATGAGCCCAAAAATGAGGCAGGGTCAAATCTCAGGTCGACCACGCCATAGGAAACAGTGGTGATTGAATGACCACCATTAAAAACTTCCTAAGGCCCACCTTAATGCCCACCATAATTTTTTTTCTTTTTTTATATCCAACCTATTGATTAGATCACACAGACATGGATGAAGGAAAAACAAATATCAGCTTGATCCAAAAAAATTGTAGCCCATAAGAAGTTTTTGGTGTCTTTGCTTACCGAGATGGCCACACAAGAACTTCATGTAGTTGGGCCCACAACGATGCTCCTCACAAATCCATTCCGTCCATCAGTTTTGTAAGATCATAATAGGACAGCATTCAAAAGATCAGGTATATCTAAAACTCATGTGGGCCACACCACATTAAACAGTGGGAATACAAACATTCACCGTTAAAACATTCCTGGAGACAACCATGATGTTTATAGGTTATCCAAATTGTCGGTTCATAGGGTTATTACCGCTCAGATAAACTATAGGCACAAATATCTTCATGATACAAAACTTAATTCTATGTCTCCGACAAAGTTTCCAATGGTGGATTTGTCATGGCAATTTGAGGGCACCACGCAGTCTCCATTGCAGCGATAAGAGCGCGACTTGGCTTCAGGTAGCAAGCGATGTGGGTGACACTAACCTGATATAGGGGAAGAACCCCATGATCGAGGGTGTGGATCACGCACCTTCCTACGGGAGATGGACAGGAAGAAAAACAAGAGGAAATTGAGGAATTTTCGATTTTAGAGTTTCAACCAAAACAAGAAATTGTTATTCCCGTTTTTGAATTTTGGCCCAACTCGTGGGACCCATCTTGATCATTTATGATGATCCATTCAGTCCATTCCATAGAGTTGCTCGATGCCGAGAAAACCCAACAAGTTTCAAGTCGATCTGAATTACGAATTGATCGTGGCATCCAAAATGGTACGAACTGTCCAGAAAGTTCCGAATTCCGCCCACTAAAACTGGAGATGGTCCAGGTGACCCACTATTACTGATATGGAGAATCTGAGCCGACCATCTTGAAGAGTACATTGATGTCAGAAAAATCACAAAGTTTTGTGACAATTAGATATGTGGATTGCTCGTATCAGAGGAAGGAAGAAGGCTACAGAAAAGCGTAATACAGTTTGCGTAGATTTTTCTGTTTCTTTTCTAATTATATTATGATTCTTTTATTCTTTTGCAAGTTAGTGTTAAGTACGAATTTAGGATTTAGTTTATTATTTAAAGCAAGGTAATTATGACGCAGGGAGGACGTGATAGGTCGATCACCTTCTCCCTAATCGATTGTTTCTCGAATCCACAAGAAGAAATAAAAGGATAAAAAGAGGAAATTAATTTCGAATAATTATTTTTGATAGATTAAATGAATACTAAAAAAAACATAATTACCTTGCTTTAAATAATAAACTAAACCCTAAATTCGTATTTAACACTAACTTGCAAAGGAAGAAAAGAATCCTAATACAATTAGAAAAGAAACAGAAAAATCTACGCAAACTGTATTACGCCTTTCTGGAGCCTTCTTCCTTCCTCTGATACCAGCAATCCACATATCTAATTGTCACAAAACTTTGTGATTTTTTTGACCTCGATGTACTCTTCAAGATGGTTGGCTTAGATTCTCCATATCAGTAGTAGTGGGTCACCTGGACCATCTCCAGTTTTAGTGGGCGGAATTCGGAACTTTCTGGACAGTTCGTACCATTTTGGAAGCCACGATCAATTCGTAATTCAGATCGACGTGAAACTTGTTGAGTTTTCTCAGCATCGAGCAACTCTATGGAATGGACTGAATGGATCATCATAAATGATCAAGATGGGCCCCACAAGTTGGGCCGAAATTTAAAAACGGGAATAACAATTTCTTGTTTTGGTTGAAACTCTAAAATCGAAAATTCCTCAATTTCCTCTTGTTTTTCTTCCTGTCCATCTCCCGTAGGAAGGTGCGTGATTCACACCCTCAATCATGGGGTTCTTCCCCTACATCAGGTTAGTGTCACCCACATCGCTTGCTACCCGAAGCCAAGTCACGCTCTTATCGCTGCAATGGAGACTGCGTGGTGCCCTCAAATTGCCATGACAAATCCACCATTGGAAACTTTGTCGGAGACATAGAATTAAGTTTTGTATCATGAAGATATTTGTGCCTATAGTTCATCTGAGCGGTAATAACCCTATGAACCGACAGTTTGGATAACCTATAAACATCATGGTTGTCTCCAGGAATGTTTTAACGGTGAATGTTTGTATTCCCACTGTTTAATGTGGTGTGGCCCACATGAGTTTTAGATATACCTGATCTTTTGAATGCTGTCCTATTATGATCTTACAAAACTGATGGACGGAGTGGATTTGTGAGGAGCATCGTTGTGGGCCCAACTACATGAAGTTCTTGTGTGGCCATCTCGGTAAGCAAAGACACCAAAAACTTCTTATGGGCTACAATTTTTTTGGATCAAGCTGATATTTGTTTTTCCTTCATCCATATCTGTGTGATCTAATCAATAGGTTGGATGTAAAAAAAGAAAAAAATTTATGGTGGGCATTAAGGTGGGCCTTAGGAAGTTTTTAATGGTGGTCATTCAATCACCACTGTTTCCTATGGCGTGGTCGACCTGAGATTTAGACCTGCCTCATTTTTGGGCTCATGCCTTAAAATGATTTGGAAAAATGGATGGACGGTGTAGATACATCATTATGGGTCCCTTAGAGCAACTAACCAGTAACCACATCCCTACTGTTACACAATAGGCCAACAGAGACTTTTTTTTTTAGATTTTTTTATAACCAAACATTTACACTTAGGTACCTATTTAATTCTTATCAAACAACCTCATTAATTGGTGGGCATTTTCATCACTTAAAAAAAAAAAATCAATTCTTTACACCGACAGACATGTTAGAGAAAGCTAAAAGTAGCCCATTGAGAACAACTTCATTAATGAGGTAACTTAATGAAAACTTGAAAATTACTCATATATATATATATATATATATATATATATATATATATATATATATATATATATATATATATATATATATATATATATATATATATATATATATATAGAAGAATGCTCTCCCGCGCACCCGTGCTCACGAGACTTCATGAGCACCGGTTTGATAAATCATCACATGTGATGTGAGCCCAAAATCTGAGCCATCCACATGACGCAGCACCTAAAAAAACCTCTAGGTACTAGCTTTCAACCTGATCTAAAATTTTGGTGGGCCATAGCAAAAGGAAACAATTTCCTCCCTTGATTTGATCCTCTTTCTGTGTTATGGCCCACCAAAGTTTTGAATCAAGTTGAAATCTAGACCCTGGGATTTTCTTGAGGTGCTGCATCACATAGACGACTCAAATTTTGGGCTCACATCTTGAGTGATGATTTATCAAACCGGTGCTCATGAAGTCTCGTGAGCACCAAGGTGTGTAGGAGATCAGGACTCTCTCTCTCTCTCTCTCTCTCTCTCTCTCTCTCTCTCTCTCTCTCTATATATATATATATATATATATATATATATATATATATATATAAATGAGGTACTATTTTGTAAAATTTATTACATTCAAATATACACTTGGTTGTCACTGTCATGAGGGTCATCTCATGCAACAATCAGTCACATCCACAAATCAAGGGGCCTACCCTTGAATTTTGTTATTTATCAATGCTAGATACATTGTTCTCATAGTGTCGGCAACATGATGAGTGGATAAGGATCATTTTCTGCCCTAGGTGATCGGTGTGGTTGAGACAATTTATTTGAAGGGTTGGAATATTCGGATTTGGCACAAGTATGATAGATTGAAAGTTATTTGCAGATGGACTGTAATCCAAAAGGTTGGACTTGGGCTTTCTACCATTTAACCAAACTTAGCGAATTTTCAGTAAACGAGTTGACTCACTCAACCAGGCTTGAAGTCCAGTCGAATTTTGAGACTTTAAACTATGGTTTGTTTTTCTCGAGTGGACGCTCATGATCACTGCCACGTACGTCTTGCCTAAATCCAGCGGTAGATCTGGTCTTCCAATGAGAACCTTAGATGAATGTGCACGGACCATTGAAACGACAATCCTCACCCGGTCCCATTCAACCTCGCAAATCAGTAGTGTGCATCATCCTTTGTTTGCAAATGAGCCATTTGAAAAATCTCCTAAAGTAGAGACAATTCTCTATGGTGACATTTCTGCATGTAGACCTCAATATGGCCCATGTATTTGTTACACGCACTGACGCTTCAGCTTGGCCTCCTAGCATCATGAGTGCCGGCCCCACCACATGAATGCCCTGTGGCTGTCGGGTCCGGCTTCGGTGGATCCACCGAGGTGGGTGGGATCCTTGATTATGGGACCCACCTTGATGTATTTACCTTATATCCATGCTGTCCATCTGTTTTGAAAGCTAATTTTATGGCTTGGTCTAAAAAAATGAAGCAGATCCAAATCTCAGTTGGACCATAATATATGAAACAGTGGTAATTGACCATTAAAACCTTTTTGTGTGCCACTAAACTTTTGGATCAAGATTATATTTGTGTAGTCTCTTCATCCAGGTCTTTGGAATCTTATCAACAGATTGGATGGAAAATAAACATTCTAGTGGCCCCATGAATTTTTTAATGGTGGGGGATTCAATCATGACTAGTCTACCTAATATTTGGCTATGCTTAATTTTTTTGGATCATGACCTAAAATGAGCTTTCAAAATGGATGGATGGGGTGAATGTAAGGAACATACATCACAGTGGGCCCCACAATTAGGGATCCACCCAAATCTCGCCGTGGCTGTCACTACTAAGGCACCCCAAAAAATTAACCACCGTGAGCCTTTTATTTATTCCTACGATATCTATCGTAAGGAATCATAACATAGTCCCCCATTACTCGTAATAGGTTGGCCTTACCACGAGGATCATCTAGTGCGAAAATCAGACCTAACAGATCATAAAGTGAACTAAACCATATAAAATAGTTTAGAACCATTGATAAATAGAAAATTACAAGTATGGTCCAATTTGTAACTGGGCTTAATTTTTGCATGACATATTCATCATCGTGAGGTCAATCTATCGAATGGGTTAGATTTCACATGTACTTAATAAGTTGGAAGCTATCTGCTGGATGGACTGTAACCTGTGCTTGAACCGGTTGGACTTGAGACCTTATCTTTCAAAAAACAGCTTCGCCCGTCTGTTTCTTTCTCACTGGAGACCTCACCTTTTTCTTGTGGCTGAGGGTGCTGCTGCAATTTAGTTAGTCACGCGTTTGCAAAAATCTTGGATCCATCAGAACTGTATGATCCTCGCCGACCACATCAGTAATGTCCTGTCACGTTTTCAGTTTGAACAAGTGGGGCCCACATTTGGCTGATCCGGACCGTCTGCCACTATATACCCACAATGAGTGCACCAGAACCGAGAGACATACCATATTTGAAGATCCTAGAAATCTAACCATGGAGAGGATATTCTTGGGGATGTGGTCCATCCACGACGAGGTCCATAAAGTAATGGGACCCACGTATAGAACCTAACGACCTGAGGATGTTAAACCATATATACCCTTGGGTCAAGGATCATTTTTTTTTTTTAATTGGAAACTGCTGGATGGATCATTAATAGTGGGGGTTATTTGATACTCTGGCAGAGCATGACACTTTATACACAGGCCCTCAGAAATTGTACACCTTTCATACTCAGACTAAAACAGATCGATTAAATTGTGGAACCCACTTGGCTAAGTCACAGTCTCAAAATCGGATTGTCTGAATAATCCGAACCTTCAAATATTGTTATTGGATAATTTCATTTAATCGTCCAATAAAACTCCACCAATATGTGTTCAGATAACAAAAGAAGTGTTTAGTTTTAGTTCATTCTACATCTAAAGTGCGGCTCAAAATTTGGACAGTTCATGCCTTGCTTGTAATAGATCGGATGGAAAATAAACATCACGGTGGACACTAGGAAAGTTTCAACGGTGAGCATCATTATGAACGCTGTTTCCTGTGGTGTGGTCCACCTGTGTCTTGGATCTGCCTCAGTTTTGGTCCTTCTTTATAAAATTCCATGGAAAAATGGATGGATGGTGTGGATAACACCCATACATCACGGTGGCAACTTGGAGCCCCTGCCCGTTCGTAGCTGGAGACCGGTGGCGGTAGGACGCAATCCGCGTCCTGTGGGGAAGCAATTTCTGAATAATTTCAAGTGCATGTGTATCATCCTTTAGACTCTACCAGAGTATCAATGCTTTTCTCCTCGATATAATCAGCTAACGCAAGTGACCCATTTTCATTCCTAAACCAAAACTCAAATAGCAATGGCTAGATCAAAAGGGGGACCTAGGCAGCCAAGAAGACGCACCCATTTAGTGCTTTTCCCATGCCCATTGCAAGGCCACATAACTCCCATGCTTCAGCTGGCCACAATCCTACACTCCAAAGGATTCTTCATCACTATCGTTCACACTCAATTCAACTCTCCTAATCCATCCAACTACCCAAACTTCAATTTTGAGCCCATCTCCGATGGCTTATCGGCCGATCAGGCACTGAAGGACGATGTCATGGCCCTGGTCGCGCTCCTTAACGTCAATTGCCATGGCCCATTTAGTGATCTCATGGCTCGGATGCTCTCAGAGGAGGACCCACGTGGTCCGATCGCATGCATTGTTTCTGACGCTGTCATGCACTTCACGCAGTCCGTGGCTGACCACTGGAAAATCCCGACGATCATCCTCCGGACGAGCAGCCTCACGTCCTTTGTCACTTTCGCCGCCTTCCCGCTGCTCCAGGAGAAGGGCTATCTTCCCGCACAAGGTGTGTTTGTTCCAAACTACGACACTGATTTCTTTTTATTGTTGTTCTTGTTGTTGTCGGTGGTAAGAATGGGTTAGGTGGGCATTCTAGAAAGCACATGAGAGATCACATGCAGCCATGATATATACATGATGCATCCCTTTCTTTCACGAGTCCGGATCCTCTGTTGAAAAGGAGCAGAGAAATCCTACTTGTCACTATATACAATCGTTTTCAACAGTTGATCCGGATTCTTTTTTCACATATACAATCGTTGTTCCATGGCGTTGTTCCATGGTCCGGGTGTCCAGCTGGCATGTTTTAATGATAATTCTGGCTGTATGTGATCAGTTATAGTAATTTTATATGCAGGAGATGGTATCAATGCGAGTATGTTAGACTATAAGTTACGGTTCAACCAGCAGATAACCACCAACTTTTCATGTGTACATGGATTTGTAATCTGACGCAGGGAGGACGTGGTAGGTCGATCACCGTCTCCCTAACCGATAGTTTCTCAAATCCACGAGAAGAAAGAAAAGATAAAAAAAAGGAATTTAATTCCAAATAATTATTTATTGAAGATTGAATGAATAATAACGAAATTACAATGCATATAAATAGGAAACTAAACCCTAGGTAAAGTATCAGAATCCAACTCCAACTTAAACTCCTAGAAAGCGCAACTTACTATAAATAGTAAACTTACTATTTATAGAAGTCGTTCAATCCTACTAGAACTCTTGGTTTTCGGCCAAAAATAGAAAGTTTTCAAACAGCCTCAACCACGTTGTTCTACTAAATATTCTAAGCCCTTTTCATGTTGGGTACTAACTCTAAAACCATACGGATGCAAAGTTATGATCGAATTAAAACTTACTATAAATAGTAAAACTGAAAATAAACTAGCCTAATGACTGTCGATACGGTCGATTCTCGCGATTCCGGTTTGGGCAACCCGGCGTAGCGGTTGGTTGGCTAAAGTAGCTCGAGCTACCCCAAATTGATATATTATATGTCCCGTAACTCATTCCGGATTGTGAGATACGACCGATTCACGGTCCTGACGGTCCAGATCACTTTTGACCCCGACCGGTCTTCTTCTGCTCCATCTGGGCCATGAAATAATCAGCGACCCGTTCTACATCATAATCTATCTAGTAGGTTTGTCCTATCAAGAAGATTGCTGGGGTCGCAACAAACCCTAGCATGACTTGTTCAGTGTGGAAGTGCAGTAGAAAAAGAAAAACTCAAGTAATTGTAGATAACACACGAATTTTACATGGAAAATCTCTTACGAAAAAAATCATCACACCGAGTGATAAACAATCCACTATAATAAGAAATTTACAAGAGATGAAACAATTTACAAATGAAACCCTTGTCTTTACAGATGAATTCCCTTCAAAACTCTTGGGTCTAAGATATCACGTTCTGCTCTAACCCTAATCCCATATTAACATAGTATTTATAACCCCCGTACAGAATTAAAAACAAAATCATGCACTTACGCATTTCGATCGATCGACCAAAAACATCACAGGGCACAATGGTCGATCAAACCATACCTTGGTCGATCGGTAACATCACAGCGTGCTTCGTCAACAAAACTACATTAACATATTAAAGATACTCGTTCAAATATCTCCATCGTAACTTTAATCTTATAGTTCCACTGCTCCAAGTTGCTATCGTCATCTCTACTTTCCTTTAAAGTAGCACCATCATCGTCGCTTCTCGTGCATATTTCGTCTTCATTCATTTTTTGCCAAGCCTAGGGAAGTCCAATAAAAATTAAACTTCTTTATAAGAACCACCTTGTAAGTACAAATTTTCATTGATGTGAATCTTCTCAAGAGTAACGCCATATTTCTCTAGCATTTTTTGGATAAAATGATGACGTACATTAATATGTTTAGTCCAAGAATGCTATATCGAGTTCTTTGCTAAATTGATTACACTTTTATTGTCACAATGCACATGCATGACTTCTTGCTACCCTAACTCATTCATCATTCCTTTCAACCAAATAACTTCCTTAAATGCTTATGTCATTGCTATATATTCCACTTCAGTTGTAGAAAAAGTAACCACAAACTGAAGCTTCGATATCCAACTGATTGCTCCACCCGCTAACACAAATGAGTAACCGAAAGTTGACATTTTATTATCCACATTACCAGCATAATCCGCATCCATATAGCCTACAAATCTTTCTTCAGATTTTCTAAATGTCAAGACGTAGTTCGTCGTACCTCATATGTAATGAAGTGATCATTTCATTGCCTTTCAGTGTTGCTTGTCGGGGCTTGACATGTATCTGCTCACAACACCCAATGCATGCAAACAATTTAGTTTAGTATAGACCATAGTGTACATAAGATTGCCAACCACGCTCAAGTAGGGCACATGAGACATATACCCATTTTCTTCATTTGACGTAATACATTGTTTCGAAGAAATCCAAAAGTGAGCAGCGTGAGAAATCCAAAAGTGAGCAGCGTGGGGTGTGCTAATTGGTTTAACCTTACCAAGTTCGAACTTGACCAAGACCTTCTCAAGATACTATTCTTAAGACAACCATAGCGTACTCATTTTCCTGTCTCTATGTAAGTTAATGCCGAAAATCCTTTTTGTAGATTCCAGATCTTTCATCTCAAATATCTTAGATAATTGTGCCTTCAATATGTTAATTTTAGACATGATATGATTAGTGATAAACATATCATCAACATATAATATCAGAATAATGAATTCCCCATCACTTAGTGATATGAAATATACACAATGATCAAACTCACTCCTGATAAACTGTTGACTTAACATGAAAGAATTAAATTTTTTATACCACTATCTAGGTGACTGTTTCAGGCTGTACAACGATCTCTTTAATCTGTAAACCTTATTCTCTACTTCCTGTACCTTGAACCCTTTAGGTTACTTTATGTAGATCTGCTCTTTTAATTTCTCGTGTAGAAATGCAGTCTCCACATCTAATTATTCTAATTCCATATTGTATTGGGCAACTAACGTCAATATGAATATGATAGATATCTTCTTAACCGCATGGGCAAGTATCTCATCGAAGTCGATGCTTTCTTCTAAGCATATTCTTTCGCTACTAATCTAGCTAGCCAGCTATCTAGTTTCTTGTAGAAAATTTACTTGCACCCGTTTGCTTTCTTCCCAATGAGTAGCTTAACCAGCTCTCATGTTTTGCTCTTATACAAAGAATTCATCTCATCATGCATTACCGTCATCAACTTCTCAACATCTATGTTAAATGTTTCATGGAAGGTAAACAGATCCCTCTCATTCGTAATGAGGGTAAATGCAACATTTGGCCATCCATATATCTTGACGGTACTATGCGATTCCTTGGTGGATTTATCTTGATAGGTGGTGCAACCACCTCTTCGCGTACCTAGCTTCCTGCGACTCAGCTTCTTCAAGTGATTCAACTTTATATATTTCAATGTCAGTCGTTGAATTTTTTTTATTTCCTTGTGCTCATCCTTGTGGAATAAAGAACCATCATCAAACTTGACGTCCCAACTAAATATAATCTTGCCTGAAATTCGGTCATACTGTTTGTATCATTTCACGCCATTATCATAATCGACAAAAGTACACTTCTTTGCCCTTTGATCTAGCTTATCTCTCTCAACTTGCGGTACATGAGAGTAAGCATTACAATCAAATATCCACAGTTCTGAGTAGTCAACTTCCTGATCACTCCATACTTCTTTTGAAATTTTACAATATATCAATCGGTGTAGACGGAGATCGATTCACTAAATAACAAGTCATGTTTACGGCCTCAACCCATAACCCCTTGCCTAACCCAACATTACTTAACATACTTTGCACTCTTTCTAAAAGAGTCTAATTCATATGTTCAACCACACCATTATACTTTGATGTGTGCCTCACAATCATTTTATTCTCACAAAATTGATTAAATTCCTTAGAAGTAAAATCTATGCTGTTATCTATCCTCAAAATTTGCAATTTTTGCCTTGTTTATTTTTCAACCATTACGTTCTATGCTTTGAAAATGGTAAAAATATTAGATTTATATTTCATAAAATAAATCCACACATTTTTAGAAAAGTCATTAATGAGTGTGATAAAGAATAACGACCCTCCTCCAGAAACAATGGGTGATGGCCCCCACACATCCGAGTGCACATAGTCAAGTTGTCCTTTACCAACATGTTTTTCGGTTTTAAAACTAAACATTGATTTTTTTTTAATATGCAATGCTCACATATATCTAAATCAAATTGTTTAAAACTAAGAATTAAACCACGATCAAGAAGTACCTTGGCGTGCATGCCACACACGTGTTGGCGTGGATTTCGCTACAGACATTGCAACTCTATTCGATGTAGTATTCCCGATCAACCTAAAAAGGTTTATGCTCCATTGTGCCTTTATAACTGTTTGTGTCCCTTTAAAATCTTTCAGGACACCTTTATAACCGAAAAAGTTACATCCGAGCGTTTCAAGAGCTCCCAGAGAGATCAGCTTTTCTTTAAGTCAAGAATGTGCCTCACGTTAGTTAGAGTATGTTCCACCCCATCAAACATTCTGATGCGTATCGAACCAATTTCGATCATCTTACAAGCATGATCATTGCCCATAAAAAGTAGGCTACCATCATACTCGTTGTATATGGTGAACCAACTCCAATGAAGACACATGTGGTATGATGCTCCTATATTTAAAATCCACTTGTTATAACTTGTTATACAATTGTCTGACTTTGGACATAGACAATATGTCATAACAACTTGTGCCTTCGTTGGATTCTGTTGAATTGGCCTCCTTTAGTGAATAATCTGATTTTTTTTTTCTTTTGAATTTTGGAATTTGTATAGTCCTTCTTCATATATCCCATCTTGCTACAATACCAATACTTCAACTTTCCTCTACCATTTGACTTGGATCTCGATCGCGACTTCCTCTTCTCTTGCACAGATCGTCTTCCCCAAGTAAACAATGCATTCGTAGAACTACCTTTGCATCCATTTTTCTTTCTCAACTGCTTCGATTGAAGGGCTGAGGTAATGGTCTCGATGTCAAGGTCTCTCTACTATAGTATAAAGTATCCATTAGATACTCATATGACTTAGGAAGAGATGTTAACAAAATTAGGGCTTTATCTTCTTTTTCGATCTTCACCTCTATACTTATCAGTTTGTGAATTAATTTGTTGAAGACGCTGATATGCTCTGAGATTTGACCATTACACATCTTTAGAGTGTATAATTGTCTCTTCAAATATAAACGATTGGTAAGCAACTTTGTCATGTATATGCTCTTCATCTTCGTCCATAATCCTGTGACAGTCTTTTCATTAATGACATTATAAATTAAAAACTTCATCAACTAAGCACAATTGGATTATGCTAGTCACCCTCTAATCAAGTTTATTCCAATCCTCTTCTTTCATAGCTTCTGAACGATGTACTTTCCCAAGGAGTGTATGCTGTCGAGGGCTCTCATCTTCGACCTTCATAATTCAAAATTATTTTTACCCGTAAACTTTTTTTATCTTGAACTTTACATTCAATCCTCTCGATTCCATGTCTCATATTCAATCTGAAAACGTAATTAACGTTTGCTCTTATACCACTTATTACGGACGCAACAAGCCCTAACATGACTTGTCTGGCATTAAAGCAACTTCAAATGGAATCACTCAACACGAAAGGAAAAGAAAAATTCAAGCAACTATAGAGAACACATGAATTTTACATGGAAAAACACTTACGAAAAAAAAAACCATGACACCAAGTGACAAATAATACACTATAATTAAAAAGTTACAAGACATGGAACAATGTATAGATGAAACCCTTGTCCCTGCAATCTCTATAGATGAATTCCCTTTAAAATCCTTGGCTTTAAGATATCAGGTTCTGCACTAACCCTAATCCTATATTAGCATGGTATTTATAACCCTTATACAAAATTAGAAACAAAACCGCGCATTTATGCATTCCGCATGATTGCTCCTTCAGTCGATCGAAAACATCGTAGGGCACAACGGTCGACTGAACCATACCTCGATCGATCGGAACATCACAACGTGCTTCGGTTGACCCAATTGGGCTTTGGTCGACCAAATTGCACTGACAAATTAAAGGCATTCATTCAATTAAAAAGACCACGTTTTAAAAAACTTAGCAACATCCATTCATTGAGCCGACTATAAGTCATGACTTGACATTGTTCTATGCGACGTGACTAACTTGGGGCTGACTAGTGGTTGGACATTGTTTTATAGGTCATGGCCGACTTGATGAATAAATGGGGCTGACTTTTGCACTGGGGCCAACCTAACCACAAGGTAGCATTCACCCAGCCCATAAATTTCAATCTAAAGTGCATGGGGCATCCAACCCTCCAAATAGGTTGGCCCCACCATGAGAATTTTATATCGCAATGATCAGCCCTGTCTACTCATCAAATGGGCTACACCTAATGGATTCCTACTATTGATAAATAGCAAAATGCAAGTGTGGTAACTTGATGGGCCATCATGTCAAATTTCATCATACTATTAAATTTGTGCACAAAGTGATACTTGTGATGGAAAGCGGATTGCGTGATCCGAGTAAACTCTGTGAGGCCCACATCTGATGTACGTCTTTTCCATCGTCCATCCATTTTCTAGCTCATTTTAGGGCATAACCTAAAATTGAAGCATTTCCAGAGCTCCAGTGAAACAAACCTGGATTACCCACATATTAAGGTGACCCGGCCAACATAATGGATTGTTCATATCAAAGGTAAGCCTCTAATGATAAATGACCCACATCCAAAGCAGGCCTTGAATGATGGACGACCTACAATATTGAAGGTGGGGCCCACATAATAGACAGTCCATATCAAACGTAGGCGTCACATAAGGGGCGGCCAGTATTGAAGGTGGCCCCACATGATGGACATAACATTGAAGGTGAGCCCCACATGATGGATGGCCTACATCAAGGTGGGTCCCACATAATGGATGGTCCACATTAGAGGTGGGCTTGTAATGATGAATGACCTACATCCAAGGCAGGCAATGCATGATGGATGGCCCACATTGAAGGTGGGGTGCACATGATGGACGGTCTATATCAAAGGTGGGGCTCCACATGATGGGTGGTGGGCATTGAAAGCGAGCCCCACATGATGGACAATTTATGCTAATGGTGGGCCTCACACCATGGATGACCCACATCAAGGTGGGTCTTGCATAATGGAAGATCCACATCAAAGATGTCAATGATGAATGGCCCACATCCAAGATGGCCCCCGCATGATGGATGACCCAAATCGAAGGTGGGACCCACATGATGGACGGTCCACATCAAAGGTGGGCTCCACATGTTGGGTGGTGGATATTAGAGGTGGGCCCCACATGATGAACAATAACATTGGTGGCAGGCCCACATGATAGATGACCCATATCAAGGTGAGCCCTTCATGAGGACATCGAATGACCCACATCTAAGGTGGGACTCGCTTGATGGATGACCCACTTCAAAGTTGGGCCAAGCATGATGGACGATCCACAATAAAGGTGGACCTATGTGATGATGGCCCACCACATCCATAGTGGGCCCCACATGATGGATAGCTCACATCGAGCATGGGCCTCACAAGGTGAATGGTCCACATTGAAGGTGGGTCCCATGCGATGGATGGTTCACATTGAAGACAAGGCCAAGGTGAGCCCAACATATTGAACAGTCCATGTCACAGTTTAGGCCCACATAATAGGTGGTGAATATTAAGGGTGGACGGGATAAACTTGAGGAATAAGTACTTATGTAAGTAGTGCTGGCAATCAAACATATATTTTTTGCCCGAAAGTATGTTGTTTGCCAAACATCTATATGCTCTTAATAAATAGAAACCACACTAATATTTAAGCTAATTAAGGTATAAGTAGTTTACGATCCAAACGCCCCCATCCAATGGACAGGTATTGTTTTTCCTACAAGAGCGATATCTGGGCCATAGGTCACTTAAAGTTGGCCAGATTGATATCCTACTTTCCAAGCCAATCTTGACCGTTCTTTTCTTTCATTTCAACTGAATTTTTCTTACCAGATCCTCAATCGGAGCTGCCAGTGTCCGAGCTCCCGCCACTCAGGATCAAAGACCTACCGAGCATCAGCACAGACAACTCGGACACATTGTACCAACTGGTGGTCCGCATAAACAACCAAACAAGGAGCTCTTCAGGGATGATCTTCAACTCCTTCGATCACATCGAAGAAACTGCATTGGCGAAAATCCGGCAGGACTTCTCGATACCGTTCTTTCCAATCGGCCCTCTTCATAAGTACGCATCAGAATCGTCCAGCAGTTTGCTGCCACATGATCACACCTGCATGGTCTGGCTCGATAAGCAAGCAACGGGATCTGTCATCTACGTCAGCTTTGGGAGCTTAGCTTCCATTGAGAAAAAAGAGCTAGAGGAGATAGCATGGGGCCTAGCCAATAGTGGCCAGCCCTTCTTGTGGGTGGTTCGACCTGGATTGGTCCATGCGTCAGCAAGGGCCAAAATGCCAGTAGGGTTCGAAGAACAGACACGGGGGAGGGGCTTGGTGGTGAAGTGGGCTCCACAGCAAGAGGTCCTGGCCCACCCTAGTGTGGGTGGTTTCTGGACACACAATGGCTGGAATTCAACGGTGGAGAGTATATGTGAAGGGGTGCCTATGCTATGTTGGCCTTGTTTTGGGGACCAAAAGGTGAATGCTAGGCTGGTAAGCCATATATTGAAGGTGGGTGTGCAACTAGAGAATGGGCTGGAGAGAGGGAAGATAGGGTGGGCCATAAGAAGATTAATGGTGGAGAAGGAAGGAGAGGAGATGAGGAAAAGGATAGGGAAACTCAAAGAAAAGGCTGACCGTTGTGTAAGAAAAGGGGGTTCTTCCTCTGAATCGGTAGATAGGTTAGTAAATTGTATCCTGTCATTGTAATGCACGACTCGTCCGAGTCGAGTTGGATTTGGTCCCATTCGATCCGGTTTCCATACCATAGGTCACCCCGGGGCGACTCTGGTAAGTTGGGCTGATACACCACCCAACTCAGGCGAGACACCACTCAACTCCAGACAATGAGTTGATCCGAGTTGCTGGGTCTAAAAACCATGTTTGTACTTTTCGCATGTTTAGCATGACTTTATGTGGGAACTATATATCCATTGCGAATTCAATGCGGGCCTAGCTCTTGAAGTGGGTCTTGCACCAATTCCACATGGTCTATACCTGGCCAACGACTATTTCACAACATGCACATCAATCTCAATGGACCACAAAGTTCTGGTCGATTCATCACAAAGTTCTGGTCGATTCATCGCATACAGCTAAATTCTGTTGTGCGAATGCAATATCTGAATGGACTGGTTTTAATTTTTGGTTTGAATTTTTCAACAAATTAACATGGGGCCTACTTCTTGAGCGGCACGATGTCATGCGTGTAGCGGACAAGATAGCCTCTCGGTACATTGAGATGCAAGCACAACTCCCCCCAAAACAAAGCAACGAGGACTGTATTTTTCGAGTCAACATGGCATGACATGCTGAGATGGATTGCACTACTTGTGTGATGCAGGCATGGATATTGGACATGCCGGCAGGCCATTGTGAGAGATGGGGCCATGAAAGTATGTTTGAAAATTATTCCGTCAAGTGTAAATTTGATTGGGCCATCACTAATTGCTGTGTGCTGTCCAATCAAATCTTGCTACAGAGGCAATCACCTAATTCACATATGGTATCAACTAGAAGACTGGAATTGGCCCCACACACACCTGTTTCATGCAGCACAGCAAGATAAAACACGAGTTATGTGGGATTGACCATGTTGTATGTTGTATATGTGAAATATACAGTATCAGGTGAGAAGAACCATTCCACACTGCATGCAGAATAAAAGGCTGATTAGACAATGATATGGGCCACACCAATTGGAAGAATGTAAAATTGATCATAAAATAGCCGCTAGGTCTATGCAGTGTTGTGGCCTATAAAATGCTGACTGTGGTATCTCTCTTTATCCTCGTGAGTTACTAGAGCTGGACACGAGCCGACCCAACTTGGTTAACTTGACGGCTCAAAAAAATATGATTCGACTTTTGACTCGTTTGTTCAAACTGAGTCGAGCTAAATGGATTAAAGGCTACAGACATCTATAGATACGAATATAGGCCGTAGCTAAACTGCTACGAATTTTATTCGTAGCTAAAACTTACTAGCCTGCCTAGACAAAGTTGGAGACTTACGGTCCTTTAAGGGGCTTTATGGGGCTCAACGTAATGTATGTGTTTTATCTAAGCCGTCTATCCATTTTGACAGCTCATTTTAGGGCATGGAGGCAGATTAAGGGCTCTAGTAGACCACACCGTAGGAAACAATGGAGATTAAGTGCCTATTGTTGAAAATTTCTGGTGTGGTGCACTTGGGCTTTCGATCTACCTTTTTGGTACATTGCCCAAAAAATAGCCGTCAAAATTAATGGACGGCATGGATGAACCACATACATCACGGTGGGCCCCACGCACCCTTGACTGGACCGCCAGCATCTAGTTCGTTAGATTTATTTTTTCTCACTTCCCCGCAAAACTCAAAGGGATCTCCTACTCGCCCACAGCCCCCAAAAGGTCTCCCGCTCACTCTCCCTCCCCCGTTCTTGCTCTCGCTTCCTCTACCTCTCTCCCACTCTCACTCACTCTACCTTTCTCCCACTCTCACACTCCCTCTCTCGCTGCCACTCTTCAGCCATTTGCTCGCTTACTCGATGGGAAGAGGGCTTCTTCCCCGGTGATCCATCTTTCCGGCAAGCATCCACTGAATCAGCCCCTTGCCGTTGTTGGTATCTATCTCTCAAACATTAAATGTCCAAACGTTAATCAGGGTTTTAGTTAGAAATTTTTATTTATTAACCCTTAATTAGGGTTTTGCATATTCAATTAATAAACATTGATTATTCAAACCCTAAGCGGGTAAATCTGGCTCAAGCTCGAGTTCCATTGAGCTATGGTGGGATTTTTTAGAAATGTAGGATTTTGGGTTGTGTTTAAGCCTAAACTTATTATCTAGGATTGACCCAAATACAGTACATTTCATTGTTGAACAAATAAAGGCAGTTCTTTTGTCTGACTCCATATTTTTATTGAAGAAGCTGGGGTCTCTTTTGCAGGGAGAAGGAAAATAGTTTTTCCTTTTAAACTTGCTAAAAGTCATTCAGGTAATGCCATCTATTTTTTTCCATTATCTGTTTGATTTTCCTTTTGAACTTGCTAAAAGTCATTCAGGCATGTAATTTCATTTGTTAATGTAGGCATGCAATTCATATTGCAAGATAATTTACATAAAATATCTACTTGTTAAAGACAGCTGCATGAACTTCCTTGGACAGACAGATGTGGCCACCGTGATGTTTCTACAGCATCCAAATAGTTCATAATAAGGTCATTCCTGTTGGGATGAACTGAACACACAAAAACACCCAGATGTTGCAATCCATCATGATTGGGTATGTTTTGGATTTCAGTTTCAAGAGTAGGATGATGAGGAGGTTTGTCGGGAGTGGGATTGTGGCCTTGGTCGGGTCGATGATTTGGGGCGTTGGGTTTGTGAACCAGCTGAATTATTCGTATGACGATTTGCCAGAACAGTTGGATTTTAAGAACTCTGGCAATGATGATGTGGGCCCGTTTTTGTTGTATTCAGCTAGGGGTTGAAGGGTTAATATCTTCCAATCTGGAAGACTTCCAGATCCACTTGGTTCCATTGAAACAACGTCGTTAAACCATTGAGAGGTTTGACTTTTCTCTTCTTCTCTCTCTAAAAAATGTTTTTTTTTTTTTCTGATTTTCTATTCTTGAAACGTTTTTTCTTGATTTTTTTTCATTAGATAGATCCTCTGTATAAGGATTACCAGAGCGACCAGAAATTCACCATCACCACCTACACTTCCACAGGAGTGGTGAGCTCTCTCTCTCTCTCTCTCTCTCTCTCTCTCTCTCTCTCTCTCTCTCTCTCTCTCATTATGGAATTTGTACGGGTGGGACCCATGGTTTTGTGATCCTAGCCGTTGAAATAATGTTCTCACTTTGGATAGTCCATGCACTGAAAAACCCCCAGATTGGAAGATCCTAGCTTTATGATGTTATTGTGGCCATTCGTTTTGTGTGGGTTTAATGGGAGCCAATGGTGTGTTTTATTTTTGAATCGCGTATTCGTTGGCTGGATATTGTAGGGTTAGGATTTCCTCTATCTAGAAGGTTTTCACCGTGTTGGTGTTTGACAGTAGGGCCCGCAATGGTCTTGATTGCTAAACCATGGGCCCCACTTGCCCGCGCGTGCTCTACAATGGATTTTGTTAAGGAGTTGTGTTTTGCTCCATCGCTCACTGGAATTTTGTATTTTGGAGGTGGGTGTGTGACATTCTGTTATTCAGAACTCTGTTAGCTGGGTCCCAATGTGGACTGGTGGCTGGAGAATTTTTAGCATATGAACTCTACTGGCAGACCCAAAAATGGATGGTGGAAAATATATCGAGGCCAATTCAGACACATCGCTCGACAAGCAATGCATCTACAATTGCCTCTTCGTGGTGCATGGGGTTGTACTGTAGATGATCCGGACTATGTCTGGTTGGCCCAAATGCACTGGCTGAAATCCTAGCTGTTAACTTGCAACATTCAAATGGATGGTGCAAAAGGCAAAGTCTGTTGGTAGATGCTGGAGTGGGTTTTGTAACATGGGCCATCCATCAGTGCCATGACTTTGGCATTCTGGATTCACTAACTGTATAGCCACTTGTACTGTAGAGTCACAGCAAACCATGTTTGGTTCATGGCACAATGATCTCATAAGCAAGAAGTCTACTGATTTGGATGGGTAGGATTGTACTATCCAACTGGTGCAATTTGTGATGGTGATTCAACCACTGTTTGAGACCGATGGTTTGGATGGTCTGAATCATGGTCCTTTGAAATGCATTCCAATTTGAGTGAAGTGCACCAGATAAGGAAGAAATTTTGTTTTCTTAGACTTCCCCCTTTTAATAGACGATGCCAGATTTCCCTTTGTGTTAGTAAATGCCAAAAATGTTAAAGGCCAATTTGGATAGAGAAAACCCAAGACGTGGACATCGAAAAGCCCTGTGGAATCCTCAGCGTAGCGTTCTGTTGTTGTTGGTTTTTTCCCTTCTTTTGAGAAGTCTGGATATCCACCATTTGACTTGCTAATTCAGGAACTGTTTGAGTTTTATTAAGTTGCTGTTATCAAGGCCAATTATAAGCATTTTGAGCTGTTTTGTCTTTCCTTTTTTGGGCTGTTCTTTTATGTTTTGAAGTTTTCATTATGTGCTTTAAGTGATCCAAAGACTAGAATGGCTTAGTTACAAGAATATTGGACCATTTAGGTATTCTTTTTGGATTGTTTAAATTAATTATGAACTTTGTACCATCACATTGATGTACTTGTTTATAATTATGAATGTACTGTGTATTTGCCTTTTTTTATTTTTTCAACTTTAGGAAGTTTATGTTAGATGATACATGCCTGTACAAAGTGGACGTTAACTTGCAGCTAAGTGGCAAAGGGATTACAGATATCAGCACACAACACTGACACATTTCTGGTTTTCCACGTGCTTATGCAGTCCATTAGCATATTTTTCGTTCACATTCAATTGTGAGTTGCGAATTCAGACCACAACCCGTTCGGCTCCAGCTTGAAACAGAGTTGCAATCAGCGGTTCAGTTGCTGTTTGTGAATGGTGTCTGCTCCACTTTGGTCATTATATTGAATTGGATTGCCGCGTTCTGTTCAATTGAGCATCCAATCACTATGGTCTAATATTTTTTGTGTGAATTTGACGGTATAATTAATATAAATAACAGTACATGGGCAATCAGCCCCCATACAAGAAAAACCTCTAACAATTAGAGAGAACTATCTAGTCCTAAGGAGCGTAAATCTGATTACAAAATAAAAACCACAATGCCTCCAGCATTACAGTCCTAATGTGCAAACAGCTCTCTCTTTGAGCATGGATAAATTCATACACGGGACAAAATATATGGCCTCCATGCAATGGCAATGACTGACACGAAGAGATCTTTTGTTGTTGATTGAATATGGAATTTATTATCTAAGGTCGATCAATTCATTTTGTTATGGAAATATGGAACGAATGAAGCTAACAAGATATGAGATGTGTGCTACCCTAAACAAAGAGGGCATGTCAAGATCTGAATTTATTGTTTTTGTGTGGTCAATGTCTTTGTTGACAATAAGGAGCACATGCATGAGATATGTTTTGATCCTGATTTTCTTTTGCCACATCAGTTTCCTGTATTTTTCATTTGAACCTTTTAAATATATTTCGTTATTAATTCTTAGGCACAACAAGGAGAGGCGGCAATGGTTGCAAGTCTCACTGATTCTTGTAAACTTGAATTGTCTTCTGCTGTTCCATCCAATGGTTTGGTGAGTAAGACTCTTGACATGCTTTAATTGGACATTATCTTTTGTAGTAGATACACCATAGGGTTCATTTACACCATAGGGTGGAGTTACCTTACATTTTTCTAGTGTAGTGCTCTAGTTTGATTTAAGGCCTTTATTTATTGTATCCTTTTATTTCAAAAAAGAATTCCTTTGGTGCTGATGATGTATTGAATTTGATTGAACATACATGATTCATGTATTGCCCTTTAGACATTATTGGGTTTTGATCAGAAACCAGATGGTGTTAATTCTATTATGATGATAAATAATGAAACCTGGAGGATCTTAAAATTTCATCATTGTCAAATGATGATATTCTCTATCACCACCACCACCATAAACTTCATGATAATCATCATTTAAAATCAAATCACTGGAACCTTTCTTTCTTTCTTTCTTTTTGAGTATCTAATGACACTGGTTTGGGTCAGTATCAAATCATGTAGATCAGCTTCTACTGAGTACAACATCTGACAAGTTTCTATTTAGCACATCTTCAAAATTTTAATAGCCTGAATTTCCAGATTAACTGAAGCTTCAGGAGTTTGCATTTTATTTACCTTCTCATGTTTGTTGAAATTCATTGATTGTTGCTAAAATGGCTGATCTCATGGAGGATTAAATAAAAATATATCAAACTGCTTTTAAGACAGAAAATAACATTTACCCGCCTTGAATATGTACTTGGTGAGTCCTTCAGGAAAAAAAAAAAAATGTGTACTTGGTGAAGTTTAGCTGTGTCAGATTGTTTCTTCTTGTAATTCTTAGTAACTGATTATATTCCCAGTTGTATATAATATTGTGTGTATGAAACAATTTTGCTTGTTCATTCCAAAAATGAGCATTAACTTATATTTCATTCTTTATAATTCATTTGTGGTTGCAGGACATCATCCAGGAGCAAATAACGAGGGTGTTGTTGGAGCGCCTAATTGTCAACCAACCCCATCCCTGGGTCTTCTCATCACTTTCATTGAACTCATCAAGGTAAATAAAAATAATTTGAATCATCGGTATACTGGGAATCCAAATGTTGAGTTTTTGTTCTTCAGAGTTGTTGGTATCTTTCTTTCTTTTCTTTTTCTTTTTTTTTTCCTCTTTCTTTTCGGAACTAGAATCAGTCTCCTCCATGATTCTAGTAGCATTGTGGGTGATTTTCTTTTTATTGAAATTGATTGGTTGTGCCTTTGCAGAACCCACGATATAATTTCTGGAATTGATCATTCAATCACTGTGCACCTAAGATTGAGAAGCTGTTCGAGTCAGTGTCAAGATCATGTGGCGGCCCAAAAGCTGTAGATGATGGGATGGTTCCAGGTGAGATCACTGACAACAACCATTAAAAATCTTGCAGGACGCTTTTGTAAATCATTTGTTCTATTCATTTATTTTGTTTGTTGAGCATTGCTGTTTGGGGTTATGTTTGTAGTTAGTAGCTACACCATTTGGTTATATTTGTGGTTACATTCAGAGCGTAGATAATCTGTGCCCCATGGATGGCCTTCTCAACATCAGGCCAGATTTTGCAACTCATTTTGACTGGTGTAAAATGCTTGTTTGGTGATATGATTTCCATTCATGTTAGAACTTATTTGAAACTCTCTTGTATTGGAAAAAAAGTGCTTTTGTACACACATGATGAGCATGTTGCGCAGCACGCCAACAACGCCGGTGAACCGAGATCCAATCTCCGGTCTCACCCACAAACGATAAACAGGAAGAAAATAATAACTAGAAAAGAATCACACAAACCAACAATCCACAAGACAGAGATTTACGTGGAAAAACCCCAACAAGGGTAAAAAACCACGGGTGCAAACTTCACTATGAAGAAAAACGAAGTTACAAGCAATGTATTTACCTTCTCCTATGCTCCCATGCACAGAGATAGCCCTTTTGCTAATCCTCTCGCCTTTTTCTCACCTTGGACGTATAAAAGCCCTAATCCCCGTCCCTAATCCCGGTTTACACCCCTTTATATAATAAATCCAGCAATTAGAACAAAAAATAGGAAACCCGCGTCTTAAGCCCACGGCCGGTTGGGCACCCGGTCACTTTGTCCGTCGGGCGCCCGGCCAATGCAAAAACGTCCAGCGTTAAAAATACATGAAGCAGACTAATTTCAGGCGCCCGGTCACTTTGACCGTCGGGCTCCCGGCTGCCCACAAAACAGTCCAGCGGACTAGAAAGCAAAACGGCCTAAATTTCGGACGCCCGGTCCACAGACCGTCCGGGCGCCCGACCATGTTCTGATGTGAGTGGTTTGTCTCCACACTCAACAGAGCATCCTTTGATTATTTTTTATTTTTAAATTTAACCGAGGACCAAAGTTCCCAAATATCACTGATTATTCTTTCTTGCAGTGTATGAGATCCTTGGACACTCAAAAATTATACCTGCCACACATCAACTCGCCCAAGCTAAACTGCCTGAATTTAAGAACCCACTCTTGAGCCCCAAAATCCTAAAATCCGAATCGTTGAACGATCTTAACTGCTGAATCCTTGACACCCCAGCTCTGCTGAAACAGGACAGGATATTTTTCATTTTAATTGTCCAATGAATATCCACCCGGCCTTATGGCGTGTCTAAATTGTGACCCATTATCTATGCCAATTCAGTTTTTAATTACTTTGTCTGCAAGTTTACACTGCCAACAACATTGTCTTACTAATTCGAGTTCTATCATTGCTTTTGGCCGTGCTGAGATGGTGCTTATTGCGCTGTGTTCCATGTCCAGAAAAATCGCAATCTGTTTGTTCTTTGTCATCTGAGTTCAGAAAAATTGTGAATCTGTTCGAGGCATGACAGTTATCTTCTTCTCATATGATTCAACATGAAATAGATTTCTGTTGAATGGTTCGAACAAGTATCGTTTCTTCTCAGGCTCACCAAATGAAAAATATGTGCACCGCACATTCTTTGGGTAGTTGATATTGAATTCATATTTCAGTTCTTTCAGTAGTTGCAATGGAATTCATATTTGTTAAATATTTTTCATGATGTTGGGTTTTCCACCTTTTTTTTCACTTCTACTTTCTCTTTCTTTCCCTTTTTCCTTTCTTTGTTTTCCTATAATTCTTGAAGGTTACTTGTAAATTTTTCAAAGGAAAAAGGGTAATTAAAGTGCCACCCCCCCCCCCAAAATTTTCAAACACCAGCTGTGACTCTCCATTTGTACGGTTTTGACATTCTACAAGTTTGGCACGCTGGCAAGAATTAAAGTACCATTTCTCCTGTTTTTAATGGTTTCATGAGTTTTGGGGAGATAGATGTCCTGATGACTGATTAATGTAAAAAGAATCTTATCTTTCAATATTAAAATTTGAATCAATATATATCAGGATTTCTAGACAGGAAAAAAAAGGTCTCACCTGGATGAAGAGACCACACAGATATGAGTTTGAAACAAAACTTTTGTGGCCCACAAGAAGTTTTTAATTGTCAATTACCACTATTTCCTGCCCTATGGTCCACCTCAGATGTGGATATGCTTCCCTTTTTGTGTCATGCCCTTAAATGAGTTTCCAAATAGATGAATGGTGTGGATACAAGGCACATACATCAAGGTGGGCCCCACAGTCAGCAACATGAGACATGAATGGAATTTCTGACAGGAATTAATGCCCATGATAGGAATTTGTGAATAGTGTAAAAAATTACTTCCCTACAAAATGTTGTTTCCTAGAAATGAGACATGGCCATGAATGGACTTCCTTTTCAACACTTGATTTTATAATGCAATTATTAATTGATATTTATCATAGTTGGTCCTTACTTTTCATTGGCATGACTGGCGCTATTCCGTAACTTATTTATCCGTACTTTTCTTTCTTGATTGTTAATACGCAAAATCGTCTTTCTTCTTTCTTCCTTTTTGCCTTTTCCTTCTTCTTTTGTGATAGGCATTAAGATATAATGCACTAATGGCTGTTTATGTATTTTATCAGCTATTCGAAAATGCTGAGATGCTGGAAACAATTTTCTTGTGAGGTAGCAGTTCGGTTCTTTATCAGAGAAAAACTCCACCTATTTAGAATATATCACATGCAATGAGTTTTCTATACTCAATGATAGTTTTGAAGAGGGCTGTAGAGAACATGGTGGGTGGACGAAGGACCTTGTCCATTTGAAGGAACTTGTATGGATGGAGATACCCCAAAAAGTATTGTGAGCTTGCCAGATAGTTTCTTACAGGAAAACCTTCCGAGGGTTCAACATTGAAGACAGAAATACTTGTGAATTTTCAAGTTCTCATGGGTCTTGGCTTCTTTGTGAATTTTTTTCCTTACAGTATTGGTCCAAACAGGTTCCACTGTTTTGCATCTTGATCTGTGAACATTTATAGTAATTGAATTGGGGATGTATTTGTAGTTTCCCTTTAAACAATTTTGTAGAACTTGTATCGTTAATCCTTAGTACTTTTCATGAATGTTGGATTGATTTTTTTCATTTGGCAATTATAATAAGTCTGTATTTGCATTGTCTTTGATGGATTGTTTTATCAAGGCATGTACCAGCAACAGCTAGAGGTACTATTACTGTAATTTCTTTTTTTGTTTTTTTACAAAAGAAAACTACTACAGATATAGTCCATAGCTATTGCTGTAATTATTTTCAACAATTAAGCTACTAACCTCCTTTTATAGGTACGGATCCATTTCGTAGCAAGACAAACAATGCTACGGATATAGTTCGTAGCTATGAACGTGGCAATTGCTACGAATCGGGTACCAGCTACGGACTTTATCCATAGCTGTTGATCTATAGTACGAATTTAGTCCTTAGGCTTTGCTCCCTAGTAGGAAAAGACCGAATCATGTTCGAGTTAGACCAAACTCGATTCGGCTCAACTCAAAGCTTGGTTCATGTTGACTCGACTTAGGTAGCTGGAAAGTGAGGGTTTTTAGCCCCACATTGGATGTGAGCAAAGGAATAAAAGTAAAAGTTGTCTATAAAAACAGCAATAAGGGGTATCAACAGGCCTAGGTTACCTTCAGGCCTGAATTTTGAACTATTTTAAGCCAACTTTTGAGCTGGGCTTTTTCAGGCTAGAAATCGGCTCAAACTCGGCTCAAACGCTTGACCAAACCAAGCCGAGCATGTTATTCCATATAGATGGCTAAGCTGAGGCATGCTTGAGCCAAGATTGTCTACTGGTTTAGCCGAGCCGAGCTAGGCCCATCTCAACGTAGTTTAGCTCGATGTTAGCTCTATGAGTTACACCTGATTTACGAGTTTGATAAAACATAAACACTATGGTGGGTCCACTCACAAACCTATGTCGGCAGCCCATTCTCATTGATTCCATTTCGTGTGGCCCAATTGGATTTTAGATAATAGAGAATAAAACCTAATGTAGGGAGTAGAGTTTACATTTAAAACAATGGTGGTCCTACCGACTTGGTGTTTATTGCATAAAATAGGTGTGGCATAGGATTCTGATCCAAAAGGGAGTTCACTGACAGCAACATGCCATCGACATGTCAGATCCTACTCAAGCAACACCATCACAGGTGGACTTCATTTTGAGGTCCATTGTCGTCGATGTGGGACCCAGGTACTTAATCAATCACTTCATTTTATGTAGTTTAAAATTTTCAAAGATGGAAAAAACTCAGACCAAACTTGGTCAAGTTGACTCATAAAAATAATTAGAACAAAACATAGTAAAACTGGACCCAACTCAACAAAATTTTGATCTCATGTCCAACAATCATATGTTGGTCTTGGGTTTTGAAAAATTATTTGAATTTTATATATATATATATATATATATATATATATATATATATATATATATATATATATATATATATATATATATATATATATATATATATATATAAGAGATTATAAAAATTGGGCGTTACTTGGAGTTAGAGCTGGGCACAAACCAAGCCAGCCCGACAGCTCTGCTCGGATTGATTTGAAAAAGCTTGGCTTGGATTGGTTCGAATAGAAGTTTAAACCAAACCAAGCCTCGGAGTCCAGCTCGTTTGAAAAAACATACCAAGCTCAAACTAGGGCAATACCGTCTCGGCTCAGCTCAGCTTAAAGCTCAGTTTGATTCAACTCGATTTGATACGGCTCGTAAATTATAAGCACATTGTTTCCTGTGGTGTGATCCACTTGAGCTTTGGATAGATTCCATTTTGGGTTCATGTCCTAAAATGATATGTAAAATCAAATGGACGGCGTTGATAATACATATACATGATGACGTGGATAATACATAATACATGTACATGAATGCACATTGTTTCCTTACACTTTTAAAATTATGCTTGTGTACTTTTGTTTGGAAAAGGCTCTTACACGTCTATTTTGAATCTCCTCTGGAGGATGTTAAACATCATGTAATGAGATACTTTTGTATTTTTTTTTTTTTTTACTTTTTAAATTATTTTCTATTTAAGCAAACAAACAAAAAGAAGCCACTGCCTGTTCGAACTCGGCCCGGCCTGGTTCGAAATTTTCGACCAAATGAATCCCGACTTGAACCAGATTTTTCGGGAGCAAACCAAACTTGAGCCGCATGGGTCGGCCGGCCTGAAACCCAAACCAGGCCGATCCACAAACTAGGGTGGCACAAAAACAAGCCAAACCAAACTAGGGCTAACTCAGCTTAGCCCGAATTGTTGCCCACCTCTACTTGGAATCATGAAATCGAATTTGGCCACCAACTGATATCACTTAGCTCTAAAATTATTTTATTTTTGTTCTAATGAGCGAAAATAGTGAATAGAACCTGGAATTAAAGGTGGGCAATGATCCGATCCGAGTCGAACATGGACCAGATCGGATCGTTCGACTGCTTGAGTGGGTGTGTTCAAACAATGTTCGAACAAACATTCGAATAGGGTGGCTCTGTTCAAGCTCGGTCTGGTCTAACCCAGCCATATTCAAACATGTTCAAACGTATGGAGAATTTTTACGAGTTCGAACAAGTTTGAACAATTTCGTTTTTTTTTTTTTTTTTTGCTTGAAAATATTTTTTCTACTACTGAATAGTGAGTACCGATTTATTCATAAATTACATATCACAAATGACAAATTACAAGGTTTAAAGTTTTTAACTAACTAAATAAAAAATCAGAACATAGATAGTTAACATCCACACTGTTTCCTGTGGTGTGGTCCACTCGAGCCTTCGATGCACTTCATTTTTTGGATAATGCCATAAATGATCTTTAAAAAATAGACGGATGGCTTGGCTAGGAAAATATATCACCGTGGGCCCCACAAAGCACTGACAGGACTGTCCATCTCTAGATAAGTCCTAGTGGGGTAGACTGGTAGTACCCAATCCGCAGATATGAGTTGGCTGGTGACGCAAACAGCAGCTAGCAAGCTGGTGTTAAAGCTCTATGAGTACCACCATGATGTATTTGTTTTATCCACTCCATCCATCCATTTGTACTACTCATTTTAAGACATTAAACAAAAACTGAGGCAGATACAAAGCTCAAGTGGACCGCACCATAAGAAACAATGATGAGAATGATGTCCACCATTAAAACCTTCCTAGGGCCCATAGTCATGTTTATTTGTCATCTAACCTGCTCTCTCTCTCTCTCTCTCTCTCTCTCTCTCTCTCTCTCTCTCTCTCTCTCTCTATATATATATATATATATATATATATATATATATATATATATATATATATATATATAACTGAGTCAAACGAACAAGTTAATTCAAGTCGGTCAATATTCGAGTCGAGTTTGAGTTCAAGTTGAGTCGAACAGGGCTATGATTGAAACCGACTCGAATTTTTTTTAACAGACCCCATGTGTTCGAACAAAGTTCAAACATTAAGACTTTCTATTCGAACAGAGTTTTACCAACTCAATCCGACTCAATCCGAACGATCAAACTCGGTTCATGTCCAGTTATACCTGGAATGTATGGGGCGTTTTTTACATTTAAAACATGGTAGGGCTACCAATTGGAGTTTACTTCATAAAACCATCATTATTGTGTAGGATTCTAGTCTTAAAGGGAGTACACTTGCAGGATGTGGACCAGGTGGTGTTTGCACACCACCCCCAAGTAGTGATGTGGTCATATGATGGGTATTTTGGGGCCCATCGTGGTATATATGCTCTATATCCATGCCATCCATTCATTTTGCTAGCTTGTTTTAGGCATGAACAAAAAAAATGAAGCAGACTTGAAGCTCAAGTGGACCATATATGCCACAAAAGCAGTGGTGATTGAATATCCATCATTAAAAAACTTGTGGGCCACAAAAGTCTTTAATCGAGTGGATATTTCGTCTTTCCTTCATAAATTTCTATGCAACCTTATGTTGTAGGATAGAAATCCCCTGATGAAGGGCATAGACCAAGCACATTCCTATCACACATGAACTGAAAAAAGATCAAGGAAAAGTTGACAAAAATCAATTATTTTCACATGGATGGAGCAAAAGAAGGTGGACTATAAATTAACCAACATATGGATTCCTACTGAAATTACATTTTGTGGTGAACCAACCAACTAAGGTGGGTCGCGTCCATCCGTTTTGCCAGAAAACACGTGGTTACAATAGAAAGACGAGATTTTAAGAAAAAATTATTATTTTTAGTGTGCTTCATTCTTTTTAGAGTTTTGTTTATTTAGGAATTTCTACTTTTATAGAATAATGAGTTTTATAAAGACTCTACTTAGTAGTAGTCTTTAATTAGAAGTTTACTATTTTTAGTAACTTTCTATTTCAAAAAACTTACTATATTTAGTACGTACGAATTAAGGTTTGTTTAAGGATATATAAGGTTGTTAAATTATTCATTTTTTTAATATAATCTATCATATTATCAATAAAATTTTATACTTTTGTCTCTTTCTTCTTATGGATTCAAGAAACATCTCATGGATTTAAGATTTTTTCTCATAGATTTGAGGAAGCCCTGTTGAATAGTCTAGGGAGCCTTGTGGATTCAAGGTAGTTATCTTGTGAGAAAGATAGTGATCAATCTCACCACGTCCCCCCCTGCATACATCAAGTGATATCAAAGCGAAGACACCCCTTGGGCCGATGTCTCTTTACAAAGGTACGAACAACAATCTCATTAACGGTGATCAAAAGATCTATCATCTCACAACGACGGCTTTTAAGACAACGTGTGAGGCTTACCAACGGGAGAGTCGTCAAGCCATGCAATAACTGCTGGCTAGATTCGACTGCATAATAAAAAATTAGATCAAGTCATTGCTCATGGCGATGATCTATTTTTGGGATCCGCTGGATTCTCTGATTAGGCGGATCAAAGAGATCGATCCTATAGGAGGACGATGGATCTCCCTAGCTTTGATGGCCGGAGTTGTATCGACGATTGATTCTTTGAAGTTGAACGCCTCTTTAACTACATGCAAATGCCTGAGAAAAAGAATGTTTAGTGCGTAGCATTAAAGTTGAAGGGGGGCACTTCGACTTAGTGGAAGTAATTCCGAAATCAACAAATGCAAGAGATGAAAGCACCAATGCATTTATGGCTGGGAATGAAATGACGGCTGCTATTACGATTCCAATAAACCATTGATGTTTAGGTATTATCCCAGCAGTCCCACAACTTGCGACAAGAATCCTATTATTTTGAGCTGAAGTTGTGACAGAATGTCAGATTCCACGATGGTATACAATTAGCTCCTATGGAAATAGAAAGCATACCTGAAACTTTTAAAGTGGAGGGGTAGTCTTTCGTAATTGTCAAGGATTTTGCCAAGGAAATTGATGATGGTGTGTGGGATCCGGATGAGTATAATAAAGAATCGGATCGGGCGTCTAAAGCCAAGCTTACGGATAATGGGCCCTAAGAAGATCAAGCATATTTTGAGTCGGAGGATGCGGAACCATCTCTTGTCGCGGTGCTTCTTGCACCCGAACCAAAGGAATCGATTGAGGAGAATAAGCAGGAGGTCGATCATATCTTTATTGCATATTTAATACTGCCACAAGTCAATGAGAAGGTCGTCAATCTGAATGATGATCCAAGTTCAGATAGCCACATTATTGAAATTTTCAAACCATTGGCAGTTGAGGGCGAAAAAATCAAGACAATAATAATTGAGGCCTTAATCAAGCAAGCAGTGGATGTGGATCCCCTGTATATCACTGATGATGTAGTATCGGGATTGTTAGCTTTCAAGATTGTTGTGTTGGATCCTTCTCCGACGTGCAAGGAAAATGAGAGTAAATGAAGACATTCAAAATATATATAATTAAACTACAAGAAAACGGATTTTTACCGACGAAATAATTTTCGTTGGAAAAAACCATTTTTCCCGACGAAATGGACAAATCGTCGGTAAAAATCTCCCGCCACCACCAAATTCATTCCCGCCGTACACTTTTACCGACGAAATAAAAATTTCGTCGGTAAAAAGATTATTGCCGACGAAGTAACCCGTCGCTAAAAAAAAAACTGAAAACTTCACTTTTAACGACGAAATATTTCGTCGGTAAAGGTGTTACTTTTACCGATGAAGAATTTCGTCGGTAAAAGTGTTATTTCCTGATTCCCGCCAAGAAGTGAGAAGGACTTTTACCGACGAAAGTTGTTACTTTTACCGACGAAAAATTTCGTCGGTAAAAGTCTTTTAACTTAATGTTCATTTCTTCCTCTCTCTCTCTCTCTCTCTCTCTCTCTCTCTCTCTCTCTCGCTCGCTCGCTGTCTCTCTCTCTAGAACGAACCCCACCCCACCCCACCCCACTGTCCGCGGCCGTCTCTCTCATCGCCGACCATCGGCGTCCAGCGTTTGGTCACCGGCGTCGCACCATCTCTGCCGACCACCCATCTCAGCCGTCCATCTGTTACCGGCGTTCCACCGCCGCTTGCCAAGAACCTCCGCCGGCCTCCGTACGCCGCCGCCACCTCCGGTAACCCTCTCCCCCTTCCTTCTTCCTCCATTTCCCCTCTCTCTCTCTCTCCTCGTTGTTCATTGTGGGGCCCACTTCCAAAATCCAATGCATGTGGGTCCCACCATCGCTGTCCAATGCATGTGGCCGGGTGGGTCCCACCGTCATTGCATGTGGGTCCCACCGTCATTGCATGTGGGTCCCACCGTCGATTTCCATCGTCCATTGCATGTGGGGTCCATTTTAGCTGTCCATTATTTGGTGGGGCCCACTGATTTAGGAATTTCGAAATTAAAATCCCTAATTAGGGATTTTAAATTTTAAAATTCAAATTGTGATTTAGAAATTAAAGAAAAAATGAAATTGTGGGGCTCACCGTCGCTGTCCACTGCCTGTGGGGCCCACGTCGATGTCCACTGGCTGTGGGGCCCACCGTCGCTGTCCACTGGCTGTGGGGCGCACCGTCTCTATCCACTGCCTGTGGGGCCCACATCGCTGTCCACTGGCTGTGGGGCCCACCGTCGCTGTCCACTGCCTGTGGGGCCCACGTCGCTGTCCACTGGCTGTGGGGCCCACCGTCTTTGTCCACTGCCTGTGGGGCCCACGTCGCTGTCCACTGTTTTAGATGAAGCATATATTTGTGTGGAGTAAACTATGTGGGGCCCATAGTGATTTACGTATTTTATCCACTCCATCCATCCATCTTAGCAGGTAATTTTAGGTATGGTGCCCAAAAATGAAGCATATCATAACCTAAAGTGGACCACACCACAAGTGTGAACTGAATGTCTATCATTGAAAAATTCTAGGATGACACAGAAGTTTTGGATCAAGCTGATATTTGTGTTTTCCCTTCATCCATATCCATGTGATCTTATGGACAGGTTGGATGACAAATAAAGATCATAGGGGAGCCTGGGAATGGTGGAAATCATTATTCCCACTGTTTACCATGGCATGGTCCACTTGAGATTTGGATATGCTTAAATTTTGGGCTCAACCACTAAAATGAGCTGAAAAAATACCACAGTTTGGAATAGATAAATCACATACATTCTAGGTGGGCCCAACTGAGTTTACTCTACATGATAAGAGATAAGAGCTAGCGTGCAGAGTTACTCCGCACGCAATCCGATTCCCATGGTGGGCCCCATACATACTTATTTGTTCAGAAAATAGCAGTCATTAGGTATTTGATTAGACTTGATTCATGGTGTTGATGATTCTGTCATTTTCATGTGCTTGTGTATCTGGAATTGATGGAGCAAACCCGGATGTGCGTCGGAGCTACCCGTGGTTGATTTATGTGGATGTATGTTGTGGATGTATTTGGCTTATTATTAATAGTTATTTTTTGTCCACAAATGGTAGTATAATAGAATCAGTTAGCCCATTTGGAGATTTCTATATTGCCGAGCATAGATAAAGTGTGTTTTGGAGGTATAGAAATCTGCCAAATTGTCTTGTTGGACAGTCCAAGGTTGGATAGATTGGAATGTTATCGTTGTTTGTCATTTACATGCTCTGTCATTAGTTTCGTGCGGTAACTCTCATATTCTCTCTGGATATGTTTCTTATGTTTAATTCCATTGTCAATTTAATCCACACAATGTGTGGATAGTTGACGTGGAAATTAAATGTAAGATAAATATATCTGGAGAGATAGGGGGAGATGCTGTCGAAATTTAGGCTTGGGCATTTAAATGGAAATAGTGATAGCATTTCAATCTATTCATCCTTGGATGGGCGACTGATTTTATTATATTATCATTTAGTGGCAAATTAGATGACGAACATGATACTTGTGATTAAGAGTAGTTGATTGATGTTGATGTTGAGCGGGGGTCCCTGGAAGGTGGGAACCGCTGTTATGACCATGATGAAGCTGTCCATCTCCTATGGACAGCAATATGGGAGCGTCGGAGCTATCCTTAAGTTGCTTGAGTCTCCAAGACCTACACCCTAAACCCGAAACCATATATCTAAAACTAAAACCTATAAGCTACGGCTAAACCGAAACCTAAACTCAATTCATCTAACTCTAAACCTAGTCCCTATAAGCTACGAAAATGCGACCCTAAACCCGATCCCGAACCCACAAATCCAAACATATGCCCTAAATTACCTAATCTCATGTCACCTAACCTAAACCTACACCTATTCCTAAATCCATTCACCTAACCTAAACCTAGACCCAAACACGAGAACCAAACCCGAAACCCAATCCCGAACCCGCAAATCCAAACCTATGCCCTAAACCTAATCCTAAAGTCATGTCATCTAACCTAAACCTACACCTATTCTTAAATCCATTCACCTAACCTAAACCTAGACCCAAACACGAGAACCAAACCCGAAACCCGATCCCGAACCCGCAAATCCAAACCCACGCCCTAAACCTAATCCTAAACTCATGTCATCTAACCTAAACCTACACCTATTCCTAGATCCATTCACCTAACCTAAACCTAGACCCAAACACGAGAACCAAACCCGAAACCCGATCCCGAACCCGCAAATCCAAACCTATGCCCTAAACCTAATCCTAAACTCATGTCATCTAACCTAAACCTACACCTATTCCTAAATCCATTCACCTAACCTAAACCTAGACCCAAACACGAGAACCAAACCCGAAACCCGATACCGAACCCGCAAATCCAAACCTATGCCCTAAACCTAAACCTAAACTCATGTCACCTAAACTAAACCTACACCTATTCCTAAATCCATTCACCTAACCTAAACCTAGACCCAAACACGAGAACCAAACCCGAAACCCGATCCCGAACCCGCAAATCCAAACCTATGCCCTAAACCTAATCCTAAACTCATGTCATCTAACCTAAACCTACACCTATTCCTAAATCCATTCACCTAACCTAAACCTTGACCCAAAGACGAAAACCTAACCCAAAATCCGATCCCGAACCTGAAATCCTAAACCTATGCCTAAACCTAATCCTAAACTTAAATCACCTAAACTAAACCTACACCTATTCCTAAATCCATTTACCTAACCTAAACCTAGACCCTAACACGAAAACCTAACCCAAAATTCGATCCCGAACCCGAAATCCTAAACCTATGCCTAAACCTAATCCTAAACTTAAATCACCTAACTAAACCTACACCTATTTCTAAATCCATTCACCTAACCTAAACCTAGACCCAAACACGAGAACCAAACCCGAAACCCGATCCCGAACCCGCAAATCCAAACCTATGCCCTAAACCTAATCCTAAACTCATGTCATCTAACCTAAACCTACACCTATTCCTAAATCCATTCACCTAACCTAAACCTTGACCCAAACACGAAAACCTAACCCAAAATCCGATCCCGAACCCGAAATCCTAAACCTATGCCTAAACCTAATCCTAAACTTAAATCACCTAAACTAAACCTACACCTATTCCTAAATCCATTCACCTAACCTAAACCTAGACCCAAACACGAGAACCAAACCCGAAACCCGATCCCGAACCCGCAAATCCAAACCTATGCCCTAAACCTAATCCTAAACTCATGTCACCTAAACTAAACCTACACATATTCCTAAATCCATTCACCTAGCCTAAACTTAGACCCAAACTCGGCAACCTAACCCTAAACTCGATCTCGAACTCGAAAATCTCAACCTATGCCCTAAACCTAATCCTAAACTCATGTCATCTAACCTAAACGTACACCTATTCCTAAATCCATTCACCTAACCTAAACCTTGACCCAAAGACGAAAACCTAACCCAAAATTCGATCCCGAACCCGAAATCATAAACCTATGCCTAAACCTAATCCTAAACTTAAATCACCTAAACTAAACCTACACCTATTCCTAAATCCATTCACCTAACCTAAACCTAGACCCAAACACGAAAACCTAACCCAAAATCCGATCCCAAATCCGAAATCCTAAACCTATGCCTAAACCTAATCCTAAACTTAAATCACCTAACCTAAACCTACACCTATTCCTAAATCCATTCACCTAACCTAAACCTTGACCCAAACACGAAAATGCGACCCTAAACCCGATCCCGAATCTAAAAATCCAAACCTATGCCCTAAACCTAATCCTAAACTCATGTCACCTAAACTAAACCTACACCTATTCCTAAATCCATTCACCTAGCCTAAACTTAGACCCAAACTCGACAACCTAACCCTAAACCCGATCTCGAACTCGAAAATCTCAACCTATGACTAAACCTAATCCTAAACTCATGTCACCTAAACTAAACCTGTTTCTAATCTTTGCATTGTAGATATGGATAAGAGTTGGATGCAAGCTAAGAATCGGTTTGGCCCAGAGTATAAAGAAGGTGTTAAGGAGCTCATGGAATTTGCGAGAGATCGGGCAGATTCAGGTAATAGAATTAGGTGTCCATGCCGAAAATGCAAGAACATGATTCACAAGACATTGGACAAAGTGGAAGATGATTTGTTCATAGTTGGGATTGACCAGGGTTACACTTGGTGGATTCATCATGGTGAAGACTTCCACCAAAGAGTTGAGGCCACTGAAGTCCTTGCTGACCCAATTGTGCGTAATGACGAGGATGAAGATGTTGACGATATGCAAGATATCATTGGTGATGTGTTAAGGGGAACCATTGCGGATACTGATTTTGCAGCGACAAGTACTAGCCAGGATATTCCTCCTGTGGGTGATGCCGAATCAGAAAAGTTTAGTAGGTTGTTGAGGGATGCGCAACGTCCACTCTATCCGGGGTGTCGGAACTTCTCCAAATTGAATTTCCTTACAAGGTTACTTCATTTAAAGACAATAAATCGTTGGAGTAACAAATCGTTCGACATGTTACTTGGCTTGTTGAAAGAAGTATTACCTGAAGGTGAGACATTGCCTAAGTCTCCTTACGAGGCAAAATCCTTAATGCGAGACTTGGGCCTTGGTTACATCCTCATACATGCATGTATAAATGATTGTGTATTGTATTGGAAAGAGCATGAAAATGTTGAGGAGTGTCCACAATTTGGAGAGTCTAGGTGGAAATATGACGAAGCTAAGCGTAAGAAAATTCCATAAAAGGTGTTAAGGTACTTTCCATTGAAACCCAGATTACAAAGATTGTTTACGTCGAGCAAGACGGCTGAAGATATGAGGTGGCATAAGGAGAAACGCCTTCATGATGATAATACATTGAGGCATCCCGCTGACTCTGAAGCCTGGCAACATTTTGATAAGCAATATGACTGGTTTGCAGAGGATTCTCGCAATGTTCGGCTAGGTCTTGCAAGTGATGGTTTTAATCCATTTGGTAATATGAGTAACTCGTACAGTATGTGGCCAGTGATACTTATGCCCTACAATTTACCTCCTTGGTTGTGTATGAAGGAATCATTTTTTATGATGTCGTTGCTTATTCCTGGACCCAAGTCACCGGGGAATGACATTGATGTGTATCTCCGACCGTTAGTAGATAAGTTAAACGAGTTGTGGAGTCAAGGTGTCCAGACGTATGACACTTTTGCAGAACAGACGTTTCGATTGCGTGCAGCGGTCTTGTGGACAATAAATGACTTCCCTGCATATGGAAATTTGTCTGGGTGGAGCACGAAAGGAAAGTTGGCTTGTCCTACATGTAGTACTGAGACTTGTTCATTGTCATTGAAGCATGGTAAGAAAACGTGTTATATGGGCCATCGTCGCTTCCTTCCGAGGGATCATAGTTGGCGCAGGAAGACAGTAATCTTTGATGGCAAACAAGATCATAGGCCACCACCGAAAGAACTATCTGTAGAAGATGTGTTACAATAGCTGAGTAACATTGAAGAAGTTAGATTTGGTAAGGCACCGCACTTGAAGAAGAGAAAACGTACAATATTGGAGTACAACTGGAGGAAGAAGAGCATTTTTTTTAGTTGCCTTATTGGAGTCATCTGAAATTACGACACAACTTGGATGTCATGCATATTGAGAAGAATATATGTGACAATGTCTTTGGAACATTGATGAACATAGAGAAGAAAACAAAAGACAGTTTTAAGGCTCGATTGGATCTACAAGCAATGGGTTTAAGGAAAGAGTTGCACTTGCAACCACATGAAAATTCATATACTATACTAGCAGCCTGCTATACATTGACAAAACTAGAGAAAAAACGTGTATGTGAATGGTTGAACAAGGTGAAATTTCCCGACGGGTATGCATCGAATATCTCTCGGCGCGTAAACATTACGGACTGTAAGGTAACAGGAATGAAAAGTCATGACTATCACGTCCTTCTGCAACGCCTACTACCGGTTGCGATTCGTGGATTCCTTAACAAGGATGTCAGTGCTACGCTGATTGAGTTGGGGATATTCTTTAAGGATTTGTGTTCGAAATCTTTGAATGTAGAGGTTATTAAACGACTGGAGAAGGATATTGTCGTAATCCTTTGCAAACTTGAAAGAATTTTTTCACCTGCATTTTTCGATGTCATGGTACACCTAGCGATTCACTTACAGCACGAAGCGAAGCTTGCAGGCCCAGTACAATATCGTTGGATGTATCCGATCGAAAGGTGATAGAACAATGATCATAAATTTTTTTTCATTCCATAAACTACGTATATCCATGTTTTCATGTCCTAAACATATTAATTTTGTGTACAGATACCTTCACACATTAAAACAATATGTGAGGAATAAGTCACGTCCAGAGGGATCCATTGCTGAGGCGTACATTGATAATGAGTGCCTGACATTTTGCTCCATGTATCTTCGTGGCATAGAGACTAGATTCAACCGAGAAGATCGTAATGCCGATGTAGGGCAGGAGCATGAACAAGGACTCATATCTGTATTCGCACATAACGTCCGTCCTTTAGGATCGCCGACGTTTCAGGATATGGACCCTCGGGATCTTGCGAAGGCGCGGTGGTATGCGTTGCATAACTGTGAAGAAATAGAGTCGTACTTGGAGTAAGTCTTCGCACATAATTATTGTATATCTACAGACAGTTTTAATCTCAAAATTTCTTGCTTACAACGTACCAATTATGTATAGCGAACACATCGAGGAGATGAAGTCCCAATACCCTACAAATTATGATCGAATGCATCAGGATTTGTTTCCAGAATGGTTTGCAAAACGTATAAGATTAATTTACATTCTATCTCACCACACTTACAATATTGTTGTATTGCACAATATTTACACGTAATTTTAAATGCCTAAACGTACATTTATATTCTGTACGTGATGATAGATGAAGATGTTGCGCGCTAGCAACTCTGCGGATGCGTCTGATGCGCTCTACTCACTGGCGTGTGGCCCTGATAGACGTGTATCTAGATATACAAGTTGTATTGTAAACAGGATTCGGTTCCACACTGAGGAGCGTGAGAAATATAGGACCACACAGAATAGTGGTGTGGTTGTGAAGGGAACACATGAGGAGGTCGAAATTGATTTTTATGGCGTTTTGACGGATATTATTGAGCTGAGTTATTGTATGAGAAAGCGGGTGTACTTATTTAAATGCGATTGGTGGGACATTGGAAATAAAAAGTTGGGAATACAGACTGATAATTACTTCATGAGCGTAAATTTATCTCGGAAGTGGTTTAAAGATGACCCATTTATCATAGCCGGCCAAGCCGAACAAGTATTCTACCTCGCTGACACCAAGTTAGGCGGCTCTTGGCACGTGGTGCAGAAAATAAAGCCCAGGAACATATTTGACGTTCCCGAAGTAGACGTTGAAGATAACGATGAAGGGAGTAATAGAACGTCGTCAGTTGAACAAGCATACCAAGAAGACATGCCATCTTGGGATAGAGGGAATGATCCAAATGTTGATATTGATGTGGTGCAATTGAATAGAGATAATGTGCCACCTGATCATGTTGATGCCTCAATCATAAATGACATTGTTAGAGATGATAGCGCTTTCATCGATGACAACGTTGCAGACGATGAAGAGGAAATTCTGATCAGCGATAGTGATGGTGAAGAAGAAAGAGTCCTAAGCGATAATGATTCAGACGACGATTATTAAATGTATACAAGATTTACATGTAATTTTTCAATTCGATTAATTTGATTATTACATGTATATATGTTTTACAAGTCATGATTTTTTTTCCTGAATTGACTTGTTGATAATCTACATTTACAGTTAAGTCACTTTCTGATCATGTCCTCCACAAACTGGAGCGTAGCGGAAGCACGCAGCATACTTCATCAGCTGTTGTGGATGGACTTTCCGGCCCTATATTCTTCTGGTAGGGCCAGAGAGATACCCGGTCTGGTCGAGAAATGTAGGGAGGAAGATGATGACTCAGATGAAAGATCATACAATCTCAAAGAAATTCCAGTCCTGATTGAGGAATATAACCGCGGAAAACTTCGTGTGAAAGATGAGACATTATCACTTGCACATCTGAATGGAGTCTCGAGAGATCAGATTTCTCCTATTGTGACTGGCATGTTGGCTGTAACAATCTCGAGTGCTTCATACAGCTTGACATATACATCTGCAGCGTACGATAACTTACGCAGGGAGTATTTCGGATAGTTGATCCGAAGTTGATTTGTATTACAATGAGATATATGTATTTAATATAGAATGACAATGTGTAATGGATTTTTCAACTTTTATATTCTGTTTACGGTTTTATTATATTCTGTTTACGGTTTTATTATATTCTGTTTACGGTTTTATTATATTCTGCTTGCATTATAGTGTAATGGTCTAATCATATTTTTATCATTTCTCTAAACATAAGCACAAATTCACTCTGCAATGATGTTCATAAACTTACATTGACATTATTTAAATTTATAAGTTTGTATTTCAGATATATTCAGTCATGGCACCAGGTGGGAGATCAGGTCGTTCGCGCACTGGATCTACCCCTTCCACCCGTGATGCGACGCAGACAGCATCGACGTCGCATGATGCATCACAGTCATCTGATCCTTCGGTTCAGCATACACCGGGCACTGCATGTAAGTCTAGACATTTATTTAGTGATTTCTGTTTATATTGTTACTTACATATATCTTTTCGCAGCAGCATCTTCTACCAGCCTACGAAGACGTGGACCCACGCGTGGGTTAGTTTTAGAGCGACTTACTCGTGAGGGTAGGGTGGCAGTAGAGTTCCCACAGGACTGCCTTAGACCTGTTGGGGACAGTGCCAGATTGTTTACGTCTGAGGTTGGTGTCCTATGCCGATCTCTGATCCCCGCCACCACCCCCCGTTGGACTGACGTGACAGATGATGTGCGACAGCTCATCCGTCAGCGCCTTCAGGTAAAGTCTAGTAAATTGAAATTTTCTTTTGTGAAAGTTCATTTACGGTTAAGTCC
Source organism: Liriodendron chinense (assembly GCA_003013855.2). NCBI lineage: Eukaryota > Viridiplantae > Streptophyta > Magnoliopsida > Magnoliales > Magnoliaceae > Liriodendron > Liriodendron chinense. The sequence goes on from PVNU02002902.1 coordinate 57,344, forward strand.
TATTGTTAATAAGTTTATTGCCTTAATTTATTATTTACGAAACTGCAGGATAAATTTGAATTCGATTTGAATGTTCCCTACATTTCTCATGCCGTCGACGACATGATTAGAGAGCGGTTCAAGGAGTACCGTGGAGAGTTGCACCAGCGGTACAAGACACACGATGAGGCCGTACTGTCCGCACCGCCACACGTTACTACAGACGACTGGCGGATACTCTGCGAGAGATTTTCGTCGGAGGCTTTTCAGGTAATATTTACATGTACGATATCTTACGGTAACAATTAAATTCGCAATTAATTTCGCAATTAATAGAAATGTATTTTGTATAATGTGTTCAGAAGAGGAGTAGAATAAATTCTACGAACAGGGAAAAGTTACAAGTGAACCACGTAGCTGGTTCAAAGTCATTTGTACGACATCGTTACGACATGGTAAGAAATTATTGATGATTATTAAGTTAATATATTATTTTGATTGGCATTTATTATAAGTCTTTTTTCCTTTCGATTGCGCAGCGGGATTCCGTCACCGGCCAGGAGCCTGGACCAGTAGACCTCTACAGAGGGACTCACTGTCGGCAGGTGATGGGATCTTGGGTTCATCCCAGAGCCAGTGAGCATTGGGTAAAAATCTTTACTTTGTTAAATTTAATTGCGCATTGATTGATAATAATGTCATTCATGTCATTTTTTATGAAATTTCATATCTTTTCATTACAGGCGGCGATGGACACCATACGCAGTCAGCCCACTCCCGATGGTAGTCAGCGGAGTGAGCCAAAAATCCTGAGCGAGGTGCTTCGCACCCGTTCTGGATATGTGCGTTGGCTTGGCCATGGTGCTAAGCTCATGGCACAAACTAGAGCTGGCTCCAGCCGATCCGTAGCTGGTGAGAGCGCTCAACGCCGAGCTGACATCGCAGAGAGAGAGGTTCAGCAGCTAAGGGTCGTCGTCGATGAGATTCGGGAGCAGCTGGAGAGGCAGAGGGAGGAGGAGGAGAGGCAGAGGGAGGAGCAGGAGAGGAGGATGGAGGAGTTGCGGCAGGAGCATGAGCAACGGATGCAGGAGATGTTTCAGGCTCTCGCTGCACGCCTTGGCGCCGATGCCCCGCCACCTCCGCCACCTCCGCCTTCATCTTCCTGATTATTTTTTTTAATATACAACTTTTAACTTGTAAGTATTTGTGTGTGGATGAATATTGTTTGTTTGTGGATGTGGAATGGATTATTTGTGTATTGATGTAGTTTTTGTTTATTTGTATGTTTGTGGATGTGAATAGGATTCAAAATGTATAGGTTTTTTTACAGGTGTATATCAGGAATTTTCCTGAATTTTGAAAACAAATGGAACCGAGACAGGAAAAACTTTTACCGACGAAATAATTCGTCGGTAAAGGTATGTAAAAGCTTTTTACCTACGAAATATTTCGTCGGTAAAAAGTTCTTACATGCTTTTACCGACGAATTATTCCGTCGGTAAAAGTTTTATCATGTTTTTACCTACGCATTATTTCGTCGGTAAAAATTTTTTCCTTGCTTTTACCAACGAAATATTTCGTCGGTAAAAGTTTTAACATGTTTTTACCTACGCATTATTTCGTCGGTAAAAGTTTTTTTACCGACGTATCATTTTCAATCTCGACAAAATTCATATGTTTGGCCGACGAATAATTTCGTCGGTAATGGTGCAATTATTACCTACGAAAAATTATTTCGTCGGTAAAAACCTTTACCGACGGCCTTTCTGCGACGATGTTAGCCACGAAAAATTTCGTCGGGAAAAAGATTTCCCGACGAAATTTTACTGATTACCGACGAAATCATTCGTCGGTAAAAATGAAATTTCTTGTAGTAATAGAGTGTGTATCGTGCCCCGATATCAACGCATAACTCGAGGACGAGTATTTTGAAGTGGAGGGGTCTGATGTAGGACAAGAACCCCTTGATGAAGGGCGTGGATCAAACACATTCCTATCGCACATGGACCGAAAAAAGATTAAGGAAAAGTCAACAAAAATCGACAATTTTAGCATGGATGGACCAAAAGAAGGCGGACCATAAATCGGCCATAACTTTTGATCTGGGAGGAGGTACGGGATGCACAACATATGGATTCCGATTGAAATTACTTTTTGTAGTAAGTGGGTCGCGTCCATCTGTTTCGCCAGAAAACGCGCGGTTACAACAGAAAATGAGATTTTAAGGAAAACTACTATTTTTAGTAATTTCTTATTTTTAGAGTTTTATTTGTTTAGGAGTTTCTACTTTTACTGAATAATGAGTTTTAGAAAGACTCTACTTAGTATTAGTCTTTAATTAGGAGTTTACTATTTTAGTAACTTTCTATTTCAGGAAACTCACCTTTTTTATTAAGTACGAATTATGACTTGTTTAGAGATATATAAGATTGCTAAATTCATTTTTAAGGTGATGTTGGGGGACATGGATTCGAGAAAACCTATTGAAGAGTCCAGAGAGCCTTATGAATTCATGGTATTTATCCCATAAGGAAGATGGTGATCGACCTCACCACATCCCCTTACATCATGTTATCAATCGGTTGAATGGTGAATAAACATTACAATAGGCCTCAGGTGTCATTATCCCCATTGTTTCTATAATGTGGTCCACTTGAGCTTTGGAGCTGCTTCATTTTTAGGTTCATGTTCTAAATGAGCTGGCCAAACAGATGGGCAGCATAGATATTAAACACATACATCATGGTGGTCCCCACAACCCTCAACACATCACCACACAGCCACTGGGGGTGGTGTGAGCAATACCACCTAGCCTGTCTCCACACTGATAGACACTGACAGCAAAATGCCGATGCAGCACATGACTGTTGTAATGAGGGGTGGAATTTGATCGGCACTTAGGAACTGCCAAAGATGAAGCCATGGAAAACATGTTGGAAAGTTTTTTTAGTCCAGTACGCAATTGAGCATACCCCATCACTGACAGGCCCTGTGGGCTAATCTTATCCGCCGACGCGGCGTCTCATGCTGCATCAATTATATGTGGGCTTCATGAGGCCCTGCTGCGGATGTGGGACCATCTACTTGATCAATTAATTCATTTCGTGCGGTTCAAATTTCAAAATTTTGCAAAATTATTCTGACTGGACTCTGTTGAGTTGACTCAATAAAAAAAAAAAAAAGACAGCTGGACAGAATTTAATATTATTCACGTATCATCTATATAAGGTCTCACGCCCAACCGGTTGGACCATAATCTGATCAGTGGTTAACATCCAACCTTTCATTTGAGTGTTACATCTAACCTGCCGTGACTTTTATCAATGCTCTCTGGCTAACACTGGTTGAGCTTGTTCGCTGGGTGGGTCACCCAGTCCATTGCCAATCTTTGCTATTGATGGCTGCATCTTCCTCCTTTTGTGTATGTGTGGTTGTCTTGACCATAGCTTAAAGTGCAAAATTTAATCTGATGCAGAGGCGAGTCAACTCGAAACTCAGGTTACCGTCTCGACAGCGCTTAAGGGCTTTGCAGAGTTTTCTCTTCAATATATTTAAATACATTTAGTAAGAACACATAAATAATGTGAAGTTTTGCACACTCGAGTTTTTCCGAGTTTTCTTTCCATTTTCCAAATTGAGTTGAGTTTTGACTGAGTCTTCACCAGATTTTATTCTCTGCATTTTAGTGAAATCTGGTCTTTTTTTTTTAGTTTTCAAACTGTGATCTTAAGTTCGTGTGAAGTTTTACAAATTGGCCTTCATCTAAAGGACTGTGATCTTAAGTTCATGCGAAGTTTTATGCGCCTATTTGGAATATATATAGGACAATGTGGCCGTGCGTTCATATTAATAGTGGAATGTGTGTACTAACCCAAAAAGAAAAAAAAAAATTGCATTAGATGAAATTAGCACCATTATTACATACGATTATATGTCCAAAATTATTATGATATTTTGACTCTCCAATCCTGCGTTTGGAATGCAATTCTTCTTTTGATAAAAAAAATTAAAAAAAAATAAATAAATAAATAAATAAATTATTTTACTTGAAACCAGCGTTTGGCAGACACCTGAAATGTAATCAATTAATCAGATTTCACAATTGACATCAATCACCTACATTTATATACAACTTGATTGTCACGTTTAAAGGAGGCATATCCATGGATGTCATGGATAAAACACATGCAAGAACATGGGGTCTATATATGTACATGTGGTGGATTTTGAAATCCATCAGAAATGCTGCTGTTTCTCTTAATGATAGAAGGTCAAATATCTGGATAAATCCAATCATTTCCATTGATTCCGAATGTTGGATGGAAATACATTGGACCAAATATAATTTCTTACCATATTCTAATCCCACATTCCAAACGGGGCCTCAGAGACCCAACTGTTTTAGCATGTGCACCATAGTTCAAAAGCTTGAAAACTTAACCATTGTCCAGTCAGGTCAACTTGACTTAGGACATGCTCACGAGTTTACACTGCATTGGATTATTAATGGTGCATGTGGTTGCACATCATGATGTCTAGGATAAATCCACCCCCTTTATCCATTTTGCCACCTCTTTTTAGAATATGACACCAAAATTGAGGTAAATCCAAAACTCAAATGGCCCACACAACAGGAACCAGTGGGGAGGGAAATGCCTACCATTGAAAACGGTCTAGTTGGTCATGATGTTTACGTGCCGACCAAATCGTTTGTAAGGCAAGTGGATAAACTGAACACAAAAATATTAGCCTATCCAAAACTTCTATGGTCCTATGCATATTTCAACGGTAGGCCTTCAATCTCTACTATTTGCTGTCATGTGGGCCACTTGAGGTTTGGATTTACCTCATTTTTTGCCTCGTACCCAAGACGGAGGTGTCAAACGGATGCACAGAGGAGATTTCTTACAAACATCATAGTGTGTCCAGCTCTCCTACTTGACGGACTGGGTCCTGGCAGGGCTCCAGGGGCCACTATGATGCATAGGCTTATCCACAGCGTCCATCTATTTTGCAGATTATAATTTTAGGTTATAATGGCAAAAATAAAAACAGATCCAAAGCTCAAAGAGATAACTTGACACGAAGCAGCAGTGACAATGATGGCCACCATTGAAATTTTCTTAGGGCCCACAATGATATTTATTTGCCATCCAACCTCTTCGTAAGGCCATGTATATTGGATGAAGGGAAAACACACATATCAGCTTTATCAAAACTTCTGCTGACTCATAGGAAGTTTTAATGGTGGGCATTCAATACCCAAGGTGTAATTCAATTCAGCCTTGAATCTGCCTCATTTTTCATTCCTATCCTAAAATGATCTTAAAAAATAGATGGACCATGTGGATAAAACCCATACCTCACGATGGCCACACAAAGGCCCTGTTTGGACGCAATCCACTTCCCACTCAAAGCATCTTCCAAGAAGGCCGATTTGGGAAACTCCAGCTTGGGTGAGGGCATGACGGTGGCCCAACTTACGGGTGTGTTGTATACGTGCATTGTCCATTCATTTTGCGAGCCCATTTTAGGGTATGAGCCTAAAAATGATGCAGATCCAAATCTCAAGTGGACCACATCACAAGAAACAGTAATGATTGATCGCTCATCATTAAAAACTTCTTAAGGCCAACGTAATTTTTATTTGCCATCCAACCTGTTGTGACCAAGGGAAACAAATATCAGCTTGACCCAAAACTTGTGGCCCCACAACAAACTTTTAATGGTGGACATTCATTTACAATTATTTCTATGGTGTGGTCCACCTGAGATGCCCGTCGTTTTTGGGGTCATGCTGCAAAACGAGCTGTTAAAACAGATGGACGGTGTGGATATACAATATATATGCTTCCCCAATCTGCGTTCATAATTGAAATGAGAGCTTTGTATTGACTAAACTCTGTGGGGACCAATCGTTATAAATATATATATATATATATATATATATATATATATATATATATATATATATATATATATATATATATATATATATATATATCTCATCCATGCCATCCATCTATTTTTTCAGCTCATTTTAGGACATGAGCTCAAAATTGAAGCATATCCATAGCTCAAGTGGACCACACCACGGTTAACCATGGAGATGAAACCGTCATAGGGCCTCCAGTGATGCTTGTCATCCACCCTGTTCATAAGGTCACATAGGAAAAAAAAAAAAAAAAAAAAAAAAAAAAAAAAAAAAAAAAAAAAAAGAAGAAGAAGAAGGTCACATGAGGAAAACACAAGTATCACCTTAATCCAAAATTTCTATGGCCTCGAGAAGTTTTCAATGGTATGCACTCAATTCATATTGTTTCTTGTGGTGTGGTCCCTTTTAGCTTTGGAAAAACGAATGGACCGTGGACAAGCACATACATCACAGTGGGCCCACAGTGTTTTCTCAGTAAGCAAGCAATCGGCTCTCGTTTGAAGTTCTCAGGTGGAGCGGTAGCCGACGAGGACATATATAATAATAGCACGTGGCTCATTTAAATCACGTGACGTCGGGTGGAGGTCGGTAGTGGTTGGGTCGTCCGCAATCTACGATCGTCTTTTTGTGGATTTCACATCCTATGCATAAAAGGGGTTTTATTTGATGCACTGGCAGAGTATGACACTTGATACACAGGCAGTCGTAAATTGTACACGTTTCATACTCGGATTAAACTAGCCAAATTGTGGAACCTACTGTGGCTAAGTCACAGTCCTAAATTGGATTATTTGATTAATCCTAACCTCCGAATATGAGCATTTTAACCGTCCAATAAATCTCCACCAATATGATATTCAGATGATAACAAAAAAAAGTACTGAGTTTTTGGTTCGTTCTACATTCAACATGCGGCCCATCATTCAAGTGCATGTGTTAAGGTTTTGGTTCATTGTATGTGGTGAAGAAATTTCTAAGTAATTTCAAGTGCTTGTGTATCATCCTTTACACACTGCCAGCGTATCAAAGTTTTTTTCTTCTCTATATATCAGCTGATGCAAGAGACCCATTTTCATTCCAAAACCAGAACTCAAATAGCAATGGTTAGATCAAAAGAGAGACCTAGCCAGCCAAAGAAACGCACCCATTTGGTGCTATTCCCATGCCCATTGCAAGGCCACATAACTCCCATGCTTCAGCTGGCCACAATCCTACACTCCAAAGGATTCTCCATCACCATCGTCCACACTCAATTCAACTCTCCCAATCCATCCAACCACCCAAACTTCAATTTTAAGCCCATATCCAACGGCTTATCGGCCGATCAGGCACCGAAGGACGATGTCATGGCCCTTGTTGCGCTCCTTAATGTCAATTGCCATGGCCCATTTAGTGATCTCATGGCTCAGATGCTCTCAGAAGAGAACCCATGTGATCCGATCGCATGCATTGTTTCCGACGCTCTTATGCACTTCACGCAGTCTGTGGCGGACCACTTGAAGATCCCGAGGATCATCCTACGGACGAGCAGCGCCACGTCCTTTGTCACGTGCGCTGCCTTCCCGCTGCTCCGGGAGAAGGGTTATCTTCCCAAACAAGGTGTGTATGTGCCGAACTACCACAGTGATTTCTTGTTGCTGGTGATGGTGGAAGAATGGTCAGGTGGGCCAATCTAGAAAGCACATAAGGATCACATGCAGCCGGTGTTTATGAAATTCCACATACATAATACATACCTTTCTTTCACATACAATCGTTTTTCCATTGTGGTACTTCCGGCTGCTTGTGATCAGTTTTTTATATGTTTGAGAAGGTACGAAGGTGAATCAACCAGCGGACACCTGAGAGCGGATTAGCTGTAACCAGGGGAAAAGCTTAGTGGATGTTACCCTAACCATATGGGGCCCATCTTGATGTAGATTTTTACTATCCACTCCGTCCATCTGTTTTTCAATCTCATTTTAGGACGTGATCCCAAACCCTAAGAAGATCCAAATCTCAGGTGGACCATACCACTGACCATTAAAAACTTTTTGTGGGCCACCAGCTGATCTTTATATTTTACCTTCATCCAGATCTTATTGACATTATCACCAGGTTGGATTGAAAATAAACAATATTACTAAAACCTTACGATCGTCTCTTTGAAAATTTTAATGATGGGGCACTCAATCATTACTGTTTCCAGTGGTATGGTCCACCTAAGATTTGTATCTGCATAATTTTTGGAACCCCAACCTCAACTGGGCTTGTGAAGCGGATGAACGGCATGGATATACAAAATATCATCCATGTGGGCCACACGGCAGGGGTAACACCCACTAAGCTGTTCCCCGGCTAACACCAAACTTTCATGTTTGCATGACATCCAAGCCGTCTGATAAGTTTGGCGCCCTATCATGAGGGTAGTGCTTTTGAAAGGTCAGCAATTCAGTGGGCCCAATTCAGCCGACCACTTACCTTAAATAAGGTCTCGTGTATAAGCCGGTCACACCTGAATCACTTACTCCCACGAGTAAGAGAGGGTCTTGTGTGTGAAACTGAAGTTTGTCAGCTGTGGCCCACCATGAAGTTGGTACTGCCCAATAGTCAAGCAAGGTCCAAGTACACGATCGAGCATGAGAAAAATGAATTTTCATAAGCTTATTCTCATGATCATGAGAAAATTGTATGGTTTAGAAAGTGACCAGTGGTCCATACTCGACATACTCGCGTGGGCCACGTGACGAGTGGACTACTGAGTTATGAGTTTTGACCCAGTGCATGTTCACGGCCGAGCCCGTTGGATGAATGAACACGATCCCTTAGAGCCCATCGAATGGACTTTTTTTTTTTTTTTTTTGGTTGTTACTACAAGCCGTTCTTCTTTTTCATTTAAACTGAATTTTTCTTACCAGATCCTCAATCGGAGACGCCAGTTCCTGAGCTCCCGCCACTCAGGATCAAAGATCTACCGGACATCAGCACGGACAACTCGGACACATTGTACCAACTGGTAGTCCACATGAACAACGAAACTAGGAACTCTTCAGGGCTGATCTACAACTCCTTCGACCACATCGAAGAAACTGCATTGGCGAAAATCCGTCAAGACTTTCCGATACCGTTCTTTCCGATAGGCCCGCTTCATAAGTACTCATCAGGATCATCCAGCAGTTTACTGCCACATGATCACAGCTGCATGATCTGGCTGGATAAGCAAGCGGCAGGGTCCGTCATCTATGTCAGCTTCGGCAGCTTAGCTTCCATGGAGAAAAAGAGCTAGAGGAGATAGCATGGGGCCTAGCCAATAGTGGCCAGTCCTTCTTGTGGGTGGTTCGACCTGGATTGGTCCATGCGTCAGCAAGGGCCGAAATGCCAGATGGGTTCGAAGAGGAGACACGGGGGAGGGGCTTGGTGGTGAAATGGGCCCCACAGCAAGAGATCCTGGCCCACCCTAGTGTGGGAGGTTTTTGGACTCACAATGGCTGGAATTCAACGGTGGAGAGTATATGTGAAGGGGTGCCAATGCTATGTTGGCCTTGTTTTGGGGATCAAAAGGTGAATGCTCGGCTGGTAAGCCATGTATTGAAGGTGGGTGTGCAACTAGAGAATGGACTGGAGAGAGGGAAGATAGGGTGGGCCATAAGAAGATTAATGGTGGAGAAGGAAGGAGAGGAGATGAGGAAAAGGATAAGGAAACTGAAAGAAAAGGCTGACCGTTGTTTAAGAAAAGGGGGTTCTTCCTATGAGTCGATAGATAGGTTAGTAAATTGTATCCTGTCATTGTAACTCACGACTCGTCCGAGTCGACTTGGATTCGGTCCTACCGGATCCGGTTGGATACCACAAGTCAGCCTGGGAGGCGACTCGGGTAAGTCATGCACCGCCCAACTCAGGCGAGACGCTACTCAAGTCTAGACAATGAGTCGATCTGAGTCGCTGAGTCTAAGAGCCACGTTGTAACCTCTTTGTTCTAATATCATGAGAGAGTTTTGTGTGATATAAAAAGTGCCTGAATATCAGCTATAGTATCAAAGTTGTTCTAATGGGAAAATGCTATTCTTGTTGCAGACAGTTGACAACACCTTTCGGCTGCATTATTCAGGCCGGTTTCCGATTGTTGAGATGGGGCACATGGTTCACGTATTCAAACAAATAATAGTAGACCCACCACTTATGGGCCTACTAGTCATGTATTTTTTTCTTACTTAAATCTTTTATTTTCTGGCCACTAATGCATTTTTCCATTGGTAGATTTTTGGGGCATGGGCCATCCACGGCGGTCCATCATATGGATATTCTTTAAACCGAATATAAACATAATGTGTTCCAATTACTCACATTGGATGGACCTTCATAGTTTTAGGACCCAACATCAACTTAAGGTGCATTTGGTTGTACAAAATATCATGATATTTCATGATTAATCAGTCTAATTTAGTGCAAATTTTCATGAAACAAGGTGCAGCCAAACACCTTTAAGGGTATGTTTGGATGTGCTCCACAAATTGGATGGAAAGGAATAAGGCGACCCATTTGTAGAGTGGATTTGAGTGGGGGCTGGCCCGAGCTTAATCTAGACCCGCCCCGCTTTGAGTGTAGTAGAGCTTAATCCACCACTTTGTCTACTTAGTTGGCGGAAGAGCTAGCAACCAATGGGAAGAGTTAAGCGCTGCTCAGCCTCACTTAAACTCTATCAGTCATGGGTCAGGTAGGCAGTGGGCCATGCCAGTGGCAAGGTTGCTTGATTAATGGACCAGCTTGGGTTAGACCAGCTTATTTAGCTCATGGGCCAGGCCTGGACAGGCCCCGGGCCAGCCCAGCCCATTTACACTCATAGACATGTACATTTTGTGTGGTAGACGGTAGAATGCACTATACAATTAGATGGTAGAATGCACTATACAATCATCCTCACATTCTCATTATGATTGGCATAAACAGACGGTCAGAGCCCAGTGATGTCCACTTCTGTCCAAGATTTGGGTTGTTCATTAGATTTTGCCCACCGTTCTGTGGCACAAAATCAATCCATTCCAATAATCGGTTGAGCCCTCTACGTTTCCAGCAGGGCTGACCCGAGCCACATCTTGTCTTCATTGGTACATTGAATAGACCATTTGGATTGACATAGGGCAATGCATGCTCGGTGGACGTTCACTTTTAATGGGTCCTGGTCGATTTTTTCCGAACTGTTTAGAAATCAACTAGGGTTTGGGTTTGTCAATTTGGACCCGGTTAAAAATCATTGTGTCAAGTTTTCTGTAGCAAGACCTAAGTAATTATGTCTGCTTTGATTGCTAACTTGTGACTGCTACATGTAAGGCTGAAGCTTGTGAGTGAAGACTTGACACAGGGAAGAGTGTGAAGAGGAATGGAGGAAGAACATATATATGAACCTTGAATCCATAAGGTGATGAAATTATGTTGCTTTAAATAATAAAACATAAACCTTAATTAAGAGTCCTAATTCGACTAAACTAAAATTTACCTGAAATAGTAAATCTTACAAAAAAAAATAGAAAGTTATAATTTAATCATGCAAAATAATTACTGGCATGATCAAAAGTAATTCTTATAAAAAAAAAATATGGTATATACTAAAATTCTAAAATGAAGGAGATACGTCTAACTTAAAATTTACTAAAACTAATAAGTTTCTTTTTGTAAAAATTATAATTTTGAATTGGAAGGAGTCATTTTCTAGCAAAACATACTCACGACATAGCCCTCTTTGTGAATTAGTTCACCCCAAATGGCCTGTTCCAGTCAAAATTCATAGGTTGTGCATCCTGTAACAATACCCAATTTAAAAGTTATAACCAATTTATGGTTCGCACTTCAAATGACAATTTCTTCCTATCCAGATTGAATCTCTTCGATTCGGACGTGCTTGAAGACCAATTACACCATGCCCCACATAGGACTAGGTTGGGATCTGACAGACTAGATTTGCTTTCATTTAGACTTCTTTTTGCCCATCTATGCCAAGAGTAGGCCTGCAGATCACTATACATCAAGACATGCAGCGAGGTTACCCAAGATAAGTGCATTTAGAATTAAGAAATTAATCTAATTCACTATGCATCAAGACATGCATCGAGGTTACCCAAGACAAGTGTGCATCGAGGTGGCAGCATCGACACTGAATATGACCACCCACAAATGAGCATACTGAGTATACTTCATGGGGCCCATCGTGGATATATGTTCTATCCACACCATCCACCAGTTTTTCCAGCTCATTTTAGGGCATTGTCCCAAAATTGAAGCATATCCAAAGCTCAAGTAGACCACACCACAGGAAATAGTGGGCATAATAACATCCACCGTTGAAACCTTCCTAGGACCCACAGTAATGGTTATTTGTCATTGAACCTATTCATTTCATGGATGGAGGGAAAACACAAATATCAGCTTGGATATGCTTCGACTTTGGGCTCATGCCCTAAAATAAGCTGTTAAAATGAATGGATGGCATGGATAAAGACACATACATTACGGTGGCGCCACAGAATTTATACTCGCTAGGCAAACTGCTTCCACTTGATTATGGTGTCGAAGTCACGGAACATCAGGCATGGCACGTAAAAGGGATTGCCAAGGACGAACTACAAGGTTCTTATGAGGCATACAATCCACCCTTCTGAAGTTTGAGCGGTTGGTTGGTGATTAGAAATCAGGATGGTGCCATTAGGCGCAATGGATTGCCAGGAGGATTTTTTTCACCAAAATAATAAATATTCTCTTATACCGTGTCTGCTCATTGCTGTCCCTTTTACAGGGATTGAATTGTAGCTGTTTTAGGAGCTTCCATTGCTAGTGGAAAAGCCAGTACTGGAGACACCTGAGGTAAACAAATTTCAAGTTATCATGCTATATTGTCATTGTCATCTTAGACAAAACTTCCAAGGCTTGAGTTGAAAGGGCCATGTTCTCAGCAAACAAAGGACCCAATGTGCTTCCTCGAGAATATAGGTACCCATGGTCAGCCCTATAAGCATGTCATCATTATTTTAATAGCTAGGTACGGTCCTCTGCCTTCTTGCACATAAAATCCTCCATGACCACAGCTTGACGCATGCTCATCAAAACAATGTCCTTTGACAGTCCTAAAATGGGAGTAACTTGCAGATCCCTTATTAGGACTGTGATTGAGTACTGCCCTTGCTTGTACTGAGTTTGTTACCGGCATTTATGATGTGATGGAGTTTAATTGGACTGCAAGCTTCTGTACAAAATGGGTCTAGTCAAGTATATTCTCTACCAAACAACTTTTAGACCATCCAATTAAATCCCACCACTTTGTGACCATGCGAAAGCTTACTACAAGCCAGGGTGCCCAATCCAAGTCCCGTTCATTAGATATATACTTGTTCTTAAGGAAAATGCAAGGCATTGTGCCTCATTAGGAACTGCTTTATATGACTCAAGACTCCACTATGAGCCCTCCGTTCAAGGACACCCGGTTCCATAGCTCAAATGGTAGACTTGAGTAAAGATAATCTCGTTTCAACACTGAAGTCTAGGTATCGATTGTCAAGTGGGGGTGGCTAATACAGCTGTGTGACTAACAGTGGGGTTGGGTGTACTAGCACTGGGGTGTGTACTAACCTGAGAAAAAAAAAAAAACCCTCAAATTAGGGCACTTATGTAAAGTGCAGATGAAGTGTATGTCCTTATGTAGAGACGAGCATTCCTTTGTTATCAATGTTTGATGTGTCAGAATCGCCCATGTGCACACTAGTATACTGCTAGGAGGAACTGCACTAAAGTGGTGCCTCTATCACAGTAAGCTATGTGGTACCTGAAATATGTAAGTGCCAACTCGCAGCAGATGCAGCACCCCAAAATATCTAGAGGCCCAAAATAGGGATCATATTGTAATCCGTTGGTTGGGCTTATTTTTGGGATTGGAACAGCTCCCGCCATGACCGGTGTAAGAGTTGCTACCAATGATCCTAGCCGATCAATTTCCTCATGTATAACACAAATAACATTAAAATTCGATTACAAATTAAATGCATTTTTCTCATGGTTAGCATGACTTTCTAGAGGACCATCCATTGCGAATTCAATGTGGGGCTAGTTCTTGAAGTGGGTCTTGCACCAATTCTACATGGTCCACCCTGTAGACAACTATCTTGACAGTCGCAACATATACATCAATGACAATGGATCCCCAAATTATGAAATTATGTGGTGCGTATGCCTTATCTGAGCTGCTGAAAAACTCACGCCCTAATGTGAAGATAATTTTATTCAAAACTTGGGCCATGCACAATGACTGCACTGGGATGCTAGCTGGGATCTGCCATGATGTTTTCGAGAACCCACCCCGTTCATCTGTTTTGCAAGCTCATTTTAGGGCATGTGACAAAAAATGATGTGGATCCAAAACTCAAGTGGGCCACACAAGAGGAACCAGTGGGGATTTAGTGACCATTGTTGAAACATTCAAATGGCCATAAAAGTTTTGTATCATGCTAGGTTTTTTTTATTTCAGTGGGAATGATCTTATAAACTGTCTGGACGACATAAAAATAACAGCATGGAGCTTAGAAAGGTTTCAACCATAGGCATTTCATTTCCCAATTTTCCCTCTCATGAGGCCCAATTGTAGATCTATGTCAATTTTGGTCACGTGCCCTAAAATGAGCTCAAAAAATGAATACACATGCTGAATTTCTTACAAACATCGCGGTGGGCCCAGCTAAGCATCCCAGCTCTGGAATTTCCTGCGAAAGCTAAATCTGCCTCCCTTAGGGGAACTGATGAATGGACTGGTTTGATTTTCTCAACAATTTAAGGTGGGACCTACTTCTTGAGCGGCTCTGATGTCATGCACACAGGTAGCATGCTGGATGTATGCGTGCAATTAATGGACCAGATAGCCTTTTGGTACACTGAGATCATGCGAAAGCAGCCTACTAATTTTAACCTCTTTCAGACGGACACGTGGCATGAGAAGCAAAGAAAGCATTAACTACCATATTTCACCTGTCTTAGATGATGTGACATGCTGAGGTGGATCGGACGTGGATTAAGTAATGACCTGCCCCATGACGATGGTATTGACAGCTGCACCTGTGTGAGATGGGCCCATGAAAATCACGTTTAAAAGTTTTTGGCTCTTGTATTTATTCGGCTGGGCCATCTCTAACGGCATCTGAGAGGAGCTGACAGCATTACGTTATTCAATCAAATCTCACCATGAACAGGAAGGCGGTACTTAAATTCGTGCTCAAGTGAGCAAGAGTACTCAACCAAGTGGGTGTGTTGCCCCGCTAATAGGGTAGGTGCGTTGCATGACTAACTTTAAATAAATAAATAAAGTGATGTAGAACGGGTCGCTGATTATTTCATGGCCTAGATGGAGCAAAAGAAGACCGGTCGGGGTCGAAAGTGATCCGGACCGTCAGGACCGTAAATCGGTCGTATCTCACAATCCGGAATGAGTTACGGGACGTATAATATATCAATTTGGGGTAGCTCGAGCTACTTTAGCCAACCAACCCCGCTACACCGGGTTGCCCAAGCCGGAATCGCGAGAATCGACCGTATCAACGGTTATTAGGCTAGTTTCTTTTCAGTTTTACTATTTATAGTAAGTTTTAATTCGATCATAACTTTGCATCCGTATGGTTTTAGAGTTAGTGCCCAACAGGAAAAGGGCTTAGAATATTTAGTAGAACAACGTGGTTGAGGCCGTTTGAAAACTTTTTATTTTTGGCCGAAAACCAAAAGTTCTAGTAAGATTGAACGACTTCTATAAATAGTAAGTTTACTATTTATAGTAAGTTGCGTTTTCTAGGAGTTTAAGTTGGAGTTGGATTCTGATACTTTACCTAGGGTTTAGTTTCCTATTTATATGCATTGTAATTTCGTTATTATTCATTCAGTTATCAATAAATCAATTATTCGGAATTTATTTCCTCTTTTTATCTTTTATTTCTTCTCGTGGATTCGAAAAACTATCGGTTAGGGAGACGGTGATCGACCTACCACGTCCTCCCTGCGTCATAAAGAGTGAACAATAGGACTGTCTCGCCTGCTAGCCCAGCTGGAAGACACCTAGGCATTTCAACAGCAGGTCTCAGTTTGAGTGCTAAGGAGACACACTAACCCCATTGGTGGGTGGGTTCATAGTGTGACTAACCAAGTGGGTTCGTTGCCCAGCTAACAGGGTGGGTGCTTGCATGACTAACTTAAAAAAAAAAAAAAAAAAAAAGTGAACAAGAGGACCAGGGTCCTTAGTCATGCCTCAGTGGTAGACTCATCATGTAGAGTGGGCCGCGGATGCGGACATCTACGTGACCAAGATGTACAAGAGGAAGCCTAATTAGGCAGAAAGTGATATGAGCCTTCAGGGCTGTAAATTAGTCGTATCTCAAAATCTAAAATGAGTTTTTCGACGTATAATATATGATTTTGGAGTAACTCGAGCTACTTAAGCCAATCAACCCACTAACCCGGGTTTTTCGTGCCAGATTTGCAAGATTCGACCAGATTGTTGGCCATTAGCCTAGTTAGTTTGATTTTACTATACATAGTAAGTTTTTTTTTTTGATCCATAGGGTTTTAGAAGTTGTGTCTGATATGAAAAGGGCTTAAGGAAAGTGTGTAAAATCACATGGTTGGGTCCATTTGAAAACTTTCTATTTTGGCCAAAAACCATGGAGTTTCGTAAGAATGAGAGATGTCTAAGGGCCTGTTTGGTTGCAAAACCCAGATTCTAGAGAAAATCTAGATTCCACCGTTGGAATCTAAAATTGTAGAAACTAAAGTGGAACCTAGGTTTCATCCGTAACTTGCTGTTTGGTTGAAAACGATGCAATTCAGATTGTGTTCCAACCGTTGCTTGTGGCATGGCCCACTTGGGCTTCAGATCCACCTGAGAACCTTACCTCTGGCCTAGTATAGTCCCGCAAGACAAATGGCCAAGTTGGATGGCAAATAAACATTATAGTGGGCCCTAGGAAATTTTTAATGGTGGACGTTCAATCAACACTGTTTCCTGTGGTGTGGCCCACTTGAGATTTAGATCTGCCTCATTTTTTGTCCAATACCCTTAATTGAGATTTCAAAACTAATGGACCGTGGAGATATAAAACATATAAAACATAGATGTACAACGCATACATGGAGGTGGTGACGCTCACTTCCGCCTCTTTCCCTTCATTAGAACGGTCGCCCACACCATTTCCACTAATCCCGGTTCCACTCAATTTAGGTTTCCAGAAAGAATCCTGTTTGGCTGGAACTTGCCACCAAATACCCCAGTTAAAATCGAATTCTGCTGGATTCCAGATTTTAAGCTCGAAATGGGTTTC
Source organism: Liriodendron chinense (assembly GCA_003013855.2). Classification (NCBI taxonomy): domain Eukaryota; kingdom Viridiplantae; phylum Streptophyta; class Magnoliopsida; order Magnoliales; family Magnoliaceae; genus Liriodendron; species Liriodendron chinense. The sequence continues at coordinate 74,573 of PVNU02002902.1, forward strand.
ATATGCCAACCAAACGGGCCCTAAGTCGGATTTTCTAAGTGTTTTAGTTTGAGTTAGAGTTTAATACTTCGTCCTAAGATTTGGTTTTCTATTTAAAGCATTGCAGACATTATTTTATTCATTCATCAATTATTTTATATTTGTTTAGGAATTATTTCCTTTTATCTTCTCTTGAACGTCTTGTGAATTCAAGGCATCTATTTAATGAGGGAGACAATGATCGAACTTACCTTGCCCTCCCTACATCAGTGGTATCAGAACAAGGAATTTACCTCGGGATTATGGCTTCTAACCAAGGGTCAATTTTTCATCCTACGGATGATGCTCCATAGGCCTCATTTTTGGGCTCATGATCTAGAATGATCAAAAAAAATTGATAGATGGTGTGGATCTAACATATAAATCATGGTAGTGTCCAAAGAAGTCTCATACATTAAAAGTTGTGTTGTGTATTATAATAATCTTTTCAAGAGAGAAAATGGGTGGGGGTGTCAATAGATCGGGCTCAAGCTTGAAAAATAAAAAAAATTGAATAAGGCTAGCCCTACAGCTCAAAACAGTACAAAATCCAAGCCAAGACCTGCCCAGGCATGGCCCATTGACCATCCTAAAAATCGGTGTGTTTTGTAAGTTGGTCTCATTAGGGATGAGATGGACTAATGATCAGAAGCAATGATCTAAAATTTTCCAACGCCTTCAGCATCGATGATCTGCATCTCATTGAAAGATATTTCGTCTATAAGGTGGGAAAAGCTGCTCAAACCATGTATACAAAATAAAATCCTGATTAGACAATGATACGGGCCACATCAATGATAGAGGATAGAACCTGATGTAGTGAGTAGATTTTACATTTTAAAACATGGTAGGCGCACAGGCTTGGTGTTTATATAACAGGTTTCGTACAGGATTCTAATCTCAAAGGGAGTATGCAACGTGTCATTGACATTTCATATCGAACTCAAGCAACACCATTCGAGGTGGGCTTTCTTTGAGGTCCACCTCCTGTGGATGTGGGTCCCAGGAATGATATTTCTTTTTGACGTTTCATGCAAGGTTTATAATTTTCTTTTTTAACTAAAATGATACGTCAAAATGGGTGAATGGCATGGATAAAATACATATATCATGCTGGCCCCATGGAGCCCTTGACAGGACCGTCGATCTCTAGCTAGTTAGGTCCCGGTGGGGTAGCACCCAATCCGTGCCCTTCCAAAAGAGGAATGAAAGCAATGTACAATGTTCGTGCCTTTCATCTTCTCTTTGGCAGAAAAAACTTTGATACTCTGGTTGATCAGTGTGATATGAATGATATGCATGTGTTTAGAAATTGTTTAAGTACTCCTTAATTGGCATGTAAGCAGCTCAAATTGCACTAGCCATGTAGCTTCCAATTTCAATGTGAGGTGTACTTGCCACCATAATCTTGTAATGGTGTTAGTTAGATGTGGGGCCCACATGGTTTATGTATCATCTTCAAGTCACCTATTGAATGTGTCCCCTTGAGGTAGTACCATCGAGCCCAAAATTCAGCCAATGATAATCAAATAAGGGAAACAAGGTGGTGGGAGAGGATGCACACCCATAATTTTTGTGGGACCAAAGAGTCCGACAACAACTTTATTTTCGAGCCAACTCCTCAACCACGGTAGTTGGATCATATGGACAACCTAGTTTTCACACAAAAAGTATAGTGGGCCCGAGTGCAAATTACGAGTGTGGTGCTCCCTTTCAACCCATCCCATGTGACATGACCCACATGAGTCTAACTTTGTTAGATCTATATTGTGGAATTGAAGGACTGTGCAATGCACAGAGTATGGAGATCAAATAACTAAGATAACTAGCATACCTGATTGGGCCATCTGTTCTCTAATCTAGATCTTCCGCACCCGGAACTGCAATAGAGAAAATAGGAGATGGGAATTCGTTTTCAATGTGTTTCGGATTGGGGACCAACATTCTTTAAATAAGAATTCTTACATGGGTATTACAATATTTGAAATTCATTACAACACTGCAATCCGTTTGCTCCACATGGCTTGGGTAGATAGAGTCCATGTTCTACTACAATATTGTAACAGAGCAGTTTAGAAGCACCAACCATCTGTTATTCTTTATAGGATCACAACTATAGTGGGGTCTGCTGGTCAATTCACACACTCTTCTAACACCTGTATTCGATCCAGGCCATTGAACAGTTGGGCCCTTGTATAGAAAACTTATAAATTTTTTAAACCCCAGGATATATGTGGTAACACATCTCAAGGACAAGTCAAATATCACGAATACATCACATTGGCCCACTTGTGCTTATTACACCCTTTTACATCTATAATAAGCCAACAATGAAGATGTTTGATAATCTAAATATTCGTACCGTTAAAATGAAGAATATCAAAGGGTCTTTCTTCAACAAGCAAGTTGCGACAACTCAATGCTTGGAACTGCTCATCCAATCTAATTTTGGACTAGGGCCTGAAGGTGGCATTTGGTGGATTTAATTGCCCTGCAGGACCTTTGAGAGATGACGCCGTGCAAAGCAAAGTTGAAAAGTCATTCTATTAAGTATGTACCGTGGGCTACTGTGGGTCCCACCTTGATGTATCTATTATGTATCCACTTCGTCCATCTGTTTTTTGAGATTATTTTAGTGCATTATTCAAAAAATGAAGCAGATCCAATTATCAGGTGGACCATACCATGAGAAAGGATGGTGATTGATTATCCTACCATTAAAAACTTCTCAGGGCGCATCTTAATGCTTCTGCAGTCTTTATTTACCATCCAATCGGTTGATAAGGTCACATAAGCCTAAATGAAGGGAAAAAACAATATCAGCTTGATCTAAAACTTTTATGGCCCATTAATGGTCAATCGACATTTTTTCTTATGTTATAGTCCACCTGATAATTGGATCTGCTTCATTTTTTGGGATAATGTGCTAAAATTATCGGTAAAGACGGATGGATTGTTTGGATTAATAATGCATACATCAAGGTAGGCCCATAGTAACCCCACTGTACGGCCGCACCCTGAGGATGGGGTCTCACCTAATCTGCTCTACCATCCTTGACAGAGGCATGTGGGCCAACTAATCGATAGCGGATTAGGTGAGACCCCGACCTCACTCAAGATGGTGCGGCCCCTACCGTGGAGTTACTGTGGGGCCCACCTTGACGTATGTTTTATGTATCTACACTGTCCATACATTTTTCCATATCATTTTAGGGCATTATAAAAAAAAAATGAAGCAAATCCAATTATCAAGTGGACCATACCACAAGAAACAGTGGTGATTGACTACGCTACCCTTAAAAAACTTCCTAGAGCATATCTTAATGCTTCTGTAGTTTTTATTTACCATCCAATCTGCTGATAAGGTCACATTAGCCTAGATGGCGGGGAGAAACAAATATCATCATGATACAAAGCTTTTGTGGCCTCATTAATAGTCAATCACCACTGGTAATTGGATCTGCTACACGTTTTGGATAATTGGATATGCTTCACCCAGTAATTGGATCTGCTTCACGTTTTGGATAATGCCCTAAAAATGACATGGAAAAATGGATGGACAGAGCGGATACATAATAAATACGTCAAGGGAGTCCCCACAGTAACCCTATGGTAAGGGCCGCATCGTCTCTTGTGAAGGCAGTGGATTAGGTGAGACCCCAGATCCACCGAGGTGGGTGGAACCCCTGATTGTGGGGCTCACAGTGATGTATTTGTCTTAAATCCATACCGTCCAACCATTTGAAAGCTCATTTTAAGGTATGATTCCAAAAATGAAGCTGACTCAAATCTTAGGTGGTCCACGCCACATAAACAATCCTGATTGAATCTTTACCATTAAAAACTTTATGGATTCCACACACTCCCCTGCACATGGAGGGTGGAACTCCACAAGCAGCCCCCCGAGGACCTTCCGCTTTGATACCATGTCAAACAACCACTTTTTCTAAAAGCTTGAGTTGTGAAAGGATAGCCATATCGAGGGACTCTAACACCCATTGCTACGTGGTGTGGGTAGTGCCAATATACGCCTGCAACTGTGTAGGGATGGCTGCTCAATTGGACGCGATGCGGATTGCGTCTGGCCCCTTGTAGGATCTTTAAGTGTCTTACTAGTTCTTTTTGGGCCCACCATGATGTATTTATTTATCTACACTGTTTATCTCTTTTCTAAGATCATGATAAGGTATGGGCCCAAAAATAAGGAAGATCCTTAGTTGCATTAAATTCACATCATGCACATTGACTAAAAATAGTCTGTTTTTTTGTTACCTATGCCTGTGAGGCCACTTGATGAATGAACTGGCTTGATTTGTTCAATAATTTGAACCGCTCAGATGTCATGCACAGGTGCATGTTAGATGTATGCGTGCAATGGACCACAAAGCCTTTTGGTACATTGAGATGTGAACGCAAGTTTTCTAATGTTACGGACTCAGATCTACTGCGAAAGTTCCTGTGTTGGGAATCTAAGTGGGCCATCGTGAGGTTTGTGATACATCTACACTGTCCATCCGTTTTGTGATCTCACTTTAGAGAGTATGGACAAAAATAGCCGCATCCAAGACTCAAATGGGCCAAAAAGGTAAGGATTGAACGTCCACAATTGAAATATTCACAGGCCAACAGAAGTTTTGAATCAGGTTAATATTTATGTTTTCAGTTCATCCCAGCCGGAATAACATTATAAACCGTATGGATGGAGTATAAACATCACTGTGGACCTAGGAAGGTTTCAACTATAGGAATTTTCCTACCCACCTTTGCCTTTAGTTCAGCCCACTTGAGTCTTGAATCCATATCATTTTTGATCTCACATCTTAAAATGAGCTCACAAAACGGATAGATAAACGGTGTGGATTTCTCACAACATCAGAGTGGGCCCACCTAGAATCCCAGCGCAGGAAGCGAAAGCAAATCCGCGTCCCAGTTTTACCCCTCTTAAACGGACACATGGCATAAGAAACGGAGAAAGGATTGATGGCCATATGTCACCTGTCAGCATGACGTGACATGCTGAGTTGGATCGGTCACGGATTAAGTACTGCCCTGCCCACGATGTTATACAGACAATAACACCTGCGAGAGATGTGCCCATGAAATCACACTAAAAAGCTTTTCAGTCTTACATTCATTCATGATTCATCTCTAACTGCAGCCTGCAGTCTATTATTCAACAGAATCTCACCTAGTGGGAAAGGCAATACCCAGTTCAAATCCCAATAGTATCAACGAAAAAGTAAAGTCGTCTGCAATATACCTATTTTACACAGCACACCATACTGTTTTTGTGAAATATGCTTGGTGTGTAAGGTAAGAAAAGCAGTTAAATTCATGAATACAAAATAAAAATAAAAACCCTGATTAGACTGTTGATTGTGGACCCATGGGGCCCACTTGTGGACAACCACTTGTGAGTGGGGCCCATAAGGATGTTCCCGCATCCTCCTTCTTCTCGAGAGTTTGAAATTCAATTAGAATTCGGAAGAAGATGAGATGGGATAAGATAAGGTTAAACCACCTTATCTCATCTCATCCCTTATCTCTTTTCCCTCTATTTACAAGAGGAGTCTTTCCGTAATCAAATACACAAGTAAGAGGAAAGGTATTAGTGATATACGGAGAGAAAAGAGAGGGATAGGCTTAAAGAGTTTATCTGGTCCATCCATCAGATCTGAGCCATAGATCTGATCCGGAGACCATCTTCACCGTAGGATCAGAGGGGTGATCAGACCCACTTGCTCCTGTAGCAATAGGCGGATCGCTGGATCACACCACATATCCTCGGCTTTGCGAAGATTCTCATCGTGTAGACCATCGGATCCTGGTGGCCCACACTTCCGCAATTCCTAACAGTGGTATCAGAGCATTTGACGGCGGATCTCCAATTTAAGAGGAAATAATCGCAATCGAGGTAAGTGGCCTTAATTTTAGGATAATAGATTAAATTAATTTTAATAATATGTCGATCATCAAATTAATCATCTAATTAATATTCCTTTTTGTCCAAATCTCATTTTATTTATCTCTGAGGTATGGAGATTAATAAAATTGAGATCAATAAATTAATTAATTTAGAGGAATTAGAATTTTGTGATTAAGACCAAAAGACTGTTGAGCTAAGCCAGATTCATATGGGCCATGACCGCCGACGCAAGTATGCAAGGCATAATTCTTAACGAATTCCTAGCAAACCAAGTCATGGGCCCTCGTGTGAATCAGATCTAAAGTTTAAGTGGGCCTTTTAGGAGACAAGGGTAATTTAATGTACAAATGTGGAAACCATCTCAAGAGCCCACCATTTGAATGATTGTCATCAAAAAGGTGGCACATAGCACACCAGATCTTTTAGAGTAATCAAGATTGAATAATCTGGTGGGCCACCGAAAAAAAATGACAAACTTGCAAAAGCAAGCGGCTGCCATGGCTGGAACCTCCACCAGCAACGGCAGAAAAGC
>PVNU02002903.1:0-27853 GCA_003013855.2 Liriodendron chinense
ATGCAATGTTAAATGCAATGCTTATAACAAGTTGTAGTTTCGACTGGATAAATTTGCCTTTACTTACCACTTGCCAAAGCGATAACCAACGCAGTTCAAGTTTCTGATAAGCAATCCAATTAATTCGGCGAACCACAGAGCATACGTTTGAACTAATTGGGTGCACAATACTATGAAAGTAATCCCATGGATGAAGGGTAATCAGGGGTGTTGGTGGAGCCTTTAATTTGTGCTGAAACAGGGGCCGTTGGCCGACTAAATTAGCCCAGAATAACACAGTTGACTCTGGACATTTTTGGGCGTTTTCGACTCGCCGACAGTTGAACGTCAACCGGCCGAGAAAGGGTCGGTGACCAGCCGATTTTGAGGCTCGATAGGCCGATTTCAGGCCTTTCTCTCTAGACTGTTTGCGGTCGTGTCGACCAGCCGAACTTGGGCGTCGACCGGCCGACCCGACAGGTAGTGGTTTACGCGGTTTTGCATAGATTGTTTTTATTTTCGATTTCTTTGTTATATAAACAAGGTGTAACTGAGATTAGAGTAAACTAATACGGGGGGGGGGGGGGGGGGGGGGGGAGAGGAGGGAGAGAGAGAGAGCTTGGGTTTCTCTTGGGGCTTTGCTGTGGGTTTATCAGCTCTTTTGGAGTGGTCACTCAATTGAGTACTCGAGTCTACGAGTATTTGGTTGTGAAGCTACTCCTCATGTATCGTTAGTCGAGTAGTGATAAGTTAGACCAAAGGACTAGAAATGTTGTCTTGGTTGGCTATGGTGATGGTGTGTGAGTGGGGTTACAGACTATACGACCCTATCACACAAAAAATTACTTGAGCCGTGATGTCTATTTGTTGAGGGGGTCTTTGTTTCGAAAGGATGTGCCAAAGAACCAACAAAATTAGAGATTGTTGACATCTAGATTGACATAGATAAGACCGGGTCGAGAACTAAGATGATGCAGGCAGAGGTACATGATTAGGTGGAGTAGCCACCTGAGAGAAGAAATCCGCCTAGAGATCACAAGTTACCACCACCGGCTAGGTATGGGGTGATGACTCGAACATTGCATTCACCCTTTATTACGAATTAGTGGGATCCGTTTACTTTTCAAGAGGCACTTAATACGTAGATGCCCAAAAGTGGAAGGCTGGCAATGCAATACGAGATGGACTCTCTATATAAGAATGAAACATAGGAGCTGATATAGCTTTTGGCGGGCTGAAAAGTGATTAGATGTAAATGAATTGTTTGAAAGAAACATGATAGGTACAAAGCTAGATTGGTGGCGAAGGGATATGCTCAGCGAGAAGGTGTGGACTTCAGTGAGATACTCACATGGTTGTGAAGCAAGTATCTATTAGGTTCATGTTGCCATTAGTTTCCTAACACAACCTCGAACTGAAATAAATGGATTTAAAAATTACTTTTCTACATGGGGAATTGAGATGAGCATATTTTCATGGCACAACCAGAAGGTTATACAGTATAAGGGGCAGAGAACAAATTTTGCAAATTAAGGAGGTTATTATATGACTTGAAAACAGTCACCTAGGCAGTGGTACAAGAAATTCGATTTCTTCATGATGAGTTGGGACTTTTCCAAGAGTGAGTATGATCACTATGTCTATTCAAGACACTAAGTGATGGAAAGTTTATTATGCTGATACTTTACATTGATGACATGTTTATTGCTAGTCATAGCATGTTTGACATTAATGTATTGAACACTCAACTTTCAGAGACATTCAAGATGAAGGATCTGGGGGTGCAAAGAAGGTTCTCGGCATTGATATATACAAAGACAGGAAGAAGAACAGGTTATGATTGTCTTAGGATAAATACCTTAATAAGGTATTGATAAAGTTTGGGATGGAAAATTCCAAATCGGTTAGCATTCTCCACGCGGCTCACTTTTTCAAAGAAATGTCCTAAAATAGATGAAGAAAAGCAGGATATGTCTCGCGTACATTATTCGCAGTGGGTAGCTTGATGTATGTTATGGTCTGTACAGGACTAGATATTTCACAGGTTATGGGTTTTGTTAGCATATTTATGTTTAACCCTAGTAAAACAATATTGGGAAGCTGTGAAATGGCTACTTCGATATATTTCGGGTATGCAAAACTATGTCTTGACATTTGTAAAGTCTAAGGACAAGTTGATTGGGTATGTGGATTCAAATTACACGGGTAGTGTGGCCTGTAGGATGTCACGCCTCAAACCCGGGGACCGGGCTCACTAAATTCCCGATCGCCGACCTTGGTGCCAACAACCTCCGTAGTACCCCATTCTCGGCTCCTAGCTCTCAAGTGCCAGGTTCCGATCCTGAGATCCTACCAGGAGGATTTTCAGGGTAAATTTTTTTTTTTGTACAGGAGCATAATCAAACCATAAAACATCATCAAATATCCACTAATAAGTTTGTTGAGTACAGTGCTGGAAAGGGAAATACAACATGAATCAGAAGTCCAAATATCAGGTACATAAACCGCGCTCAACGCTGCTGATAGGCTCTAGTATCTACAGTGTAAACAAACGCGCATGAGCTTCCTACGAAGCCCAGTAGAGTGCGTGTGTGTGCGTGTGATGCATATGACAAGTATATAGATATCAGAGTAAGCGTAAGTAGTAGAGGGCTAAGTTATTAAGTTCATGAATGCTGTCAGCCATTCCAAGGCTATGCGATGTAAGGGCCTACATGGCCGAGTGTTACATGCTAGAGATGCAATGCAAACACGTCAATCCTCAACTGATCCACATATCAAATAGTTATCATCTGGGACATCACCGGGGTCTAGTATACTCTAATATTGGCCGCCGCACATCGAGTAGAAAAGACCTCACTATCCGCCTCGTCAGTGGTATGCCAATGCCCACCCGGCTCGCCGATAGAGGACCCATTCTATGAGCTGGTCAGCCTCGACCTAGCTTACAGCCCACTTCACCCGGGCGGATAAGGTCACACCCCCTTTCCAACCGACCTCGACACAGTGGGAGACGCGGGCCTACTGGTATTTGGCACACGGGCGCTCATGTTATCCACTCGTCTCGACGCTGGAGCATCCTACTGGTACCACAAGGGTTTAGGGACTTTCACCCAAGGACATCCATAGCGCCCACGTACTAGAACAAGTTTCCGGTGTCCAATACTGCCAACCATGATGTGACTATGGTGGCCACCACCCTGATGCTGCTAGGGTGTGAAAGCGATCGTGACGTACATAATGCGAAATGCATGAGTCATACAATCCAAATCATGCACCAACTTACGCATACTGCGCAATCATGTGGGGCGACCCTGTCTCGCACAGGTCCCCTAAGTATAACAAGCCAACTAGCATATGCTATGGTTAATCATGATCCATAACAGGCATATAAATGATGCGTATGGGCATATGAATGAGCATGGTATTCATTATACTAAGCATGTTATCAGTGTGACATACAAGCTAATAATACTAGCATGTTACCAACATATCATGTAACATTGGCCTTAAAAGGGCCAATATATACGGAGAGTGGGACCCGGATTGTGGGTCCCATTGGAAATGTAGAGGTCTTCGTGGCATAGCCCACTTGAGACCACATTGGCCCCATACTTGGGCTTGCACATACAAGATAGGCAGCATAAACAAAACAGATACACCATGGTGGAGCTAATAGATACATCGCTTTGGGACCCATAGGGTGGGCCACCTGCTGGGCAGCGTGGTACCCATCTGGTCCCAATAAGTTTCGAATCAAGCAGATACTTGTGTTTTCTCCTTCATCCATATCCATGTGATCTTATGAATAGATTGGATGGCAAATAAACATTACTGTAGAACCTAGAAAGGTTTCAACGTTTAAGATTACCATTTCCACTATGGCATGGTCCACTTGACATTAGGATATGCTTAAATTTTTGGGCTCGGCCACTTATGGATAGGTTGGGTGACAAATAAACATCATTGTAGGGCTGGGAAGGTTTCAACGGTAGAGATCATTATTCCCACTGTTGACCCATGGCATGGCCCACTAAAAGAGCTGGAAAAACATATGGACGGGATAGGTAAAGCACATACATTCTAGGTGGGCCCAACGAATGGGGCCCATTTACAATGCTAAAAAATACTACCTGCTGGGCAGCAGCATCCCCTGGACGCTGTCTGTCCAGCCAGTGTTATATTTTATATATATATATATATATATTTTTTTTTTTACAAGTGGGGCCCACAGAAGTTCCCTATCAAGCTGATATTTTTGTTGTCCCTTCCTCCATGTATGTGTGAACTTATGAACAGGTTGGATCTCAAATAAACATCACGGTGGCCCATAAGAGGGTTTCAACGGTAGGGCCACTGTCCCTACTGTTTTCTGTGGTGGGGCCCCCTCGAGACTTGGATCTGACTCATTCTTGGGGTCATGCCCTAAAATGATCTCCCCAAAAGGATGGACGGTGTGGATACAGCACATGCAACATGGTGGGACCCACGAGTGGGCCACCAGCTGGCCGAGCCAGCGTGCAAGGACGCTGGTACGCCCAGCGTCAGAGGCGCTGCCTCTTCTTTCCGTTTTCTTCTTCTTTTCTTTTTTTTTTGTTTTCTTGCCCTCATATCCAGTAGGGTCCACATAGGACTGATCCACTCCGTTCATCAGGTTCCCCATCTCATGGGGGACCCAATAAGCCCAATGTTGGGTATATAAATCAGTTTAGAAACATCAAAGTGGGCCGAAGAATTTCTGGCAGTAGAAGTCATGGTTTTCACTGTTTTATACGGTGCGGTCCACTTAAGATTTGGATCGATTTCAAATTCGGGGCCTGGCCCTAAATGATATGGGAAAACAAGTGGACGGCGTGGATGGAACACAAACATCAAGGTGGGTCCCACGAGTGGGGACCCCAGCACCGTCCAAGGTGATGCTGGACGTTCCAGCGTCAAACGTCCAGACGCTGGACGTCCTTACTCCTTTTTTTTGTTTCTTTTTTTTTTTATTCTGGGGTTATTTCCAGTGGGGCCCACATAGGTGTGATCCAATCCGTCCATCAGGTCCCCCAACTCGTGGGGAGCCCAGTAAGCCCAATATTGGGCGGCTGATTCGGTCCCCAAACATCACAGTGAGCCATGAAAGTTTCAATAGTGGACGTCCCTGCCTCCACTGTTTTCCATGGTGTGGTCCACCTGAGATCTGGATCTTCTTCATTTTTAGCGTCTAGCCCTAAAATGGGCTGGAGAAGCAGACGGACGGCGTGGATCGAATACATGCATCAAGGTGGGTCCCACGTGTGGGGACCTGTCCACGCCTAAAAGGGGCTGTAGCCCAACGTGCTGCTGGGCAGCAGCGTCCCCTGGACGCTAACTGTCCAGCGCCCCCCCTTTCCTTCTCTTCTTTATTTATTTATTTATTTATTTATTATTATTATTATTATTATTATTATAAGGTGGGTCCCATTCATGGATGATCCAGTCCATCCATCTCATTGCCCATCACAAGGTGGGCCCAAAAGAAAAGGAAAGTGGAAAGAAATTAAGAAAATGGAGAGGTTTTGTCCCTTGCACTCACCTCGATGGATGGACGGTAGGATTGGATCGGGTTGACGATCGGATGATCCGGACGGTGTGGATGATGGTTGGGGCCCTCCAAGCTTGGATCTACACCCTCAATCTTCCTAATCTCTCTCTACTTCTCTTAAATCTCTCAAATCTCTCTCTTTTCTTTCTCTTTTCTCTTTCTGTTTCTCTTGCAAATATGGGAAGGTGAGGAAGCCTCCTCTCCCCCTACGTATGGTATTGTATGGGGGGAGAGAGAGAAAATGAATCATGAGGAGTGATGATGGTGCATGGGAGGGGGTGTGGGAGGTATGGGCTATAGTTGACTTTGGGAGGAGAGAGAGGGATGGGGGGTATGGGTAGAGTGATGGTGAGAATGATGGTGATGGATTAGATTGATGTGACATGGTCTTGGAGTTTGTGCAAGTGGGGCCCACGACACACGCACGTTGCGCGGCCCGCCTCGGATTACGTGATTGATCATAACTTACACACCGGGTATCGCAATGGGCGTGCCGCGCGGCGTTGGAATCGCAGCGCCTACGCGGTCGCCGGGGTATAGGTCTTGGGTCGATGCGGTACTAAATAGGGTCGCGATCAAGGCTCGCTAATCTGGTCCGTCCGGGACGTACCGATACCGAAAATTAAGCGTACGGAGGGCAAATAAGGGTACGGGTCTTACATAGGAGATCAACCTTAGCGTACTCGTTTGTGCTAACGGGTGGAGCAATTAGTTCGATGCCAAAGCTTCAGTCAGTGGTGGCTCTTTCCACAATTGAAGTAGAGTATATAATAGTGACAGAAGCGTTCAAGGATACCATTTTGGTTTAGGTACATGATAAATCAGTTGGGGCTTCAGCAGAAGGACATGCCGGTTAATTGTAATAACTCTAGTGCAATAAATTTGGCTAAGAATTTTATTTATCACTCTTATACTAAACACATTGATGTGAGTCACCATTTTATCCGATAGGTGCTTGAGGAAGGCAATTTAACTCTAGAAAAGATTCACACTAGCGTGAATTCAGTGGACATGCTCATCAAGGTGATTCATATAGAGAAATTCAAGTTTTACGCAACTTCTCTAGGATTGACGAAGATAAAATGAAGACGCAGTTTGCATGAGAAGCGACGAGGCTATGATTGAAGTAGAGATGTGGTGAGCTCAAAATTGTGCATATTCTAACCCCAATTTATCACACATTATGCATGGTTTTCATGTTTAAAGACTAATCTAATACATATTTTTGTGATTGTAGGAATGAGAGAGAGACTTCACTAATACGATGTCAAAAGAGTCACTTTGTATGAATTAAAGATCAATAGGACAAGTGCCAAGAGGTGGAAGAAAGAAGCGAGGAAGAAGAAAGAAAAAAAATGGCGAAAAGACAGCCTGCACAATCGGTTATTGGGCCATGAATATCACATGCTCTAACCCCTTTTCATCATCACATTATGCATGGTTTTCATGTTTAAAGATTATCTAAAACATGTTTTTGTGATTATAGAAATGAGAGAAAGACTTCACCATGATATGATGGCAAACGAGTCACTTTGAATGCATTGAAGATCAATAGAACAACTGCCAAAAGGTGGAGGAAAGAAGAAGAAAGAAAGAGGAGAAAAAGAAGAAAATATGAAAAAATATCTCCAAGACCGGTCGCCAGACAGGTCTACACTAGTCTAGAAATACAAATCTTATTGGACTATTTTTGTGTCTCTTAGACCAGTCGCCAGAAAGGTCTAAGGTGCTCCAGAAACTCCAATTTTCAATTTCGGATTTCTAAATTGCAGAAAGACTCCACGAATTCTCGAAGTTTCCAAGTCGGTGCAGGATTTCTCTTATGAAAGTCCACCTCCACTCTCTCCCTGAGGCATCTAACAACGTGGGGAGCAAAGAGATCAAGACCTAGGAGGCTTCCTGGCCTCCTACAACTAGTTTTCTTCTTCTTCTAGTTGTAGTTCTAGTTTGTTTTTATGCTTTTCATTAGCTAACCTCTTAGCTAAAGCTAAGAGATGAAACTTATAGTTTTCTTAGATGGTTTAATTCATTTTCAAGGTTTCAACTTTGAAATTAATGTTGAATAATGGTTTGCTTAAGTTTAAATGAAGTAGAAGTTAGTTTTTCTTAATCTTATAAAGACTCATGGATGTTTGGAAGAATTATGCTTTACTAAATTGTTTTGCAAGTTCTAGACCTGTACGCTCTGAGGAATCAGATTCAAGACGCTCTAGACTTGGATCTTCATGTGAGAACTTCAAACCGAAGTTCTATCTTTTTTAGAAATTCTGAAATATGTGTTAGGTATTTATGTGATTTGAATCAAGTTCAAACCATAGTATTAGTTAAGCCTAGTGATAGGGTTTGATGTTTATCATAGTTGTGATCTTAATCTATTGGAAATAGGATTGACCTATACAATTGAGTGTGCTCAAGTCATAACTTGAATTGAGGGAGTCATGTTGATGAACAACACATGTGTTGGATTGTTTTGATAATATAACCGCTCTATAATCCCGCTAGATAGGATTTGATTTCGATTGTAGTTGAATAATTGAGAGACCTATACGATTATACATCAAGGAGAGCTATAAGTGGATCCTTGATGCTCTAATTATCCTTTATTCTCAGAATTTTCCTATTTGATGTTTAAAATTGATTTTACAAACCTATCTTAAGATTCTAGTTATTAGAATAGTTCGAATTGTTTACCTCCTTTCTTGTGGATCGACCTTGGTCTTACCAAGATTATTACTACATCACAACCATACACTTGGGGAAGCGAAAAAGTTTTTGACGCCGTTGCTGGGGAAAGAGGTTAAACGGTTATAATTGTTCTAGTAGCTATAGAGTGGTCTTAGTTAGGTAGGATTTTCAGTTTTTTTTAGAGTAAATTTTCTGATTTTTTTTTCTAGATTTCTAACAATTTTTTGTTTTTGTATTTTGTAAGAACTTAGTTGCTGACATAGTTCTCACCTTCATGGGAAACATCTCCCCATTCCCTTTCTTCTTTTTGTCCTTCTTCCTAGATTATGGTAGTTTTAACTTCTTAAAATCTCATTATGGCTGAATGGATGGGTGGTGCTTATGCATACGTTTTGGAAGATGAGACGTCGGACTATGGAATCCAAACTCATTATGATTGGAACAATTATAAGCATGAGTATTTTTCTGAGACTCAATCTACTTCTAATACTCTCCCACGTAAGACATTGTGAGATTGCCGGAATAAGAACAATGTGCATAACTTTTTACAAGATAAGACAATAGGAGAGTATCGGAGAGAGACGGATAATATTCCACCGGTTAGGACATTGTATGATCACTTGTATGGCTACATATATCAACAATCTTATAATGGCCCCACATATGACATGCATAATTTTAATTGGTAGGAACATCAAAATTTCAATTTGGGAGACGAGCCAACCATGGATGCTAATAATTATCCTCAAGAGTTTCTTTCTCATGAGCCGCAACCAACACGAACTCTTGAGGATACGCTGCGAGAGTTTATGAAAATAACTGAGCAATGCATACAAAACCTCTCGCCAACCTCTCAAAATTCTAAACCCGACATTGGGAACACCAAATCATTCCCTAACAATGAGGAGGATGAGGCTATCCAAGACCAACCCTCTTCCAATTTAATGACTAAACTTCTAGAGGATGTAGATCTCAGTGATCCCAATATTACCATCGATTATGGTAAATCGACTATCTCTTTTAGCTATTCCGATTTGAATGATGAAGAGATTTCAAGGACAGTTGACGAACCCAATGAATCTACAAAATCTGAAAGTGGTAGTATAATTAACTATAATGAGGGTTCAATGGATGATGGTGAGCCCATGATTTCTTCTTCCAAAGGGTTGAATGTTTATGAGTCGTCAGAAGATATTCTTGCTAGAGAGATGGCCGGAGTCGATCTTTTTTGGTCCTTCCACCAACAACACATGCTAAATTCTATTATGGAAGAACTACCTTGGGTTGAAAATTTTGTTTCTTTGGATGTTGGGGTGGCACAATCTGAAATTTCAAATGATCAACTTATGAGTGATGTTGTGCCTTTCACTAACCCTGATGAACTTATATGAAAAACCTTCTCTCTAAAGAAGAGGAATCCCTTACCATTGAAACAAAATCTATTCAATCACTTACGTAGAACAAGGACCCTTCATCGAACTCTCTCGATTTCCTAAAGGATTGCATGGCCCACCCCTATGATCTCGATGATGAGATGATTACGGAGTTGGACATTTTGTTAGACACGGTGCCAGTGCCTGAAGAACATAATTTCACTGATTTACATTATTTACCATTGTTTGTGGAAGCATCGTGCAATTCTGAATTTGTGGAGGAGGTAACCTAAACTAAAGAATACTTGATGAATGCCTCTCCACCATCATGGGTTCTTCAGCCCATTGACAATTATGATTGGGAGGACCCGTTTTTAATCAATCACAACCTAATTCAGAATTTGAGGAGATATCTTTTTGCTGCTCTTACCTCCTCCTTATATGCATGTAGTGCACACTATAATTGGATTTCAATGAAGAAAAGTACCCATGTGTACTGTCGAGCGGGACTTTGGATGGCCCTCATGAGAAACTTATTGAAATTCATGAAGATCCTGCTCAAATTTGATCATGTAGTTAATCAAACTAATAAATGGTAGGTATGTAGGTTAGGATTTCTTTTCTGCATTTATTATTGAATAAGACTCATCGAGACAATGGAAGATGCTAGAATTGATCAACTTGCTACCTCAGGTACTCTCATTCTCACTCTCCTTTTTTTTATGTCATTGCTCTCATGTCATGCATATTGCGTATCTTGTTACATTGAGGAAAATGTAAGTTTTTAGTTGGGGGGTGAGATTCCTTAGATGAATCTACTAGCTTTTGTGACATTTTAAGCAATT
Source organism: Liriodendron chinense (assembly GCA_003013855.2). Taxonomy (NCBI): domain Eukaryota; kingdom Viridiplantae; phylum Streptophyta; class Magnoliopsida; order Magnoliales; family Magnoliaceae; genus Liriodendron; species Liriodendron chinense. The sequence continues at coordinate 10,452 of PVNU02002903.1, forward strand.
ATGTAGAAAATTTTTTATTTTTCTGAAAATTCAAACTTCTTTGAAAAACCATGTTTCTATGCACTTGAGACCTCTAAATTAACTTAAATATAATAGTTTTCTATATGAATTTTTCTATTTATATGATCGATAAAAAATTTGAACACTTTTACACCTAGCTCACTTTACAAGATTCTCATGTTTTGAAAGGATTATGTAAATTTGTGGATTAACTAGGTTTAGATTTAAGGTGTTGAGGAACAAGCCGGGGTACTTTGTCCATCTTTGTCGATGGGAAAAGAACGAAATATATGAATTTCTAAAAATTCTATCTAATGTGTATAAAAAGGAAAGGAAGGATGAAAATATGGGAATGATTGAAAATATGATGGAAAATTCTAAAAAGGGCTACCTATTACTAACTGGGGGATGGTCTATCTATAACCAAAGCCGGAAATGGGAAGTAGTGTGAAAGCCGTCAGAAGGACGGTAAGTTAAATTCTTGTCATAGGCTTGTTGTTGATCTGTACACCTTAGATCCCTAATTTAACTGATCTATGAAGAAGATAATCCCGAAAATTCATAAGATGAATATTCAGTATGCACATTAGGTTAAATTTGTTTGGATCCTTCTATTTATTAATCAATCAGCGGGAATTCCATATGAACACTTGTTACGTTTTTTTAAGTTTAAGGTCTCAACTTCTATCACTCAGTTTTTCTCATTTTTGTACTTGCATGTCTTGGAATGTATAGAAAAATAGTTTCCAAAGAAGAGTTGAGTTTTGGAGAGTTGGATTAGTTTCATGCATGTTTTGCTTGGGACTAGCAAAATGCTGGTTGGGGGTGTGTTGGGCCATGAATATTATATGTTCTAATCCCTTTTTATCATCACATTATGCATGATTTTTATGTTTAAAGACTTATCTAATACATGTTTTTGTGATTGTAGGAATGAGAGAGAGAGTTCACCAATATGATGGCAAAAGAGTCACTTTGTATGCATAAAAGATCAATAGAACAAGTGCCAAAAGGTGGAGGAAATAAGAAGAAAGTAAGATGAGAAAAATAAGAAAATATGAAAAAATATCTCCAAGACCTGTCCCAAGACCGGTCGCCAGACATGTCTCTAGACAGGTCTACACTAGTCCAGAAATACAAATCTTGCTGGACTGTTATTGTGTTTCTTAGACCGGTCGCCAGACATGTCTCTAGACAGGTCCACACTAGTCCAGAAATACAAATCTTGTTGGACTGTTATTGTGTTTCTTAGACCGGTCGCCAGACATGTCTCTAGATAGGTCTACACTAGTCCAGAAATACAAATCTTCCTGGACTGTTATTGTGTTTCTTAGACCGGTCGCCAGACAGGTCTAAGGTGCTCCAGAAACTCCGATTTTCAATTTCGGGTTTTCAAATTGAGGAAGGACTCCACGGATTCTTGAAGTTTTCAAGTCGGTGCGGGATTTCTCTTACAAAAGGGCACCTCCACTCTCTTCCTGAGGCATCTAGCAACGTGGGGAGCAAAGAGATCAAGTCCTAGGAGGCTTCCTAGCCTCCTACAACTAGTTTTCTTCTTCTAGTTCTAGTTTGTTTTTATGCTTTTCATTACCTAACCTCTTAACTAAGGCTAAGATGTGAAACTTATAGTTTTCTTAGATGATTTAATTCATTTTTAATGTTTCAAGTTTGAATTTAATGTTGAACAATGGTTTGCTTAAGTTTGAATAAAGTAGAAGTTAGTTTTTCTTAATCTTATGATAACTCATTGATGTTTGGAAGAGTTATAATTTACTACTTAGTTTTTTTACAAGTTCTAGACCTGTACGCTCCAAGAAATCGGATTCAAGACGCTCTAGACTTGGATCTTCATGTGGGAACTTCAAACCAAAGTTCTATATTTTCCAAAAATTCTAAAATATGTGTTGGGTATTTATGTAATTTGAATCAAGTTCAAACCATGGTATTAGTTAAGCCTAGTGACAGGGTTTGATGTTTATCATAGTTGTGATCTTAATTTATTGGAATTAGGATTGACTTATGCAATTGAGTGTGCTCAAGTCCTCACTTGAATTGAGGGAGTCATGTTGATGAACAACACATGTATTGGATTGTTTTGATAATATAACCGCTCTATAATCCTGTTAGATATGATTTGATTTCGATTCTAATTAAGTAATTGAGAGACCTATACGAATTATACATCAATGAGAGTTATAAGTGGATCCTTGATGCTCTAGTTATCCTTTTATTCTCAGATTTTTCCTGTTTGATGTTTAAAATTGATTTCATAAACCCATCTTAAGATTCTAGTTATTAGAATAGTTTGAATTGTTTACCTCCTTCCCTGTGGATCGACCTCGGTCTTACCGAGATTATCACTACATCATAACCCTACACTTGGGGAAGCGAACACCGGTCGCCCACTACAAACGATCGGTCGCCCGACCAGTCAAATTTCTTAAGGTTGTGAGGTTTTTAGTGAAATACCTACTGGACAAAAAACAGAGGTTGATGATCGGTTGGCCATGTGCAGATTCAAAAACTTCTGTTTGAAGCTCTAATTTTTCCTGCGCAATTGTGTAACCTCTTGCGTGATTCTAAAACTTTCTGAGGCGGTGGAGCTTCAAAACTATAAAAGGACACCTAAGGGCTTGTCTAAACTAATCCTAGAAGAGATCTAAGTTCGTAGGAGGTAAAGAGAATCATGGTGGAGCGTCTGTAACTCCGCCGACTTTGGGTTTTTCTAGTTTTTCATGCTTTGTAGTTGTTTTGTTTCGTTTCTAGTTTGGGTACGATAATGCTTGGTTAAAACTTCTTAGCTAGGGCTAAGAGGTGAAGCTTGTAGATAGTTTCAATGTTTAATTCATTATTTCAAGTACACTTTACTTAAAGTTTGGATTTTTAAGTTCTAGTTTGAATAAAAGTGGTATTTTTAGATGTTTTATGAGAGTTCATGTACTTCGGACATGAGTTCCTTGCAATTCTTTGATAATGCCATGTTTGGATTGATTAGAATTGAATTGTAGTAACCCTAGAGCATGCCATGATCGTTATATATGGTTGTTACTTCGAAGGCTACAAGTTCAAGTTCTATGTGCTTCATTAAAACTAGAAATCTGAATTTCCATATTTATTTGGGATTATTTGTGATTGAATGTTATATCTTCCAATTAAATGAGAGATAAAACTTTGATTCTAATTGTGTTTGTGCTTGAATGAATGTGTTTGCATTGGACTATTACAAGTGGATCATTAAAGCTCTAGTTTCCCTTTAATTCTCATATTTTCTTCTACTTAAGTTAATGTTTTCACTTAGTTCTTAAAATTAAATTCTTTGAACTTTCAAATTGAAGTTATTAAAATAGTTTAAATTGTTTATCCTAATTCCCTGTGGATCGACCTCGATCTCACCAAGAATTATTACTATATCGCAGCCTTGCACTTGAAGCGAGCGAATAAGTTTTTGGCGTCACTGCCAGGGAATTGGTTAAACGGTTCTAAATTATTCTAGTAGTTATAGAGTAGAATTAGTTAGGCAGGATTTTTTGTTTTCCTAGAATTAGTTTTCTGATTTCTAGAACTAACAAAGTTTGTTTGGTTTTGTAAGAAGTTCTTTTAGTTCAAGCTTTTTCGGGTAATATCCTTCTAACTTAGACTCTTTCTATTTCAGTTTTCGATTTTTCATAATTTTATTATTAGATTTTTATTTTAGGATCTAGGATTTAGTTTTAGTTTGTGTTTGTGTGGTTTATGTCTCGTTGGGAATGTAACCACACAAAGTGTCTCCAAACCGAGGGTGATTTAGTTGGATCATTTTTTGTCCAAAAGCGAGTTAGAAAATATTTAGAAAATTGTGAAAGTTCGGGGAGTATGGATCAAACACCATCAAGGAATCATCCCCCTCCTACTCCAACTACAAACGCAAATCAAGAGGGAGTAGGAGAGAATGAGGTGCACAATGCTCCTCCAATAAGAGTTTTGCGTGATTACTTACAACCGACCCATACTGCTATACCCTCATGCGTGGTGTTTCCAACCACTGGGGGAAACTTTGATATAAAGCCAGGAATGATTCAGCTCTTACCCAAGTTTCATGGGTTAGACTCAGAGAGCTCATACCTACACTTGAAAGAATTTAATGAGGTTGTGGATACCTTGCAATATGCTAATGTGACTGAAGATGTCATCAAAGTTAAATTGTTTCCCTTCTCATTGAAAGAAAGAGCCAAGGGTTGGCTCCACTCTCTTAAACCACATTCGATAGGGACATTGACTGAGATGACCCTGGAATTCTTGAAAAAGTTTTTTCCGGCTCATAAAACAAACACCCTTCGAAGATCTATCATAAACTTCTCAGTTAAAGAGGGTGAGTCATTCTTTCAAAGTTGGGAAAGGTTTAAGGACCTCCTACTTGTTTGCCCACATCATGGCTACGAAAGTTGGCGAATTATAAATTTCTTTTATGATGGATTGAGTTCCAACATGTGCCAATTCGTAGACATGATATGTAATGGCGAGTTCATGAGCAAAAATCCAGATGAAGCATGGAGTTACTTGGGCATGTTGATCGAGAATGCCCAATCATGAGATACCTTAGACAAATCTAGTAACCTCAAGCCTCCTCAACAAAAAGATAAAGGAGGGATCTACATCCTTAAGGAGGAAGACAATGCTAATGCAAGAATATCTAAGCTCACAAGACAAGTTGAGGCCATGAAACTTAGTAAAAGTGGAGTTTCAACGCCCACTGAAGCTATTGAGAAGTTTGTGAAATTTGTGCCATTAATGTTCACTCTACGTAAGATTGTCCTACAATTCCTACGTTTCAAGAGGTGTTACAAGAGCAAGCAAACTCTGCATATGAGTATGTTGAGCTTCCATTTTATACATTTTCTAGCCTATTACATCACCTTACATGCATAGTTTGTATGCTTAAAAAGACCCATCTAATGCTTGTTTTGTGTATGTAGGAATGAGAGAGAGAAGTCATGAATTTGTTGTTAAAAGGGTCCTTTGGAACTACATTGAAGACATTGAAAAGAAGCCCTGAAGAATCATGTCAGAAAGACGTGGATTGGCCAGAAGAAAAGAGGAATTCAACATTCATATCAGAAAGCCACCGGGCGCCTGCCTATCATATGGTCAGGCGCCCGAAATTGGAAGGAAATATGTTGAACCCACTGGACACTTTTGGACATGACTGGGTGCCCAACCGAAACATGGTCGAGCGCCCGATATTCAAAGTGAATTTCATCAAAACCCTACTGGATGAATTGAAGTATGGTCGGGCGCCCGACCAACACCTGATCGGGCGCCCGACCAACGTCTGATGACTAACGTAAGTGTGTAAATTGGTACGCAATCCAAGGCGGTTCGTGATTTTTCCTATAAAAGGACACCTTGGCATCCTTGCTAAGGTATCCTAGAAGAGTTCTAAGTCTGTGGGGAGCAAGGGAGATCATCGTAGAGCGATCGCAAATCCTCCAACTCTGGTTTTTCTAGTTTTCTATGCTTTTAATTAATTTTTCTTTTGTTTTTAGTTCAAGTATGACAATGCTTGGCTAAAACCTCTTAGCTAAGGCTAAGAGGTGAAGCTTGTAGCTAGTTTTCATGTTGAATCTATTTAATTCAAGTACCTTTACTTAAAGTTTAGATTTTTAAAGTTTTAGTTTGTATAAAGTTGATATTTTTGGATGTTTTATGAGAGTTCATGTGCTTCGGACATGGGTTCCTTTCAATTCTCTGAGATTATCATGCTTGGATTGATTAGATTCGAATTGTAGTAACCCTAGAGCATACCATAGTCTCTTGGCATGGTTGTTACTTCGAAGGTTACAGGGTTGAATTCTATGTGCTTCATTAAAACTAGAATCTTATTTTCTGACTTAAGTGGGATTGTTTGTATTTGAATGCTTGATCTTCCAACTAGATGAGAGATAGAACTTCGAATCTAGTTGTGTTTATGCTTGGATGAATGAATTCACATGGAACTACTATAAGCGGATCCTTAGGGCCTTAGTTCCATTAATTGATAGATTTTTACAAAAGTTACTGTTTTTACTTAGTTTATGAAATCAAACTTCAAAATTGCTTAAATTGAAGTTACAGAATAGTTTGAATTGGTTTACCCTAATTCCTTGTGGATTAACCTCGGTCTTACCGAGAATTATTACTACATCGCAGCCATGCACTTGAGGCAAGTGAACAAGTTTTTTGGCGCCGTTGCCGGGGATGCAAGGTTAAACGGTTCTAAATTGTTTTAGTGGCTATAGAGTAGTAGTAGTTAGGTTTTACTGTGTTCTTAGAACTAGTTTTTCTAAATTTTAGAACTAACAAAGTTTGTTTTGTTTTATAGGAAGTTCTTCTAGTTCAAGCAAATTGGGTATTATCCTTCCAACTTGAACTCTTTTAGTTTTCAATTTCTATTTTCAGATTTTAGGATTTAGGATTAGTTTAGATTTTGAATTGTGTGGTTTGTGTCCCGTTGGGAATGTGACTACAACAATCATCTCCAAATCGAAGGTGGTTTAGTTGGACCACTCTCTATTCATAGACGAGTTCGAAAATCTATAGAACATCATGAAAATTTGGAAAGTATGGATCAAATTCCATTAGGGAATCCTCCCCACCCTACTCCAACCACAAATCAAATTATGAAGGAATAAGAGAGAATGAGGTGCACAATGCTCCTCCAATGAGATCTTTACGACCTACAACCGGCTCATACAACAACAACTTCATGTGTGATTCTCCCAAAAATCGGGAGAAACATCGATATAAAGCCAGGTGTAATTCAATTCATACCAAAGTTTCATAGGCTAGACTCTGAGAGCCCATACCTACACTTAAAGGAATTTGAAGAAGTGGTGGCTACTTTACAATATGTGAATGTTTTAGAAGATGCCATTAAACTTAAACTTTCTTCCTTTTCATTGAAAGAAAGAGCCAAGAGTTGGCTCCACTCTCTTAGACCACACTCGATAGGGTCATGGAATGAGATGACTCAAGAATTCTTGAAAAAGTTCTTCCCGGCTCATAAAACGAATACCCTTCGAAGAGCCATAATGAATTTTTTTATTAAAGAGAATGAATCGGTCTTCCAATGTTGGGAAAGGTTTAAGGACCTCCCACTTGCTTGCCCACATCATGACTACGAAAGCTGGCGAATCATAAACTTCTTCAATGATGGATTAAGTTCCAATATGCGCCAATTCGTAGAGATGATGTGCAACGGCGAGTTTATGAGCAAAAATCCAGATGAAGCTTGGAATTACTTGGATATGTTGGCCGAGAATGCCCAATCATGGGATACCTCAGACAAATCTAAAAACCTCAAGCCTCCTCAACAAAAAGAGAAAGGAGGGATTTACATCCTTAAGGAGGAAGATGATGTGAATGCAAGGCTAGTCAACCTCACAAGGAAAGTTGAGGCCATGAAACTTAACAAGAGTGAAGTTACAAAGCCCACTGAAGCTATTGAGAACATATGTGGAATTTGTACTACTAATATACACGCTACGCAAGATTGTCCTACAATTCCTGCATTTTAAGAGGTATTACAAGAACACGCAAATGCCACATATGGATATCAACGGCCTTTTAATTGACCGGTAGGTAACACATACAACTCTACTTAAAAGAACCACCCAAATTTTAATTGAAAAAATAATCCCATGGGTAATTTTCCCAATTCTCAAGGAGGGCCACCCATGCAAAACATGGCCCTACCTCAATTCTCAATGGAGGATACTCTAAAGGCGTTTATGCAAGGGCAAACGCAAATAAATCAAACGAACCAACAAATGTTTCAATAGCTTAAAGTCTCGGTTGATGAGATTAAGGAACGCTTGAATGTTAGGGAAGTGACCTTTCCGCCCCAACCTTAGCCTAATCCAAAGCAAGAACATGAAATAAGTATCCCTAATCTCCCCAACCAACATGTGGAGTAAGTAAAATCCATCACCACTCTTAGAGATCGTAAGAAAATTGGCAAATCTATTCCGGTGAAGGCCGTCAAGCCTAATGATCCGGTAATTTTTGAGAATGAAGATGGATCCAACTTAGCCCCACAAGAAATGGAACGTGTTTTTAAGCCTGTAGCACAATTCCCTTCGAGATTGGTTGCTCCAAAGCCTCTCTCAGACACTCATGACATTCTAGAGGTTTTAAAACAAGTCAAGATAAACATTCCTTTACTTGATGCAATAAAACAAATTTCCTCCTATGCTAAGTTTCTAAAGGACCTATGCACAACTAAAAGAAAATATAATGTGCAACAAAATGCCTTTTTGAATGAGCAAGTGAGTGCCATTCTCACCCAAAAGACCACCCAAAATTCAAGGATCCTAGTAGTCCCACAATCTCATGTATCATTGGTGACTACCGGATTGAACGGGCATTGCTAGATTTGGGGGTAAGCGTAAATTTGATCCCATACCCGGTATATGAGCAATTGGGCCTTGGTGAATTAAAACCCACCAAAACCACGTTGCACCTCGCTAATATATCCATCCGTATACCGAGAGGGATGGTTGAAGATGTATTGGGCCAAGTCGAAAAATTCTATTATCCAGTGGATTTTATCATCTTGGACATGCAACCGGTTATGGATTACAACACTCAAATATCGGTAATTTTAGGCCGTCCATTATTGGCTACATCAAACACAATTATTAATTACCGGAATGGGGTGATGTAGTTGTCCTTTGGGAATATGACATTGGAGGTAAACGTTTTCCACATGTGCAAAAAGCAAAGGAATGAGGAGGATGATGAGCTCTTCGAGGTAAACATGCTTGAATCCTTTGAAAAAAAGGAGCTCCTTCAGCTTGAACCATTAGAAAGCTTGGAGACATGCTTAGCACATTTTGGGGATTCCAAAGACCCCATTATTAGTGAAATTGTGCAATCATTGAATATTGAGAAACTGGTAGTTGGGACTAGCCGGTGGAGGCCCCATTTTGAAAGATTGTCACCAACCACATCAAGGCCTCTACTGTCTAATATCAAACCGCCGAAGCTTGACCTTAAACAATTGTCATCTGAGCTGAAATATGTATATTTGGGTCAAGAAGAAACATTCCCAGTTGTCATTACCTCTCACCTAGGAAAAGACCAAGAGCTCAAGTTGATTGAGCTACTCAAAGAACATAGGGGAGCCATAGGTTGGACAATAGTGGACCTTAAGGGGATAGACTCTTCGGTTTACACTCACCGTATACACCTTGAAGAGAATGCGAAAATGACTAGACAACCTCAAAGAAGGTTAAATCCAAACATGAGGGAGGTTGTCAAAATCGAGGTGTTAAAGCTACTAGATGTGGTTATCATCTACCCCATCTCGGATAGTCAATGGGTGGGTCCTACCCAAGTTGTCCCTAAGAAGTCCGATATTACCATTGTCGAGAACGCCAACTACGAGCTTATACTAATTAGAGTGACTACTGGTTGGCGAATGTGCATAGATTATCGGAAGCTAAACACGGTCACTTGGAAGGACCACTTCCCTCTCCCATTCATGGATCAAATTTTGAAGAGGTTAGCGGGTCACTCATGTTATTGCTTCCTTGATGGCTATTCCGGCTACAACCAAATTGAGATAGCCCTAGAAGACCAAGAGAAGACTACCTTTACATGCCCGTTTGGCACCTTCTCATATTGAATAATGCCATTCGGACTACGTAATGCACCCGCCACATTCCAACAATGCATATTGAATATTTTCTCAGACATGGTGGGTGAGTTTCTTGAGGTTTTCATGGACGATTTTTCTATTTTTTGTTGTACTTTCGAGGAGTGCCTAAATCACTTGAAGTTGGTCTTAACAAGGTGCGAGGAGAAGAACCTCATTTTAAACTGGAAAAAGTGTCATTTCATGGTACAAAGAGGAATGGTCCTTGGACATATCATCTCGTCCAATGGAATAGAGGTAGATCGGGCCAAAATTGATATAATTTTCAATCTACCACCACCCAAAAATATACGTGATGTGCGGTCCTTCCTTGGACACGCCGACTTTTATAGAAGGTTCATAAAGGATTTCAGTCATATCTCAAGGCCCTTATGTAACCTTCTCCAAAAGGAGAACCAATTTGAGTGGAGCGTTGAATGTCAATTAGCTTTTTCAAAGCTAAAAGATATGTTGACAACTGATCCTATCATGCAACCATCGGATTGGTTCGTACCTTTTGAGTTGATGTACGATGCGAGCGATTATGCTATTGGGGCAGTGCTAGGCCAGAAGAGGGATAAGAAGCCTCACGTGATCTACTATGCGAGTAGGACCTTAAATCCCGCCCAAGTCAATTACTTGACTATGGAGAAGGAGCTCCTAGTCGTCATTTTTTCCTTGGACAAATTCAGGCCTTACTTAATAGGATCCAAGGTCATTATTTACACAGATCATGCAGCACTGAAACACCTTCTTTCTAAGAAGGATGCTAAGCCCCGTTTGCTTAGATGGATCCTACTCCTTCAAGAATTCGATTTGGAGATCGAGGACAAGAAGGGAGAAGAGAAGTGGTGGCGGATCATCTATCCCCCCTAGTCCTACCCAATTTCATTGACGAGTCACCTATTGAGGACTCATTCCCTGATGAGCAACTCTTTGTTGCTATGCATCCACCATGGTACGCTGACATAGCCAATTATCTTTCCACAGGTGTGATGCCGATTCAATGGACTGCGCAGGACAAACGAAAATTTCTAAGGGAAGTGCGCAAATTTTTCTAGGATGAACCTCTATTGTTTAAATATTGCCCAGATCAAATAATCAGGAGATGCGTCCCTAATGATGAACAAAATTCCATCGTTTCCTTTTGTCATAATCAAGTGTGTGGTGGTCATCTTTCCGCCAAGAAAACCACTGCAAAAATTCTGCAATGTGGTTTTTATTGGCCCACGTTATTTAAGGACGCCCACAAGTTTTGCAAAGCATGCGAGCACTGTCAAAAGCTAGGAGGATTGTCCCTTCGAAATATGATGCTTTTGACCCCAATTCAACATCTTGAAGTCTTTGACTGTTGGGGCATCGATTTCATGGGACCATTCCCCTCATCTTTTGGACATGTCTACATATTGCTCGTCGTAGACTCTGTGTCCAGGTGGATAGAGGTTATTCCATGTAGAACTAACGATCATCATACGGTTCTAAAGTTCCTTAAAGAAAATATATTATCTAGATTTGGAACGCATCGAGCCATCATAAGTGATGGTGGTTCTCACTTTTGCAATAGGCCCTTTGAAGCCTTAATGAGGGAATATGGCATTAGGCATAAAGTGAGTACCCCTTATCACCCATAGACAAGTGGACAAGCTGAAATTTTCAATAGGGAAATCAAATAGATTTTGAAAAAGATGGTGAGACCAGATCGCAAAGATTGGTCACTGAGATTAGATAATGCTCTTTGGGCTCATCGTACCGCGTATAAGACCCTCATTGGAATGTCCCCCTATAGACTTATTATTGAGCGCTTAAATGTGTATATTCTAACCCCATTTCATCACTAACTATGCATGGATTTCAAGCTTAAAGACTATTCTAATGCATGGTTTTGGTGGTTATAGGAATGAGAGAGAGTTCACTCAATTGATGACTATAAGAGCATATTTAGGAGCCTTAGATGAAGAACAAGGTGGGCCAAAGAAAGAAGAAAGCAAGGAGAGGAAGAAAGAAAGAAAGAAAAATAAAGAAAATAGGGTCTGACCGGTCTTGACCGGTCCGCCAAGGAGGCCACGACCGATCTTAACCGATCGGCCACCCTTCACAAGACACTCTGGCAACTACTAGAGGTCGCTGGAGCAAGCCCCAGACAGGTCCGACCGGTCTTGATCGGTCAGCCAAAGCCCCCAACCCCTCTCTGCACTCTCTAGACTGTCCACTGGACAAGTCCGATCGGTCAAGATCGGTCGGCCAGCCATCTCGACCGGTCGACCAGTGTAATTTGCTAAAATTCAGCAACTTCTTCAGTAAGCTCCGAGTTTTGTGCGCAATTGCGTATGTATTGCGCAATTCTGGAAGATTTTGAGGTGGTAGGGCTTCTCTACTATAAAAAGGACACCTAAGGATCGTTCCTAAGGCATCCTAGAGAAGATCTACGAAGGTGGGAGGCGGCAGAAGTTGGATCCGGAGTTTTACAACTCCTCCTAGTTTGTTCTTCTAGTTTTTATGTTTTCCTTAGTTGCTTTCATGTTTCCTTAGATCATGATCAGCTAAACCTCTTAGCTAGGGCTAAGACGTGAAGCTTGTAGTGAATCTAAGATGTTGTAATTTGTTTTTATGTTTCCAAGTTTGAATTTTTATTGAAGAACAATGGTTATTGGAGTTTGAATAAAGTTCTAAGTAGTTTTTCTTAATCATATGATGACTCATGGATGTTTGGAAGAATTGCTTTAGTTCTTAGTTGTTTTGCATGGATCTAGACCTGTATGCTCTGAGGAATCGAATTCAAGATGCTCTAGACTTGGATCCTCATGTGGGAACTTCAAACCAATGTTCTACCTTTTGTTCTAAAGTCTAATTTGAGTGTTGTTTATGCATGTGATTTGAATGAAGTTCAAATCATGATCTAGTTATGCTTTGTGACAAAGTTTAATGATGATTATAATTGTAATCTTAACCTATTAGCACTAGGATTGACCTATGTAATTGAGTGTGCTCAAGTCCTAACTTGAATTGAGGGAATCATGTGCATAAATCACACATATGGCAGATTGTATGTTATAACGGCTCTATCATCCGACTAAATAGGATTTGATTTCGATTCTAGTTGTGTAATTGGGAAACCACAGTGAATTATGCATCAAGGATTGCTACAAGTGGATCATTGGACCCCTAGTGCTCTTTTATATTAATTACATTCACTTTTAATTTCAGATTAACATCTACATTCAAATTCTAAAATCTGTTTAGTTTAAACTAAATTAGAGAATATTAGAAGTAGTTTTGCGAAATCCTAACAAGTCCCCGAGAACGATCACGGTCTCTACCAAATTATTACTACATCGCAACCCTACACTTGGGGAAGCGAACAAGTTTTTGGCGCCGCTACTGGGGATTTTCAATGATTTTTACAAAATTTTTGAAAATAGTTTCTATTTGAGATTTTTAGGAGTCCTTACTAACTTAGTTTGCTTGTTTTGTTTTGTTTTGTTTCTTTAGGGATTCTAGGAGTCAAAGTAGTCACTTCGATCAGGTTTTTCTAACCCTTTTTAATCTTTTACTTTTCTGAGATTTGCATGCCACATTGGGTTCAAGATTCTAATAACTGATTGATTAGTGAATGAGGGATTGTTGAGGGGATTAATAAGGAACCTCGTGCTAAGAAACGTTTAGATTCCCAAATTTTTCCTGAAATTATGGCTGAAAATAACCCGATCTAAGGCCCAATCAAAATCTAGGCCAAAACCAAACTGAAACGGGTGAGAATGAGGTTGAGAATGTTCCTCGACCTAGAACTTTACGTGATTACTTGCAACCTGCAAAAGCGAGTATTCCCTCATGCATAATTTTTTCATACAATGTACGGAATCTTGATATAAAACCAGGAGTAATCCAACTCCTTCCTAAGTTCCTTGGTTTAGACAGTGAAAGCGCATATCAACATCTTAAGGAATTTGATGAGGTGATAGCCACGTTGCACTTTGCAAACGTATCTGATGATGTCGTGAAACTTAGGTTATTCCCTTTTTTTCTCTAAAAGAGAAGGCTAAGGCTTGGCTTCATGCATTAAAGCCAAGATCAATCGGCACATGGACTGAGATGACTAGGGAGTTCATTAAAAAGTTTTTCCCTATTCATAAAACAAACATGTTGAGGCGCCTAATGATGAATTTTGCTCAAAAAGAGGATGAGACCTTCTTCCAATGTTGGGAGAGGTTCAAAGACTTATTTAACAATGCCTACATCATGGCTATGAAATTTGACGGGTAATATGCTTTTTCTATGAAGGACTGACTTCACCCATGCGCTAATTCATAGAGATAATGTGCAATGGAGAATTCATGAATAAGGAAGCCGATGAAGCATAAGACTACTTTGATATCTTAGCCGAGAACGCATAATCTAGGCTTCATGCATTAAGGCCAAGATCAATCGGCACATGGACTGAGATGACTAGGGAGTTCATTAAAATGTTTTTCCCTATTCATAAAACAAACATGTTGAGGCACCTAATCATGAATTTTGCTCAAAAAGAGGATGAGACCTTCTTCCAATGTTGGGAGAGGTTCAAAGAATTATTAAATATATGCCCACATCATGGCTACAAAATTTGGCTGGTAATATGCTTTTTCTATGAAGGACTGACTTCGCCCATGCGCCAATTTATAGAGATGATGTGCAATGGAGAATTCATGAATAAGAAAGCCGAGCAAGCATGGGACTACTTTGATATCTTAGCCAAGAACACACCATCTTAGCTTCATGCATTAAGGCCAAGATCAATCGGCACATGGACTGAGATAACTAGGGAGTTCATTAAAAAGTTTTTCCCTATTCATAAAACAAATATGTTGAAGCAACTAATCATGAATTTTGCTCAAAAAGAGGATGAGACCTTCTTCCAATGTTGGGAGAGGTTCAAAGACTCATTAAACATATGCCCACATCATAGCTACGAAATTTGGCAGGTAATAAGCTTTTTCTATGAAGTACTGACTTTGCCCATGCACCAATTCATAGAGATGATGTGCAATGGAGAATTTATGAATAAGGAAGCCGAGGAAGCATGGGACTACTTTGATATCTTAGCCAAGAACACATAATCTTGGGATACAACTACACTAGAAAATCTCAAAATAAGCCAACAAAAAGAAAAGGGAGGAATCTATGTCCTATCTGAAGAAGACAACATAAGTGCACGTGTAGCTAGCCTCACAAGAAAAGTTGATACATGAAATTAGGGAAGGGGGAAAAGACTAAGGAAGTTGAGAATATTTGTGGCATTTGTTCTGGTAACCAACATGCAACACAGGATTATCCTACAATCTCTGTGTTTCAAGAAGTTCTATAAGAATAATCAAATGCCATAAATAATTATCAACGACCATTTAGTAATCCAAACTCGAACACGTATAATTCTGGTTGGAAGAACCATCCTAACTTCAGTTGGAGGAATGGGCCATTTGAGAATACAAACAATAACCCAGAAGCTATGCTTGAAGAGATATTGGGTACATTCGTCTCAGCCCAAGCTGAGTACAACAAGAATAATTCTCACAAAATTGATGGGTTCATGCAAGAACAACTAAAATTCAACCAGAATTCATCTCAAGCCATCAATGATTTGAAAACCTCAATGGCTAGAGTTGAATCTCATCTTAGTGTCAGGGAGAAAGGCATACTTCCTGTCCAACCTCTTCCTAACCTAAAAACCCAATTTGAGATACAAGACCTTAGCTCATCCTCCCAAAATACGGAGCATGTTTAAGCTATCACCACTTTGAGGAGTGGCAAAACTATTGATAAATCCAATCCGATGAAGGCCCCAAAGCCTAATGATCCGAAAATTGCCAATAAGGATGATATCTCAAACAACACTCCACATGAGAAAAAATCAAAAAGGCAATACAAGCCGGTTGCCCCGTTTCCCCAAAGGTTAATTTCACCTAAACCTTTAGATAAAAATCTGAAAATCCTAGAGGTTTTTAAGCAAGTGAAGATCAACATTCAGTTGTTGGATGCAATAAAACAAATATCATCATATGCCAAATTTCTAAAGGAATTATGTACAATCAAAAGGAAGCACAATGTACACAACAAAGTACTTTTGACTAAGAATTTGAGCGCCATCAGAAGACAAGAGGTGCCCCAAAAATATAAAGATCCGGGAAGTCCTACCATCTCATGCATTATAGGTGACTATCGGATCAAACAAGCATTACTTGATCTTGGGGCAAGTGTTAACCTCATCCCACACTCGGTCTATGAACAACTTGGGTTAGGAGAATTAAAACCCACCAAAACCACACTTTAACTCGCTGATAGATATATTCGTATACCGAGAGGGATGATTGAAGATGTCCTTGTCCAAGTTAATAATTTTTACTATCCAGTGGATTTTATTGTCTTGGATACACATCCTGTGATGGGAACCGGTGCTCAAATTCCTATCATACTTAGCCGCCCTTTCTTAATCACTTCAAATTCGATTATCAATTGTAGAAACGGGCTGGTACAAATGTCCTTCGTAAATATGACACTCAAGCTGAATATTTTCGATTTATGCAAACAACCACGGGATGTTGATGACGAGGTCCACGAAATAAATCTGATTGAATCATTCATGGAAGACATATCTCTCTCAACATTCTATTCTGATCCCTTAGAAGCATGCTTGGCCCACTCTCATGAGATTGATGATAACATGATAAGAGAGATGGATGCCATTTTGGACTCTATACCGGTACTCGTTAATAAAAGATGGAAGACACCATTTGAGCCTTTGCCCTTAACTAAGAACAAGCATCTTCCATCCAATATCAAAGCACCAAAGCTCGACCTAAAACCATTACCCACTAATTTGAAATATGTTTATTTAGGTCGAGATAAGACATATCCGGTGGTGATTTCTTCTCACTTGGATAAGGAACAAGAGAGTAGGCTGATAGCCACTCTAATAGAGCATAAAAGCGCCATTAATGATCAATTGCAGATCTCAAAGGCATAGACCCCCTGATTTGCACTCATCGCATACACCTTGAGGAGAATGTGAAGAGATCTAAGCAACCACAAAGACGCCTCAATCCAAACATAAAGGAGGTGGTTAAGGCCGAGGTGTTAAAACTATTGGATGTGGGTATCATTTACCCAATATCCGATAGTCAATGGGTGAGTCCAACTTAAGTGGTGCCTAAGAAATCCAAAATAACCATTGTAGCCAATGCCAATAATGAACTCGTGCCAACCAGAGTCACTACCGGTTGGAGAATGTGCATTGACTATAGGAAGCTAAACACAGTTACGAGGAAAGACCACTTCCCCTTACCATTTGTTGATCAAATTTTAGACAGGTTGGCGGGTCATTCCCACTTTTGCTTCCTTGATGGATATTCAGGGTATGATATACAGGGTATAACCAAATAGAGATTGCCCTAGAGGACCAAAAGAAGATAACATTCACATGTCCATTCGACACTTTTGCCTATCGAAGGATACTATTTGGACTATGCAATGCCTCTACCACTTTTCAGGGTTGTATGTTGAGTATTTTTTCTAATATGGTGGGGATGATTCTTAAAGTCTTCATGGACGATTTCTTAGTATTTGGTTGTAACTTTGATGAGTATCTTATGCACTTAAAAACTGTTTTAAAAAGATGTGAAGAAAAGAACCTCGTGTTGAATTGGGAGAAATGTCATTTCATGTTTCAAAAAGGAATTGTCCTTAGTCACTGTTAGAACTAGAAAATGGATACGATTAC
>PVNU02002904.1:0-55695 GCA_003013855.2 Liriodendron chinense
ATTGTATATGATACTCGAATTGGATGTGTAGTTGGTCAAGGCCGAACCGCTTTCACTTTTTATTTTGCGTGGACCCAAAAAAAAAAAAAAAAAAACACCCTGACGAAAGAGGGGGGGTGGGGGGGGGTTTCCCCCCATTTGTCGGAGTCGGGGAGTCTAGGAAGGAACCTTGATATCATGATAGTTTTAAAAATACATTACAAACTTGTAACCGCACCACTGTTCTATTCCAGATTTATAGTCCCATTGTAGTTCTTATGATCGCATTACAAATCTACGGTTGCTGTGGTTCTACAATCATATTATAGATCTACAATTTCATGGTTGAAAAGATCAATTTGATTACGTGATTAATCAAATTGGGCCGACCTACAATTGCATTATTGTAGATCACGATAATTGTGGTGATTGTGCCGATCACAATGTTGCATAGATTAGGTCATCCTAACTGATTGTGTGGTCGCGTCAATCATACTGATCGAGTCGATCGAGCCAACCTTAACATTCCATCAATCACACAAACCAAATCGCACCTAGAACCAAGATTTAACCTTTGGATGGAGCTATCACAATCGTGATCGCATTGCAATCCCAGTATGAACACAATTGTGATAGTGTAACGTTCCCGACGACCTCACCATTAACATCAAAATCAATTCAAGCATCAATCCAAAATGGTGCATAGGTCCAACCCCATCACTATATTGATTATCAAAGAGAATTACGATGGTGCCATTGCTCTAGGTATGTGACCAATAAGTTGGTTGATCCATGTACATAAACAAACTAATACATGCAAATTGCACACCGCTTGCATGGACGATCCAACATATAGAGGTATATGGATCGGATAAAGAAAACATATTCTTTTCTAGAGTAAGTTTTCGGGTAACCCTTTCGTAATGGAAAATGTTCTGTTGTGGCTCTGATACCACTGTTGGTAATGGTTGTGTCTGGTGTCCGATCGCGTGAACACAAATGTAGCGGAAAAGAACGCTTGCCATAATGTCTCGAATGAACTCCCAATCTTTGCATTCTACAAGAGAACGGCGAAAGAATCTACCTCTAGCAACTCTGGCCGTGATGGATGGCCCACACAATGACAAACGAAAGTCACCCTTCCCCGTTAATGGAGGTGCGAAGGTTGCCGGACCTTATACAAGGCAAAAACCCTAAGAGAAAGATGGTTTTCAAAAAACGTATTTATCTACGTTTAATGTCTCGTCCTAACTATAACTTGATCAATGAGTTCCCTTAGCCATTTATGCACGAGATTTTGCCCACCAATTAGACAAGAAACTTGTGCTAGCTAGTCTCTTAGGTGTCGTGGCTAATTTTAGACTTGCCCAAAATGTGCAAGCTATTCTTAGACGTCATGCCACCACACATGAGATCCACGACCAACAAAATAAAATGGAGTTGGAAATTTTTTAAGACCAAGATCTATCTTGAACGATTACATCCATCATATAGAGATGAAAAGTGGATATGAAAATTTTAACTATAAAAAATATTAAGTAGAAGCAAAATTCACTTGGTATCTGAAGCCTAAGATCAAATTGTAGCATGTAAAGTCCAAATTTTCAAGTAGTTTTTTTTTTTCCAAATTTTCACACAAATGGCGAGATCATTAATGGATATAGTTCACAAGTCAATCCAAATGGAAACAACATTTTGTTGCCATTGATATGACTCAACCGGAGCTTGTGTTCTGCAAGTCTAAGGACACAGGCAAATAAGTTTACAAGCTTGCTATAAGTGAGGGTCCTACAAAATCAAAGATAACAAAGCGGACAGTTTTTGAAAATTCAGGTTTAAGGGAGACTATTCAAATCCTAGTTAAACTTAAATTTTCACATTTAACAATTAGGTTGCAATTAGGATTTGTTAGTTGCCAAGTGGGCAAGTCCCAATACATTTAGAAGTTTGAGTTTTAGTTATTGAGATCTTATGTTAAACAAGGAATTAACAATTAGAGTTTTTTTTTTTCTTTTTTGTTTCCTAGTAGTAATAAAGAGAGATGAAATGAAGTGTTTATTTATTGGTCTATGTATTGTGTGCTCAAGGCATTTAGCACTTGAATAATAGATTCGTCTTTCAGCAGCATCATTTTTTTCTCATAGCAATTGCTGTCTTATTGAGAGAGATTGATCTATTTGGATATCGAAAGTGTCATATCAAAGACCCATGTCAAAAGAGCCTAAAGTGGTATCAAATTCAAATCTTACATGATGTAGGCAGCCATGGGTGTGATCAATTCTCTGTAAGGAAATGATACCATTGAGCCACTAGAACAAGAACATGGAAGATATATTGATCTAGACCTACCATATGGTGTGCCATATCATGGATAGATGAATCTAACCATCCACTTTGTGACCTTCAAAACGACCATAGAAACTAAACCTAGTTAATATTCAAACTCTTATGTTAGAAATATTTTACTATAATTATTTGATAGTTTTTTTATTTTTTTTGGAACATTGGACGTTATGATAGGGCCCAATGGATAGACAGTCCTAGTTGATCTCTAATCTGCCAGGTGCTTTATAACCAGAGCTCCCAACCACCATTAATTCTCTGCCTGCTCTACTCTTAAATGGTTTTAATTGATCATGTTTGCAAAAGAAAATTTTGCTCAATCTCAAAAGTAGAAAAATGCTTGTCTAGATTGGTCCATTCTAGGTGCTCCAATCTTCCCGAGTTGTGCCAGGGTCGAGAATAAAACGTTGATTTTTTGCAAAATGAGCAGGCCAAATTGGCCACTCAGGCATCAATGTCCGTGCTGCAGTTTATCTTCTAGAGCAGACCCTTAGGGATGTAAATGGGTCAGCGGACCCGATGGGGTACCCAGACAAAACCCATTTAGACCCTACCCATTTGTTAAATGGTATGGGTCTGGGTTTAAGAACAGAGCCAATTTGCTAAACGGGTTTGGATCTGGACGCAATGCTGGCTATTTCAACATGCACCGCCTCTCACTGATAAAAACTTGGTGCATGTACTGGGCTCTGGTTGTAATTATGTGCACGGCTCTGCACTGGATCACATCAGCATGCACACGGCAGCTTCACACTTAATCTGCACTCCCTATGGGTCCCCGCACAATCAGTTTTGGACTAAACACCACGTCCCAAATGGGCCATTCACACATCAACAGGTGTGTCCAGTGCATTCATGCAATGCTGTCACGCATCCATTGCATGCCCTCCATGCTTCTGAAACAGCCAATCTCACTTTGCTGCAGCACCATGCTTTTGAAGTAAATATACAAATCAGGACGGTTTTGTAGTGTGAATACTTCAATGTGCTAAATTTGCTAAGCAGTGCCTAATTTCGGTTGTGAGATACAGCGTGTGCAAGCACAAGTGACCACTTTGAAGGGACACTTGCATTTAATCCATGTTCTTATACATATCCTATCATACTAACAACAACTATCTTCATATGATCTGAATGTCACGGGGAATGGTGAAAATTTACAGGTTTTTTAAGGGATAAAGACCCCATCCTACCAATTGCAAATTTCCGAACATAGAAAGAGGATACGCTAATAGAGCAGTGCAGATTAACCTGTAGACTTCCCACAATTATCTTAACCTAGGAAATGTGTTTTTTTTCTCTTTTTTGGATATACCGAATTAATGGTCATGAAAATTTGTCCTTCATTGTTAATGGGTGTTTTCATTCGAGTGGCCATGGCTTGCTATTGTCCAGCATCAGTTGACAGCGACTTGTCATTTGTGTAAGGGCAAAAGGCCTGCCCTCATGGGATGTTTTGTACACAAAGTGGTTTATAAAGACCTGAGAAAGTTGTTCACAAGTACTTATTAAGTGATAGTTAAGCGATGTAAACCAATCGAGCACATCAACTTTATGAGATTTTTGGAACAGGCACCCTTGGCCAGTTAAGGTAAGGCGAGTGGAGCATCACGATATGAGTCACCACCAACCATCAATAAAAGAATTCTTGTTATTGAAGAACAGGGGACTATTCCAATTGAAACTTTACTAGTGTTGGTTGTTACAATTCAACTTCTTCATAATTACTGTTGCAAATGTAAACCTAGATGAGCTGATGGAGGCAATGTAGTGTGTGTGAGTGATTCATGGCTCAATCCCTGGTAGTGTTCGCCTTTCTTTCCAAAAAAAACATGTAAAGGAAATTGGAAACATACTCTCCTTCTATTATACTATTTTGCACTATTCATAATCTATGCGTGGTGTGTGGTCTGTAACACGTTATGAATATCAACCTTACTAGAGAAATGGCGTCATTTTGTAATGTAATATTGGAGAAATATATGAATTAACATGTCCTCTTTCAATTCATTTGTCAATATGACGGTTAGCTTTTTGAGATTAGGAATAGAGAGGTTGTAACTGTTAATTAGCTATTTTTAATATCCATCTACTCAAACCTATGCATATTTTTCATTTGACTACATATATTCTTTAACAATATGTACGATGCCACACATCATGGTCACTTCTTTAAAGCAATCCTAGAGCGTTCATTGGATGGATAGAGGTGAAGCACAATAAATGAACAGATAAAGGCCGACGTAAAGCATGATTGATTAGTAGATGGAAAAGACGGATTAGTTGATTTGATTATGGATTGAAGCATCATCATACATGCAACTGATGAGAAGATGGGCTCACTGCACACTCGACACAATGCGTTCTGCAATCCATTATTTTAGATTTAATGTTTCAAAAGTCGTACTAAATACTGTGATGAACCATACCTTCTTCTGTTATGCAAGGGCGAATGGAAAGTTGAGGTTGTGTTGGTACCATATGATGTTTTTGAATTTTTTTATATAAAGGAAAATTCCTTCTTTTTTATTTTTTTGAAAAGTACAAAAATTCCATTTCTATTTTGGCAATCCAAACAGCCCCCATGTAGACCTCGAGGATTTCTTCCCTCTTTTCATGCAAACACAAACAAACCCCTATGATTTGGAATCTACTAGATTTGAAAAGGTGGTGGAAAGGTAAATTGTAATCATTGTGGAAATGAACTTTTGAACTCTTTCACCTGATAATGCATGTATGATGTATCCAAACTGGCCCTACAAGTGAAAATAAGGACAGAAAGAAAAAGGCAATCTGTTTCATCCCTAGACCCTTGTAATTCATTTGAAAGTTAGATATTTAAGCTCCTCCCCAATTCCAACTTCATAGGAGCAACTGTCATATGTTGTATATAAATGTCAGGGGTGACAGTTTGATGGAGATCACCAATGAAGAAATGCCAAATGAATATTGATATCAAACTCTTGAAAGACAGAAACTGAAATAATCCCATTCAAGAAATGACAAGAATACAACTACTACTTCACAGACACACTACAAGAAAAAGATCAAACAAATCCGTGGCTCCTCTAGTCTTTACTTTACCTTACATCCCACTCTCAAGGCAGCTAACTGGGCTGCCACGTCGTCGTAATCAGGCAGCTTTGGATGAACATGCCTGCCATTTGGATTCTGCCTTTCTGGCTGCAATGAAGCAGCACGAATCGGTGCGTTTGCCACCTCTGGTGGGGCCCTTGACTCCGGTAGTGATAGTGCTCGTGAGGGAGGAAGCCCTGTTTCATGTTTTGAATCAGTTCCCTTTTTGTTCTGTGGCAGTGGAGACCTGCCAGCATCACCAACATGATGCGTAGGAGCTTTCTTTCCTGTCCGTATCGTGCTGCTTTTGTAGGCTGAAGCTGGTTTCTTACTGTAATGCAACAAGAGTTCATCCATAAACATCTCCTCTTCGTCATGGTGCCCATCATCATCAATATAGGTAAGGATGCCATGTCTCGTGCCTTGCCTTCTCCGGCCACTCCGGTTTCTGCTCTCGTATTCATTTCCATCAATAGCAGTAGGATTCTTGTCAACTGGTGGATTCAGTTGCTTCCTAACAGATCTTGGTTTATGCCTGGCATCACTGACTTGGTTGTCCTGATAACGATCAATCTCATCTCGACGAATATTAGATCTTCCAGGTCCATGCCTCTTGTAGCTATTGCCATCTGTCCCTACAGATTCGCTATATAAGTCAGCTCTAACAACAATTGCCAGGTTGGACGGCTCATTATGGTCAGAAACAGCACATCGATCCTCATAATTGCTTCTGTAGGTGCTGCCTTTTGGTTTGATATGAGGAGGGACCGTATTTTCATTGGAGCAGGGCTTCACATTTTCTGTCGATTCCTTGCCATTCATTGCGTTGAATGCAGGTGACTGATGGGCATTGTTGTTAGTGTTGATGAGATGCAGTGTTTTGTTGTCTGTCTTCACCTCCTGTCTTGTATAAGGAGGGGGCATAATGTCAGGGGACCGTGGCTTCAGATTTTCTGCTAATTTCCTACCACTGGTTACATTGAATGCAGGTAACTGATGGCCATTGTTGTTAGTTTTGCTGTCTAACTTCACCTCCTGCCTTGCAGCATGCCCAGCACCAAGACTGACTTCTTGTCTTTGATGAGATGAAATCTCTTGCTTGTTTATCTTGAAAACAGTAGGATCCTTGCCATTGTACACAGGTTCGCACACCTTAGGTTGATCCTGCACAAAGTTCAGAAAGGTATAAAAAAACAAAACAAGAAATTCTCTGCTTTTTGGATGGGGGTGGTGTTTCATAATGTTTGGATACGTGGAAAAGGGAAAAGGAAACAATAATCATTATGCAATGGTTATTTCCATGAGAACTATTGAAACATGAAATCCAATTTTGAGTTCTTGTTTGGATAGCAAGTGGAGATCTCATATTCCTCTCACAATACTCACCTAGTTTCTTGTGCCAAGAATCCAAAAAATGGAAAGGCGTAATGATCGTTTGGTGGAATCCACCCTTTTCCTTGCCATCCAAACAACACAAATCATCACATCGGAGGAATACCCTTTAATTTTCCTCTGTTTAGCATGGAATCCATGGTCTCCAAACATGGCCTTGGTGAATGGAAGAAAAGACTTGGCTTTATGAAATGGATACGATAACATAAAGTGTGCATTCGGATGCACCATCAAGCTGAATTCGAATTACTAGCCTAACAAAGTGGAAACAACCAAAATGTAATTCCTGTTTATACCCCCCTTGGCATTTGTATCAAGGGTCTAGACGCCACATTGCAATTATGTTACTTTCAAATTGGACTCAAAAAGGATTTTAATAGCAATTTAAGGGAAGTTTCCTTATCGTTAATTCTATATATCATTGCCAATTTCTGCTTTGACTAAAGGGCGTTAATAATTAAATTCACTTAAGCATACAAACACAGCCACAGAATAGAATGGAAATCTCCAGTGTACTTACAAATGAAGATGCAAGTGGTGGATTAGAATTCCCCTCCCTGAAAGCTTTGGCATCCCAATTTAAAGAATACTCTCGTGAAATGTCTCGCATCAACTGCAGCTTCTGTTCCATTGAAGGAGATTTTGGTGCTATCTTCTCAGCAAACTAATGATAAAAAATCGAGCATGTTAAATGCAGAAGGGTTTTTAAGAACATTGGGAATTGTATCGAGGGAAGGCATGTGGATTCTAACCTCTTGATTTACAAATGATTCCAGCACATTCCCATATCGGGCTCTAAATATACACCGTAGGTCACATAATTCCGGCAAATCTGCAAATCTAGCTGCAGCAAACATCAGACTTGAAACGGCCTCCCTGCTTTCTTGAGGACATTCCCTGTACAAAAAGAAGAATGCAAAGAAACAATGTCATGATTTCATCGAACTAAAAAAATCAAGATTTCATCGTACTAAAAACATAATGATTTCATTGTACTAAAAAATCATAATTGAAAAGAGAAGTGGACCTGACATTAAATTCCAGACAGCATGCAACTTTGTTTCAAATACAGGCCCTGCAGTTACCTTTGTACAAGGGCACATTTTGGGTAAATAATACTGCTATTAGCATAAACATAGCACTATGAACATAAACAATTTTGCATTTGGCGCCTTAATATGCTATGTGATAGCATAGCTAGTAAAATGGTGTCATTCGGCAACATTTTCTCCTCCTGTTAATTGTTGTGTTACGCTCATAGTTGGATTCCCAGAAAAAGATGGAAACCAGCTATTTTGATAAGGGGAGCAGTACTAGCACCTCCCTAACAATGTGAATGGAGGAAACTTGAATAAGACCCACACTGTCCATCAGGTGAGCCACCTCGAGTTCACCCTAGATCCAAAACATCAGGACCATTCAACATTCTGGTGGGCCATAAAAAAAGCAATTGGGATGGAATCACCTACTTTTAGTCGCGATTGGGTATCACCGTGGTGTTTATATGATGTCCAATCTGTTTATTTAATGCACCCTACCAGGATGAAGGGATCCCCCAAAAGTTAAAACCATTTGAAATAAAGGTGGGTCCCACCCGTCATCTGAATTTAGAGGCTTTACGCAGGATTCTACATTATTTCTTATGGTTTGGCGAACATGAGTTTTGGATCAGTCTGATTTTTTGGACCAGCTCCAAACATGAGGTGGTGCATCTAATGAACAGTTTAGATCTTGTGCAAATAAGGTGTGCCCCAATGTTGGCATTTGCATCCGCCACCCACCATGCCAACGCAAGCTTCCCTGTTTCCAGCTTTTGACAAAGGGTGAGGAGCTAAGACGGGCTGTGGAGTATGGTAATTAATATACATGCGCATGATAATCATAATTTCACATTTTCTAACAGGATCTAATCAAATGGATTAGTAGATCGAAACATAACAAACATATTAAAAGGGTTCAAAAGCTAGAAAATCAAGAGTTGCACTTACGATAAAATTATAGAAATCATATCATTTTAAAGTTAATGACAAGAGGAATAAAATGAATGGTGAACATTAGATGGGTTATGAGTCTAAATAATTAATTTCAATGATCTAAGCGATCTGTCCATTAATTTGGCAACTTTCAACGATTAAAATGTCAATCCGAAGTTCAAGCATTAGTTTAGATGGCCTGGAGGATCCATGGTCGGATTGGTATTTTAATGGACAAATCCACAAAAATTTAGGTATAAATTGTCAAATGGCCCATCTAATAGTCAATCTTTGGTCAATAA
This sequence comes from Liriodendron chinense, assembly GCA_003013855.2. Taxonomy (NCBI): domain Eukaryota; kingdom Viridiplantae; phylum Streptophyta; class Magnoliopsida; order Magnoliales; family Magnoliaceae; genus Liriodendron; species Liriodendron chinense. Next base: position 9,065 of record PVNU02002904.1, read on the forward strand.
TTTCAAAAAATAAAAAAATAGTAGCCCTAAAATTGGTCAAGTGTATTACAGTCTACCTTCCTTAATATACCTCATGCATCAAACAAATCAAGGGTATTTCCCCTGGATTTCTACCTCTCCCTCCCAAGAGGCTACCTCCTCATTATGATGACCCCATCGAACTTTTACTAGCAATATCACTTTTGTTCACAATATTTGTTCTTTCCTATCTAGGATAAGCATAGGTCATTCAACATATGATGCATCTCCCTGAATCTCTAATATTTGTCAAACTATTATGTGAGACACACTTCTCTCTCGTATTTACAAAGCATGTATACGTGAAAAACGTTGTGAATACTAGCGAGTTGTGGGGGTAGTGCTAATCTGTAGGTGACAGGTCCAATTCTTTCTAGGATCTTGAATGGTCCCTATTGCTGCTAAAAACCGAGCAATTGGTGCGATAGCAAGATCTCCGTCGCGGGATGTAGAGCTACCCCTGTATGCGGGTGTACAGAACTCAAACTGGATGCTCCCTGAAACCTGTGACATGGCAGAAGGACAGCGAGTGAAAGCGGGTGACAGAGGTCCAGCCGTTCCCCCTCCGATGCCTAAGTTACTTTGAAGGATAAAGGAGCAAGAGTTCGATTAATGATCTTAGATTGCATACCTTGATATATATGAGTGGGGGTTTTTATAGGTGGAGATCCTTACCAACTCTTGTCTTAATGGGACAGGTGATGCGACATGGCCTTTCCTGTCACAACGGTCATTTTAACGATGGAGGGGGCCTCATCGGTGCCCCTTACTGCATTTATGAGGGTTGGTGCAGGTGTCATCTTGTTTGTCTCTGTTGCGTTTATTAGGAATGGGGAGGGGTAGCCGTACCTTTGAATTATGGCTTCGTGGTCGACGTCCGAGCCGGGCCAGGTTGACCAAGTAGAGGCGAGGTCTGTATCCTAACGCCGAGCAGGGCTTTCCGCCTGGCGAGTCCCTTTGTAAGGATACTCAGTCTCTAGACTGAGGTCAGGTTTTAAGGTCGGACACCAAGGTTTCTTAGGTCGGACATTTCGACCTTCGAGGGGCCCGACGACCTTATTCCGTGGTCCTCAAAATGCCTATTGCACAAAGGCCGACCTGTTCTGCCCTATGCACCGATCATAGTGTGAGGTCATTGTCGGGATAGACCTTCAGCAAGTCGGGTACCGAGCCATCTTAGCTCAGCTCAAAATACCCCCACGACAGTAAAGGAGAGGAAGGAAAAGATATCGTACCAGAAGATTTGGCACGAGAACTTGAAAAAACTAGTGAGGACGCTAAGTCAAGGACGAGTTGAAGATCGGCAAAGCTCGGGCGCCAAAAATTTCAACAAGATGGAAATGCGAGGGGAGATGGCAGTATTTATAAGCAGAACCTCCCTGTGCCATGTGTCTGCAGAAGACCGCCTGCAGAAGAGGTGTGCTCCTCGGCTTTCGCGCTTGCCACGCAGCACTACCTGATGCGCCCATACCTAATGCAACGTCTCGCAAACCTCCGCCGGCACCACATGGCCGCACCAGAGAGCTGGGGCATTAATGCATCGCCTCATCTGATGTACCCGCTGCCACGTGTCGACCCTCGATTCGTCTGGGCCCGGGAAGACGGCATGCCGCCGTACGACAATGATGATAGCACTTCGGATACCGCGCCGAACACGTGATTTGCCAAATCTCGCCATTAATGACCTAGAGGAATGAGATCGTGGCCGCCTTTCGAATTTTTAGCTCTCCCACCCCACATCCAACTCGGCTCATTCCCAAAATGGATCAAGTCCCGACTTCTCGAAGACCCGAACTCCGGACTTGGGGGGCTACTATTGTGCGGGTATTCCAAGCTGAGCTAAGACAGCTCGATACTTGACTTGCAAAAGGCCTATCCTGACGGCAACCTCACACCACGACCGGTGTATAGGGCAGAAAAGGTCGGCCTCGGTACAGTAGGCGTCTTGAAGACCACAAAACAAGGTCGTCGGGCCCCACGAAGGTCAAAATGTTTTGACCTAAGGAAGCTCGGTGTCTGAACTTAAAACTCAACCTTGGTGCAGAGACCAAGGATCCCTGCGAAGGGACTCGCTAAGCAGAAAGTCCTATTCGGCGCCAGGATACCGACCTCGCCTCTACTTGGTTGGCCTGGCCAGGCCCAACTTGGACGTCGAGCCGACCTAAAGCATCGACCAAGGAGCCATAATACGAAGGTACAACTCCCATTTCCCATCCCTAATAAATGCAACAGAGACAGATGGGATTACATCTGCACCAACCTCATAAATGCAGTAAGGGGCGCCGATGAGGCCCCTTCTATTGTTACAATAACCGTTGTGACAGGAGAGGCCATGTCACCTCTCCTATCCCATCAAGACAAGAGTTGGTTGGCCTGGCCAGGCCCAGCTTGGACGTCGAGCCGACCTAATGCACCGACCAAGGAGCCATAATACGAAGGTACAACTCCCATTTCCCATCCCTAATAAATGCAACAGAGACAGATGAGATTACATCTGCACCAACCCTCATAAATGCAGTAAGGGGCGCCGATGAGGCCCCTTCTATCGTTACAATAACCGTTGTGACAGGAGAGGCCATGTCACCTCTCCTATCCCATCAAGACAAGAGTTGGTATAGATCTCCACCTATAAAAACCCTCACTCATATGGACCAAGATATGCAATCTAAGACCATTAACCGAACTCTTGCTCTTCCATCCTTCGAACTAACTTAGGCATCAGAGGGGAAACGACCGGACCTCGTCCACCCACCTTCACTCGTTGTCCTTCTGTTGTCTCACAGGTTTCAGGGAGCATCCAGTTCAAGTTTCGTACTTTAGCATACGGAGGTAGCTATACATCCGGCACGGAGATCTTGTCGTCGCACCTGTTACTCGATTTTTAGCAGCAACAGTCCTCATAAAATGTGATGTAAGTTTTCCTTTCTTTCTAAAACACATGACACGTTCAAGAATACGTGGTCACCAACTTCGAATTCCAAATCTCCTCCAGGTATCTGCATAACTCTTTTGGCGGTTTTGGGCGATGCACAAATGCTCTCGTATTATTGCAATCTTCTTGGCTGCCTCTTCTACCATTTCGGATTTCAGCAATTCTCGCTCTCCCACTTCCAACCAACAACTAGAAGATCTACACGGCCTTCCATACAATGCTTCAAACAGTGTCATACCGATGCTCGACTAATAACTGTTATTGTAAGCAAATTCCACTAGATGTAAATGATCACTCTAACTTCCCTCGAAATCCATGACTCAAGCACAGAGCATGTCTTTAAGGATTTGGTTTACTCTCTCTGTTTGTCCGTCTAAGGATAAAACACGGTGCTATAATCCAATGGTGTTCCCAAAGCTTCCTAGAAATTCCTTCAAAAAAGCAAGATGAATCTAGGATCACGGTCTAAAATGATGGATACAAGAGTCATCACACCATTTCTTCAATATATAACATAACTTGCTCGTCAAGTACGCAATGCCTACTTGAATAAAATGAGTTGATTTAGTGAGTCTATCCACAATTACCCATATCGCATCATGGTCATTCTTCAACATTGGCAAATCCATAACAAAGTCCATGGCGATGTGTTCCCACTTTCATTTTTCTACAGGTAATAGCTGCAACTTGCCTGTTGGTCTCTTATGCTCAGCCCTGACTTGCTAGCGCATAAGGCATCGAGATACGTATTCATGATACATCTTAATCTCACCAGGGTATATTGTGTATTTCAATTTGTACGCTTCATCGAGAATCTCCTTCCTTAGGTCTTCTATTTCTGGAACATACAACCTTCCTTGGATTCTAATTCCACAATCTGTTCCGATCTTCCTCTGCTTCTTGCCCCACGGTTGCTTCAACTAAACAGGCTTGGATCCACGAATCTGATTGTTGTGCTTCTATAACTCAATTTACAAGGGTCAAACGAATGGTTAAGTTAGATAAACATGCCACGGCAGCTTGTACTTCCACTTGAACATCGAAGTCTCTTAACACTTCCAGTGACTTCCATTCTTGCATCTGCACTTGGGCTACAACAGCAGACGGCTTACAACTTAGCACATCGACTACCACATTAGCTTTCCTTAGATGATATTGCAGTTCGAAGTCGTAATCCTTCAAGAATTCCATCTAATGGAGTTGACGCATGTTAAGCTCCTCCTGTGAGAACAGATACTTCAATGCATCTGTGATTTGAGAATAATTCATTTTCTCCGTACAAATAATGCCTCTAAACCGTGAGTGCAAAGACGATGGCTGTCAATTCCAGATCATGCGTCGAATAGTTCTGCTCGTGCACCTTCAACTACATTGATGGATAAGCTATGTTGCCCTGCTGCATAAGAATGCAACCCAATCAATCCTCTGTGAGAGGTGTCACTCTACACTATGAAACCTTCACCACTAGAGGGTATGGTTAGGATGGGTGCAGTTGTCAGTTTCTTCTTCAACTCGGTGAATGCCTGCTCATACTCCTCATTCCACACAAACTTCACTTCCTAGTTAAACGGGTCAATGGTGCTACTGGACAGGAGAAATTCTCAACAAAACACCTGTAATATCCTGTTAAACGCAGGAAACTACAAATTTCGAAAACATTAGAGGGTCGTCCCTAGTTCCCTACAACCTCTACTTTTGATGGATCGACCTAAATACCCTTTTGAGATATTAAATGGCCTAAAAAATTGGCTTCTTCTTTCCAATATTCACATTTTTCTGCCTTAGCATAAAGCTAGTGATCCCTCAATGTCAATAGTGCAATTCTTAAATGTTGCATGTGCTCCTCCGTCTTCGAATAGATCAAAATGTCATCGATAAACACTACCACGAATTGATCACGGTACGGTTTAAACACTCAGTTCATTAGGTCCATAAAGACTGTTGGAGCATTAGTCAACCCAAAGGACATAACTAGGAATTCATAATGTCGATACCGAGTTCGAAAAGCGGTTTTCTACATATCTTCTTCCTTGATTCGCAATTGATGGTATCATGAATGAACGCAGATCAATCTTCGAATAATACTCAACTTCCTTCAACTGGCCAAAGAGATCGTCTATCCTATGCAGAGGAAACCTTTTTTCAAAGGTTACCTTGTTAAGATGGCAGTAATCTATACACAATCTTATGGATCTATCCTTCTTGACAAACAAAACATGCACTCCCCAAGGAGATGTACCGGGCCATATAAATCCTTGCTCCAACAACTTCTCAATCTGCTCCTTCAATTCCTTCAACTCTACTGGCGACATTTGATACACGGCCATAGACACAGGTGCAGTCCCAGCTATCAATTCAATCCCGAAATCAACCATCTGTCGTGGAGGTAATCCACGTATGTCCTCAAATACATCTTGGAACTTGCAAACCACAAGAATTTAGTACACGATATCCTTTGGCTACTCACTTCCATCTTCTCCTTCTGTTGCAACTATCGGCATCAACAATCCCTTGTTCACTCCTCTCTGCTTGCCCAAGTACTGAAACGTTGGCTGCCCGAGGATTTGAAATGTAATAGTCTTCTTCGAACAATCAATTTCAGCACAATAAGCTGCTAACAAATCCATTCCTAGTACCACTTCAAAATCTTCCATCTCCAACACTATCAAGTCTGCGAACATTAAGACATCTGAAATTTTAATGGGACAAGACTTACATACTTGATTAATCACAGATACCTATTGGAGTGGAGATCACTAATTCTTTATCTAAGTTCTCAGGAATCAGGCCTAATGACTCGATGAAATGTTTAAATATGAAAGAGTGTGTGGCTCTAGTATCAAACAAAACTTTGATTGAATTAACTTCCAGCAAACTGATGTATGCAAAAGAAGTCTAAGTTAGGACTCTACCTCTGCAACACCTGAGGACGATCACAGTTGCGAGCCATGTGACCCTTGTCGCCACAATTGTAGCAAATCCCTTGAAACACTGGCACAATCTAACCTTTCCAAATTTTCAAAATTCCTCGAAATTGTAATGCGCTTGACCATATATATATATATATATATATATATATATATATATATATATATATATATATATATATATATATATATATATATATATTTGAAATTATTGACCATGATTGACCATTAAATGGTCCATCTGACCATTTTTACCTAAATCTACGTCGATCTATCCATTAAAATACCAATACGACTCATGACCCATTTAATGTTCACCATTCATTTTATTCCCCTTGTCCTTGCCTTAAAATGATACAATTTCTATAATTTCATCTTGAGTACAACTCTTGATCTTAGGGCAAAAGTATGGTCGACCATGATTGATTAATTGATGTAGTGGACCAATATGCAATTCAACCCTTTCAATATGTTTGTTATGTTTAGATCTAATGATCCATTTGATTAGATCTTGTTAGAAACACGTGGAATTGTGATTATCATGTGCATGTGCATGGCCCATTATCATGATCATTGAACATATCGTCCATCATGCATATTTGATTCACCAAAGTATTTTTCCCTAAGCATATGCATCATGAGCATCAAGATGACACTTTCTGATCGGGTTACATCACACTTGGTGTCCACAAGCATGGCACGCACACACGTGTGTGTACTCTCACTCATGGAAATGAGTGAGCATCTTTGTTAGATGCACCCTCAGTCATGTGAATAGCCAAGATCTATATCTTCCAGGCCAATTATCTTTGGATCATAGGACGAATTTTAGAATAAGTATATCAACTGGCATAATTTAAATGACGTTTTAAATCTTATGATTTATGCACGTGAGACCGACATTTGAGAGGCATGTTTACAAACTATTGATACTACCTATTCTACCCTCATCCCCAAATCTCTCCATTATCATAACTCTTGCCCAATTCACTCAAGTGTTATCTCAAAAGAATCTACAAGGGAGGGGAGTGTGCGCACACCCTTTGTCATTCCTGCATCAACTTCGTAGAGAGAGAAATGAGAGATCTAGTGCCATCACAAGATCCAGACCATTCAATGTCTTCCCTTAACACAAGCAAGGTATTATTCTAAGTTTTTACTGAAATCAAAGGCTAGATGCTTTAGATTTGTAGTATTGATAAACTGAACACAAATGTGTGGATTGTGAAACACACACGTTGTTCACATGGGAAGCGTGGTGGGTTATACGTGGGCAACCCCATGTAGGGTTGCTGCCACGTCAACAATTTCAACATGGCTCACATTCAAAACATCGAAGCCATTTCATCAGAAGAACAACATGAACATTCCCTAGCCTAGAATGAGGTTGGTTTATTCATAGCCTAATATATGGAATGGACCATGATTCTAAAATTCGCTGACTACTCAAAGTTTAGCCATGTTAACTCCACTCAGTGAGATTTTAAGCCAAGTCATTAAGGGCTTGTTTGGGTACCACTCTATAAGTAACTTTTTTACTTATGTTAGCAAAAAAGTTACTTTTTTAAGTTAAGTTAGTTTGTTAAACAACCTTTCAAAAATAACTTAATGCCTTAAAGTAACTTATAGCCATCAACAAAAAATTCTTGCTTTTTAACTTATTACTTTTCTACTTTTTTCTCACTTCCTCTCTTAGCCCTCCATATAATGGACAATCCATATCAAAGGTGGCTCCACATGACAGACAGCCCACATCAAAGGTGAGGCCCCATGCGACGGATGGTCTACACTAAAGGTGGGCTTCACGTGATGGGCAATGGACATTGATGGTGGGTACACACGATGGATGACACATCAAGGTGGGCCCCACAAGGATCATTTGGATCTTAAGTTACTTCACATAAGCTACTTACGCCTCAAGTAGCTTGGTTTCTACTTATTCTGCAGATACGTATAATGTATGTTTGGTAAACAACATACTTATCAGTCAGAAAGTAAAAAAAAAGTATATTTATTTGGTTTCCAACATCACATAAGTACTAATCCCCTGAGTTTGTTTGATACACCCTTAACAACCACTATCCATCATATGGGGCCAACCTTTAATGTCGACCGTTCGTTATGTTGGGCTAACTTTGGCCCTCTCTTCGATGTGAATTGTCCATCATGTGGGGCCTACCTTCAATCTGTCATCCACCTTGTGCGGCCTACCTTCAATGTGGGTTATCCATAGATATGGACCGTCCATATTGTGGGGCCCACCTTTAATGTGGACCGTCCATATTGTGGGGCCCACCTTTAATGTGGACCATCCATCATGCGAAGCCCATCTTTAAAGTGCATCATCCATTATTCAAGGCCCGCCTTGGATGCAAGTCAATCATCATTAGGGGCCGACCTTCGATGTGAATTGTCCTCATGTGGGGCCCACCTTGACATGGTTCGCCATCATGTGGAGCCCATCATCAATGTTATTATCCATCATGTGCTGCCCACCATCAATATCCACTACCCATCATGTGGAGCCGACCCTTGATATAGATTGTCAATTGTGTGGGTCCCACCTTAGATGTGGGTCGTTCATCATGCGGGTCCGCTTTGGATGAGGGCCATTCATCATTAGGGGCTGACTTTTGGTGTGGATTGTCCATTATACACCCACTTTGATGTGGGCCATCCATTATATAGGCCCCGCCTTCAATGTCCACTGCCCATCATGTAGAACCCACTTTTGATGTGGACTGTCCATAGCATGGGCCCCACCTTCAATGTGGGTCGTCCAACATGCGAGGCTCGCCTTAAATGTGGGCCATTCATCATTAGGGGTTGACCTTTGACGTAGACTGCACATTGTGCAAGGCCCACCTTGATGTGGATCATCCATCATATGGGCCCACCATCAACATTTATTGTCCATCATGTGGGGCCCACCTTCTATGTACAATGCCTATCATGTGGAGCCCACCTTTGATGTGGACCATCCATCACGCGGGCCCCAACTTTGATGTAGGGCGTCCATCATGTAAGGCCGCCTTTCGTATAGATTGTCTATCATGTGGAGAGAAGAGAAGGAGGAAGAAAGTAGAAAAATAAAAAGTTAAAAAGCAAATTTTTTTTTACTGATGGCTATAAGCGACTTTAAGGTGTTAAGCTACTTCTAAAAATGTGCTTACCAAACTAACTTTAAAAAGTAACTTTTTTGTTACCCCAAGTAAAAAAAGTTACTTATGGGGCGGTATCCAAACAGACCCTTGGAAACTCGGAAGTGAGAGTGACTCGTCCCAAACTCGCAAAGACTCATCATGTCAACTCGCTGACTCAGTTGACTCACATGATTAGGGACAAGTCACTCATGTTGTCAGAGCTTTATAAAAGGGAAAAGAGGCAAAAGTGGGAGTCTAACTAAAAACCTCCACACAATAAGAGAACACTCTCAACCATTAAGGTACTCAAAACTTTGTTGCTTCTTTTTTATTTTATTTTTTGTAAATACTTGTACAAATATCTAACTACTTCTAATATTTTTTCTAGTTCCTAATATTTTTTATTTATAATTATTAACTATTTAGTCGACCTGACCCATATCAACATCAATTCAAGACCTGCCCCAGATCAACATTGAGTCGAGTTGAATCAAGTTTTCAGGTTTTTAAACTATGGACACAACAAGCTAATGGTGGGCCCCACCTGATGAATGACCCATATATGGCATATATTGCACTCATACGCCACATTGAAATTGTAACTGACCCTCTACAATCATCTTGGGTGAATCTGGGCTCCTTAAAACATAAAAAACACTAGAATAGCTATTCACACAAAAAAAAAAAGAATAATAAATAAAGTTACTGTTAGGAAGTTAACAACAAAAATGAAAGCTAAAATATAGCATGATGAAACCAGCAGCATGAACCCAGAGGAGAAGTTAGCACAAGGTGACTCTAAAAGATGGTTAACCTGTGAACGACATCAAGAAATTGTTCATCTAGAAGCATTTCTGCACACATACCTCTGCTTTTTCATGCCTGAGAGCTGCTCCAAAATACACCCACAGAATTGTTCTATTAATTCATAACAGTAAGATTGGTTCAGCTCCTGTATGAGTCCTCCTGCCTGTGTCAAACAAACAAAGAAAAGATAAGATAAAACATTTGAACCATAGCAAGAATCAAAGAAAATCAAATAGAGGATCCATCATAACCTCAATCCACCGGCTGCAGCCTGGTTTACAACCATTTTGTCCTTGATGAAATATGATCTTTCCAAGGGTAAATTGGAAACTGATGTTCTGAATGGTAACAAAAGTAGGTTTGATGCAGGCCAGAAGTGAACGCCACAATCTAGCCAGTTCTAATGCGAGGCCACATCTGTCTGTATAAGTTATTTTACTGTTTTCTTACGCAATTTTTTAAATGAGAGTAGGATGTTGTGGGGACCCATACAGACCACAAGTGTGTAATAAAAGAGTCTGAAAGGTTAAATATGATCTAGGATAAGTGTTTCTAAAAAAAAACTTTTTGATTTCTCGAGTTCTGATGAGCAGGCAGTGAAGATAGGAGCTACAGCTAGCACTACATTTTAAGGCTCCCTTCTTAGAGCCTCTTAGGATTTAATATGGACCACACTTATTATGATTTGTTTTAGGACTTCTTTATTACACACATGGTGGAGTCTGAGCTCTGAGTACACGTGATGCGTGCATGCAACCAATCCATCCTGAAGGTGCCACGCCCGCACACACACACACAGAGGAATATACGCATGAAGTCAATTCCAACAGAGCGCCCAGTAGAGTCAAACTCTGTGGGGCCCACATGATGCGTTCAAGACATCTAATCCAACCAAAAGGTGTGACCTCCCAAAATGGGTCCAAAGCCCAAAAATTAGGCAAATCTAAAGTTCAAGCGTAAGGGTGCATCTCATGTGCGCTGGGGAGGTCGAGGGTCAACCCAAGCCGAACCCAACATCAAGAGGAGTCAGCCCAAGGCACTACCCAATCCTAGACCCGACTAGTAAATTAACAAATAAAATCAAACAGCTAGCCACCAAATAACACCATTAATGTAACACCTATAACTACCGAAATAGTATTAAACAAAACCAAGTCTACAATCACCACTCATAAAAAATAAATAAATAAGACAAGCACATGTCTCATTTGATAGTGTACCTCCATGATATTTTTATCCATGGCATGTTCACAGTGTATGGATCTTTGACAAGTGCAGTGTAGTAAAAGGTGATGACGCAACAGCCCCTATAACACCTAAAACGCCAAGGCCCATGCCTGAAGATTCCGGGTGATTTTTTTTTTCCCTTTATATCACCTATGTTATATATTGAGGGAAAATAGACTAAGATGGTTTGGTCATGTGCAACAGAGACCAAGAACCATGCCATTTAGAAGGAGCGAGTTGGTATAAGGATGAGGGCTATAAAAGGGCAGAGGGAAGGCCCAAAAGGATGTGGGTGGAGGTAGTAAGAATATACTTGCTGACCTATGGCCTAACTAAGTTATGGCCCTTTATAGAGTGGAATGCAAAAACAGGACTCATGTAGCAGACCCCAATTAGTTGGAATAAGGCTTAGATGATGATGGTGATAAGTTATATACAGATACATGTTGAATTTTTTAGACAATTTTAACTCTAAATCTAATTCTAACATGATGAAGTTAAACTAGTTCTAAAGTTACTATGTATTTTAAATAGAGTGACAGTAAAACACCACATTCAAAACGTATATTCCAAAGAATCCACATGCCTAGAATAACAAATTCCCAAAACCTAGAAACCCTAATTTCATAGGATATCCAATTCTTCTTAGCTCAAAACCTCCATATCCCCCAATTTCAGCTAAATTCCACAAATTATAAACCCTAATTTTCCAATTTCTTCAAATCCTAACCACAAATTTCCCAATGTTCCAATTTCCTGAACTTTCCCAAACTCTCCAACCTAAATTACAATTTTGCTAAAATCCTTAAATTTTCAAAACCCTGAAAATTCAAATTTCAACATACCTAAATCATCGAACCTAACTTCTCCCCTAAAATCCCCAATTTGCCTTTTTATATCTTGATGGCACAAATGGAAACTTAAATTGCTTTTTAAAAGTCCAATGTAATGCTTAAACACTACAGAAAAAAGATATCAAGAAGAAGCTCTCATTGAAAATTCTAAGAAATTTGGAAGAAAGGGTTTCTTCATCAATCGAAGCTTTGATCTAAAAGAACTGGGGCAAATATGCTCAAAGGGGGATTCTAAGACGTCTCTCCCCCCTGATCTAAAAGAACTGGGGCAAATATGCTCAACGGGGGATTCTAAGATGTCTCTCCACCCTGATCTAAAAGAACTGGGGTAAATATGCTCAAAGGGGGATTCTAAGACGTCTCTCCCCCCTTAAGGGGTTTCCAAATACCCAAAATACCATTCTTTGATGTATGCATAATGGTACTCCATAACATCATGCAGGTGGTACCCAGGCGCACTTAGGCACCAAGAGCACACCTAGGCACATGCCTGGGAACAGTGACTAACCTGGAGCCTGAGCGAGATATAGGTGGCCCAAAATGCCTAGTCGTGCGCCCAGAATGTTTTGACTACACTCAACACCTGTGTCATTCACATAGATCTTTGCCACATGTTCCACCCTCTCACATGAGGGTCCCTCAGCGAACCACGGCTTTGAGATTGTTTTGCTTCTGTATGGGACTCAACATTCAGTGTGTGTCCGCCGCCCATTGCCGTCACATGCTAGATGTTCCAATGAGTTGATGCCAGGATAGATCATAGGAGTTTCTCAAGAGTGGTCATGGGTGATCCATCGAAAAACAAGGAAAATTCTATGGCGTATTGCTGTCCTGTCAGCTTTATGGTCCATTTGGAAGGAAAGAAACAACAGAATTTTCAACGACAAATCGGAAGAAGCTGAAGCGGTCTTTCAAAGGGCAAAAGGATGATTATGTGACCATCCAAGAATACTCATTTTAAAGGGTGTAATTGGGTAGATTTTTTGGGCTTTTGGGGGAATTATGAAATTGTGTTTGCAGGATCCTGTGGGATGATTTCTCATCATCCCTTTGATCTCTTTTGTTAATAAAGTTTGTAGCCATTAAAAAATAACATAAAAAGATAAGTTAGTGACTTTGGGAAGTCCATAAATTAATTGAATGAGTTAGTATTCCTGAATCTCAGAAAAGAGACAAAATTAATAGGGATATTATCTAATTACTTAGTATCCTAAATATACGATATTAGTAGGCCAATGGAGAAAGAGATGGTTGTATCAAAATAATTCCTTTTTAAGATTTATAAACTCATCAAACCAAAAACAGAAAAGCAAACAACATGTGTAAATCAAGATTTTCATATATGGTGACTCACAAACCCCCAAAAGCCTCCCGGATTTGAACATTCCAAAGCCTTTATAACCGAGCAACAGACAGACAATCAGGAAGAAAATACAGCAACAGCCCACATTCAACATAAAAAGGCCAATGAAGATCGGATGGCTACGATAAACGGTCTACATCCAGCTACAGGACCTACTAATACAATTGACGAGTGAAGGAAGTGCGAATAGAGAAAGGTAAGTGCAATACATTGAGATCTGCAGGAATTCTCAAAATTCAGAAAGAAGAGAGAAAGATAGAAGGGTACCCTGCCGTAGGCATTGGTGTCGTGACCGTTCTGAAGGAGCTCTGCTATATCGTTCTTCAGGTATTTGAGCGTGGCGTTCTTCTTACGTTTTATCACATCTATCCGAGATCTGATGAGCTTTATCCGAGATTTACTGCATTTCATCAAAATCAAAACCCCGAAAAGAAAAGAAAAGCTCAGATACCTCAAAAACGACATTAAAATCATTAAAAAAAAAAACTAACATGAAGATCTGATGAGACGATGAGAGTCGAGTGTGATCTTTTTTCTCATACATACCATTTGGAGGAAAATCCTCCACCGCTCACGCAGTCGAGCATTTTCTCCTCTCTCTCTCTGTCTTCTCAAACGTGAGAAATGGAGAAAATGAAGAAATGCACTTGTGCTGTTAAAAGAAGAGATCAGAATGGAAAAAACCGAAAGGTGAGCGAGAAGAGGGGGAGCTCTAATCTACCACTCCCCCCATTACTCTCCTTTTGAAACTCCGTTTACCAGCTGGCCTCGAGATGATGTTGGGCTTCTTCCGCACATGGCAACCTACTATATTTGCGCCGCACGCGTGCCGACCTTCGCCAGCGTGTAGAAAACGCGAGTGGATTAGGTGTTAACCTGACCGTGGGGCCCACCTTGATGTATATGTTGTATATCCACGCCGTCCATCAGTTTTTTTCGGATCATTTCAGGGCTTGGACCCCAAATCCCAAGTGGACCACACAATAAGGATTGAATTCTCACCACTAAAAGCTTTTAGGGGCCCACAAAAGTTTGGATCAAGCATATATGTGTGTTTTTCCATCATCAGGTCTGTGTTGGATGGCAAACAAACATTACGGTGGGCCGTGGAAGGTTTTTAACGGTGAGCGTTCAATGACCCCTATTTCCGTCGTGTGGTCTACGTGAGATTTTGATCTGCTTCTTTTTGCAAAACCATGCCCTAAAATGAGCTAGAAAAATGAATGGACGGCGTGGATATACAACAAATATATCAAAATGGGCCCACAGTATTACTTGGGTAACACTTAATCCGACAACCCTAGAAAACAACAAGAGGTCTTAGAACGACTTGCACAACGGTCCATCTCCTACGGACAAGTGTCGCCTTCTATTGAGAAAGTGGACCAGCACGTGCGCCGCGAGCAATGTGGCGTGTGAAACGGGACCCGAATTGCGTGCAACCCGGACATACAGGAATCCGGTGCGACCCAAAGCTCTGTGGAGCTCGCTTTGGTGTCTATCTTATATCTACTCCGTCCATCTGCTTCATTAGCTAATTTTAGGAGTTGGATAAAAAATGAAGGGAGATCCAATCCCCAAGTGGGCCACACTAAAAGTAAGAGTGGGGATGGAAATACCAAGCGTTTAAACCTTCTTGAAGCCCACTGTGAAGTTTATATGTCATCCAACTCGTTCACAAGGTGATTCCCAAGGGTAGCACAACTATCAGCCTCATCCAAAATTTCAGTGCTCCAAGGGATGTTTCAATGGTGAACGTTTAATCCCCACTTTTTCTTGTGGTGTGTCCTAATTAAGTTTTCTATCTGCCTAAATTTTAATATCTCATTCCAACAGTGTCTGACACAATCAATGGACGGAGTGGATATGACACAGACATCATGGTGGACCCCACATTGCTTACCGTTACTCGAGATTTGGTGCCTGTGAAGCACGCCCGACTACTCTAGTTTATTGGGCATGACTTCATGTTAGGGCTGTTTGTTTTTTTGCCTCAACCGTAATTACCTTGTAAATGGGTAATGATTATCTACCTAGGTAATTACTGCATCTTTCCCGTGAAGACAGTGACGGTTGAGAAATTTGTATAATAAATGTGGGGCCCACTGTGATGTATGTGGCTTGTCCACACCGGCCATTCGTTATGCCAGGTGAATTTAGGACGTTGACCAAAAAATGAGGCAGATCCAAAGCTCAAGTGGACCACACCAAAGGAAACAGTGGGAATCAAGCACAGACCATTAAAAACTTCTTGGGGGCCCTAAAAGATTTGGATCAAGCTGAAATTTATGTTTTCCCTTTATCCATGTCTGTGTGACCATATGAACCGGTTAGATGATGAATAAACCTCAATGCGGGCCCAATGAAAGAACTAACTTTCAACGGTGGACGAATTAAGACCACTGTTTCCTTTCGTACGGGCCATTTGAGTGTTAGATTTGCCTCATTTTTTTGCTCATGCCCCAAAATATGCTAATAAAACATATGAACGGCGCTGATATATCATATACATTATAGTGGGGCCCACAGGTTTGAGTCAACACTTTTGGACCGACTTTCGGGGTAGAATTACTCACCCATCTCCAAACAAAGTGAAAAAGAAATAATTTCTCATTTACCACGCATTTACGTGTATAATGAAAAATCAAACAAGCCCTTAATGTGATCCATCCCGTCCATCAGATCCGTAGCTCCGATTTTTGTAATGATATTAAATATCCAAAAGATTCAAGATCCATATGGACCACATCATAGGGGACACTATAAAATCATACCTTAAAACTCTAAAGTCACGTGGATGACCCGACTGAGTTTTTAAATAAAGTGACTTTTGGTAATTTTCTTTATCACCATAATGAGCGTTAGATGAACGGTTTGGATGGATTATAAGCAAAACGACGAGCTACACACAACTAATGGTGGGTGTTCACATCCCAACTGTTCCTTATGCCATGGTCTATCTGTGACTTGGATCACCTTGATTTTTAGATCCCCACCGTGAATATGACGCAGTGAACCCGATAGACGGTTTGGATCTATTTTTTTATTATTTCCACGTAGCTTTCAGTTCTGGGAAGGTACGGCCACCGTATAATTACAGGTCCAACGCTAGCGAGATTCGGTCATTGACATATCATTCTCGCTAATTTCGCTGCCCAAATTTATCGGGAGATTTTCAAATTTTAAGTTTTTCTAATTTAAGAAAATTACCTTCCCAAGTAAAAAAAATATTTTTAAAAAACATTTATTCTAAATTAAGAAAGAAATCTAAATTACAAATACCCATATTTATCATATGAAAAAATCATTATTACCGTCGTCGAGGCTTTATCCATCTCATTGAAATCTGCGATCGATCAAAACATATCGCGATAAATATCTTTCAGTGTTTTCTCTTGATATTATTGCGATATTCTGCACTGTTTAGTCGAACCTTCCAGCTCAGGCTCATGTCCATAATGACGGAAATACCCCTGTGATTGGGGTCGAGTGCTCGATGAATTCGTAAATTTCGGAAATTCAGTAAGGCTATAATTGGTAATTGCGTGTGGTGAGTGATTCCCGTGAGGCGGATAGGGCAGTTGCTATTTAAAAAACTGGAAAGTGCGGCAGCACGCGACTCGGCAGTCCAACCGGTCGAGCTTAGCTGGATGTCACCTGTCTTTCGCCTGTCTTCTCTTAACGCCTCTTAATTACGGATATACCCTTTTAGCTTTCTTCTACACATGGGATTAATAATACAGAAGGAAGCCAACTGCACGTGGCCACCGGCACAGGGATATCCCTGTGTCACGACGTGTCACAGGCTTTGTGGGCCCACGTGATATATTTGATTTGAATCTAGATCTTATGGTGTTTGTTAAGCCATTATTTTCTGTTTGGAGATTTTTTATTGGTCCACGTTATATAACATTAATATGATTAGGTTTCACTCATGATGTAACATGATTGCAAGCATATATGATGATATGGTCCAATAAAAAAAAAGTTCAAACAGAACAAACAAAGGATCCAGTCTCATTTACTTTATCCATGCCGCACATCTTTTTTTAGTCATCATATGGCATAAGCCCAAAAATAATGCAAATCCAAAGCTCAAACAAACCACACCACAAGAAGCAATGGGATGATGAGGCCCACCATTAATACCCACGTCAATGTTTTATTTGCCAACCAACCTGTTATAAAGTCACACAGACCTGGCCAAGGAAAAACACATATAAACTTGCCTCAAAACTTTTGGACCCTTATTGTGATCCACTTGAGCTTTGGATATGCATTATTTTTTATTCCATGGCTTAGAATGGATTGGAAAAATAGATGAACAACTTGGATAAAAAAAACATATATTATAGTAGGCCACGCCGTGCCACAGGCAATCCACTTCCATGGCAGAGGACCCACATCATTCCACAATATACGATAGTTGTCAATAGGGCTCTCAATGAAGTGGGTCAGATCCGAGATCCGATTCACTTCGAATCTGTATAATGCGGATTTAGATCTTAAAATAGATCCGATTAGTTAAATGTACCGAATTTGGATATTAAAATAGGTCCGATTACTTAAATGGACCGGATTTGAATTCACATAAATATATTCGAGTTCGATCCGAATCCGATTAAGATCCGACTCATTGTCACCTTACTGTATATGTTATATTCATGCTGGCCATCCATTTTTCATATTATTTTAGGCCATGTCTCAAAATTGAGCCATGCCACTCTTAGGTTGACCACACCACAGTAAGTGGTGGGATTTGCATCATTTTTTTTACTAAATTAAATCTATTACATTATATATTTTTTTAAATTTGTAATGGGGTAGATTCGAACCTAGATCCGACCCGAATCCGATGGTTATATGAATTTTGGATCGGAAATGGATCTAACAATTTGTAAATGGAACGGATATGGATATCACCTTTTGGATCCGAGTTGGATCCGAATCTAACCCGAATCCGTCTATAGATATTCGTACTTGGAGCTGGATCCCATTGACCCGATCTAGATCCGACCCATTGAGAGCCCTAGTTGTCAATTGTAACGAATGGGTCTAATAGTTAGAGAATCCTGACCGTTGGTCATCCATCTGAAACAAAGAATGCACCAAGAAAAGAATCGTATTGATTCATGATCCCAGCTATCAATTTCAAGTTTTATGACCATTAAAATGAGAATTGGGACGGGTGATGTTCTTCTCTTCTTAAATCAGAAGGTTAAGATAGTTTTATCAAGGAGATTGTTGAGTCATGGTCCATCTACCGCATGTCAAAATTGAAACAAATCGTAGTAACAGTGCAAGATATGCGGCCACGTATGTATCATATGATTCCCTGGTAAAGCAACGAATCGCCGGCAAGCTGCCCTTGGTTATGAAGGAAAACGACAAAAGCAAGTACCCAGTGACTCACTCGTGTGCACTTTATAAACGAATCGCATCACATGTGGAAAGATGCATACAAAGGTCTTATTTTTTAGATGCTGTTTATGTAAAACATAAGCGAGTACGTTCATTAGGTGGTCCACATATGTACATTGAAAATTACCAACGGTCTACGATCTAAGTGAAAGTGTGTCCACTGATGATCGGATCGGACTAATCTTTAGCACATGCAAATTCCACTCTATTGAACGGTTCAGATCTTGTAGAATTGTGCTTTGTTAGCACGTGTGAGACAAGAAAACTTACAAGATACACACGAGCGATTTCACTGATGATTTCGTACGGTTTTTTTCTATGAGTTTCCCTCACGTACTGAAGCCTCCGGTGGAAGCCTTCTCTTCTTTCCACGCACTAGGATTCTTCTTCTGGAAGTATATAATTACGTATTCCACATGTTCATGTTCTCCGTACCTTGACGTGGCTGACCTTAAAAAAAACATGCCATGTGGAAACATTCTAGCCCTTCATATACAACTAATAAACGGTGATTATATAACAGTAACGTTGGCCGCCGGCCGTTTGTGGTTCTCCTCCTTTGAAGTAAAAATTAAATAAATTTCTTTTTACTAAAATAATGCCGAGGGGAGGGAAGAAATTACAAAAATGCTATTATTTATTTATTAATTTTCTTTAATAAGGAGCCTTGTGGGGTCCATGTAGGATATGAATAACATACGCACCATGACATGACCAAAATATCATCAATCAGACCATCAGAATGGGCCAACACTTGAAAATTGAATTGGAATATTTTGAATGGTGTGCTTTATTTTTATTTTTTTATGGATTGGTCCACCTTATGATTGGACGGGTTGGATTTGAGACATACTAGGTGGGTCCCACAAGTTTTGATTTTCTACTTTGGGGTAAAGAAAAAGTAAATGGAGTAATTAACGTAATTTCTCCTCTTTAAGAGCACTGCAATAGGTCAGAAAATTGAATACTTATTATGGCCGTTTTGGGGATTCTTTGTGAATGGGACAATGTGAACTGAGGCCCACCACGACAAACGTCTGGATCATTGAATCATGACCCACATATGATGTTATAAATGCACAACACGACACGTGGAAAGCCATGGCTTATTCGGATGAGAGCTAGCTCATCTAAGAGCAATAACCGCTTAAATTGGGACGCGGCTTAGCTACTGAACTTGACAGCAGCAAGTTTGGCTGCTGAAGTTACGTCACCACGTTCTGTAGGCCCCAACATGATGTATGTGTTGTATCCACACCGTCCATTCATTTGGAAAGATTATTTTAGTGAATGAGACAAAGAATGAGGCAGATCCAAAGCTCAAGTGGACCACACCACAGAAAACAGCGGGGATTAAACACCTACCATTAAAAACTTCTTTGGACCACAGAATTTTTCATCAAGCTGATACTTGTGTTTGCACTTATTCCATGTCGGTGCATAAATATGTTAGATCTTAAATAAACATCATGATGGGCCCTGAGAAAGTTTCAATGGTGATAATGCCTGCTTTTGTGCTTTGAAGTGCCGAAAGGATTCGTTTCCTTGGAGTGGGATCCGGAAGTACTGCTTTTGTGGCCCCAAAAGAAACGCCTTCAATACGGACGTTGGTACTGGTCCGATGCTCTTGGGCCCTATCATGATGCTTGTGTTTTATCCACGCCGTCCATCCATTTTGTCAGCTATCCCAAAAATGAAGCAGATCCAAATATCTGGTGGACCGCACCGCAAGAAACAGTGGTGATTGAACGCCTACCTTTAAAAACTTCGTGGGGCCACATAAGTTTTGGATCAAGGTATATTTGTGTTTTCCTTTTGATATATGTCAGTGTGACCATGAGGCCATTGTACCAAACCCTCCGGATGCCGATGATGGTAGCGCATTAGGTGCAGCGCCGGTATCACCCAGGACTCTGCAACCCATACCATGGGGCCTACCTTGATGTATGTATTCTACATCCGTGCCGTCCATCCATTTTACCGGATCATTTTATGGTATTATAAAAAAAAAATTAAGCAAATCCAAATATCAGGTGGATCATACCAAAAAAAAAATTATGCAGATCCAAATCTCAGGTGGATCATAGCATAGTGGTGATTGACCATTAAAAGCTTAATGTGGCTCACAAAAGTTTGGATCAAGTTGATAAATTTTTTTTCCTTTCATTCAGGTTTATGCGACCTTATCAACAGGTTGGATGAAAAATAAATATTACAAAAAAATTATGGTTATTTATTTATTTTTTGGTGGGGCATTCAATCATCACCGTTTCTAATAGCATGATCCACCTTGATTTTGGATCTACTTCATTTTTTGGATCATACCCTAAAATGATATAAAAAAACAGAGAGATGACGAGAATGTGGAATACACATATCAAGGTGGGCCCCATGGTAAAGGTGGCCCACCACGCACACCTAATCACTCCCATGGAGGGACAATAGTTGAAAAAAACTTGATATATGACAGCATTTGTGATGTTGACCACCCTTGTCAGAGTCTTTTTTCTATCTAGCCCCGGCACTGTTGGACTTTTTCCTGGACCAAAATGCCTCTCTACCTAGTTGTCCTCTCATATGGCTATAGTAGAAGGCGGAAGTCGAGAGGGCTTTTTGAGAATGGGGATGTGGGCCCACTAAATTAATGATTGGGGCCACCCTCTGCCAATTTAATTCCTTCACTTTAATCAAACAACCATAAACTTGTAGTAAGGTTATTTCAAAAAACATTGGAGCTTTCTGTAGCCCAAACCTTGATTAACGATATGCGTTAATTCTGAATTATTTCCTCTAGTGTAGTCCATTCGTGATGAGTTTTGCCCTCAAACTTGGACAAATGTATGAAATTAAAACCTCATTCATATAAACGGCTTGGATCTTCTCCAAGACTATCCAGTGGGTCTCACATGAGATGTGTGATGGGTTCAATAGATGGGTTCCTTGCGTGGGAAATGCCATTTGGCCATTAGGACCATTACCACCTTCGTGGGATCCACTCCAGTGAGCTTCTAGCGTGCATTTGACGTCATTCCCTCCATTTTAACAAGCTTCTAATTGTTTATTTAAGATTTTAGGCCACAATCTTCAGTGTAGAAGCTATGACAACCAAATGTAGTTTAGGTTAAGACAACAATGACTTTTTTTTTTATTGGTGGGTATCAATGATGGGAGTTTGTGAAAGGGAGGAGGGTGTGGTGGTTTCCTTTATAATTTTTTTATTTATTTTTTTATTTTTTAGTTTTATGGGTATGAAAGGTGAGAGCTTGTGAAGAGAATTAATGTGATGGAAGAATGTTGAAATGGAAGAATGGTCAATGTCTATCATAACTCTTTCATTACATGTCCAATTTGGGTAATCTTATACTTGTTGGAAAGATAATTTGATGAAATTTTAGATGGCTTTGGAATCACCTCATTTGGACATCATTTTATTTTCGTAAAGTGGGTCCAAAGTCATTGTCTTTAGTCGATACTTACTGTCGTTCGCAAATCCGATGAAAATGGTCATAACTCCCTCATTACATGTCTGATTTTGGTGATCTTATACTTGTTGGAAGGATAAATTGATGAAATTTCAAATGGCTTTGGAATTACCTTATTCAGACACCATTTAATTGCCTAAAAGTGGGCCCATTTTTATGGGATTTGCAACCCACATGGAGTTATGACAGTTATGATTGTTCATCCATTTCAACATTCTTCCACTATAACATTTATCCGTTACAACATTCATCTATTTCAACATTCATCACATTCATCGATTACAATATTCTTTCATTTCCAAATTCATCTATTGCAACATTATTTCATTACAAAATTCATCGTCTTCACAAGCTCTCACCTTTCATACCCATAAAACTAAAAGAAAGATTATAAAGGGAACCACCAAACCCTCCTCCCTTTCAAAAACTCCCATCAACAAAAAAAGCCACTGTTGTCTTAACTTACACTCACCTTTGGCCATCATAGCTTTTACATTGGAGATTGTGGCAAAAAAATCTTTTAAAAAAACACTAAGAAGTTTAGTGAAATGGAGGGAATGCCACTGGTGCACGCCAGAGTGGATCCCACGGAGGTGGCAATGGTCTTAATGGTCGAATGGCCTTTCCTGCATAAGGGACCCATCTATTGAACACATCCCATGTCTTAAGTGGGGTCCACTAGACAGTCTTGGAGCAGATCCAATTCATCAATATGAAAAATGTTTTAATTTCATGCCATCTGTCCAAGTTTGAGGGCAAAACGCATCACAGATGGACCACATCAGAGGAAACAATTCAAAATTAACTCAAGGCATCAACGTAGGTATGGGCCACAGAAAGCTCTAATTTTTTTAAATGACCCTCTTGTGGGTTCACAGATGTGCAATTAAAGCTAACAGATCAAATCAGCTAAGGGGTGGCCCCAATAGTCAATTTTGTGGGGTACGCACTCAATTCTCAAAAGTCATTCTTGACTTCCGCAAAAAGATGTTGTTGTAAAAGAGGTGTAGCAGATGGGTATTTTGGTCCAGCAAATATCCAAATAGTGCCCAAGAGATTATATATAAAAAAGGGCTCCGACAAGGGGATCAACGTCACAAATGACGTTATAAATCAAGGCCTTTTCAACTATTATCCCTCCCGCGGATGATGTTCTAAAAGATAAGGTTTTCAGGACAGATGCACCTCTCTCAAAATGAACCCACATTAAGAACGCGGATTGCATCCTAGCCCCGCCCATCTCCAACTGGGAACAGGCAGGCACTCAGTGGCCACCATAATGTATGGGTTTTATCCACACTGTCAATCCATTTTCTTGTGGCATTTTATGGGATAGCACAAAAAATTAGACAGATCTAAGACACAGGTGGACCACATCAAAGGAAGCAACAGTGACGATGATTCTCACCATTGAAACTTTCCTAAGGCCCACTGTGATGTTTATTTTCCATCCTATCTATTCATAAAGTTACATAGACATGGATGAAGGGAAAACAAAAATATTAGCTCGATCCAAAACTTTTATGGCCCCTAAGTTGTCAATGACATGAGTTTAATCCCCATTGTGTGGTCCACATGTGTCTTGGATCTGTCTAATTTTTTGTCCTATACCATAAAATTCCACCAGACAATGGATGGACGGTGTGGATAAAACCCATACATCATGGTGGCCACTCAGAGCGCCTGCCCGTTCCCAGTTGGAGACGGGCGGGAGTAGGACACAATCTACATTCCCACATTAGGTGGGCTCAAAAGGTTGTATGGACGAGATAATCAACCTTTTCTCTTTTATAAATGGATGGCTAACATCTTGAAAAACATGGACAGAGTTGAAGCCTCCAAATGAAGTGATCGGCGTCGAGAGACTGGTGGTTGCTAATGGGGAGGTTGTTAAATGGCTATATATTGCTGGTCTTTGACACAAGGATGTGATGAGGATGCTCATCGTCTTCCTCGATCGATAAATATCTCAAATCCACAAGGCGCTCTTGAATCCATGAGAGAGAAAATTGATAAAAATCAGAGATTTATTGATGAATAATAATAAAGTAAATTAAAAATGAGTTTTAACAACCTTAGATAACCCTGAACAAAACCCTGAAATGAATTAAGAGAGTCCCGAATAAATAAGGAAACAAAAATGAGAAAACATGCAAATTTGTGTCATCCATCGACCGGTGCCGACTGGTCGAATCAATTGATTGACCATGAGCGTCAACTAGTTGACACGATCGGTCAAATGTGTCAAACAACGTCCAGAGACCTCGACCACATTATTTGAATATTTCAGAATATTTCGATCAGTCAACCAGGGATTTCAATTGGTCGAAAAGGCTAAAATATGCTGAAAGAAAAATATGGAGTTTCTGAAATTTTTTTGCAGGAGTTCGATCGGTCGACTCGGTTGTTCGATTGGTCGAACTATGCTTTAACTTGTCGCTTCCTCTTGGGCTCCTTCCTTCTGTCCATTATGGCCATGAACGAATCCGTGACTTGCTCTACATCAGTCCCCTCCACTTGAAAAGAACTCGTTATTGAGTTATCTTCTAGATTCGGTTCATGATATTCATACAAGGTCCACTACATTGAATGTATCGGAGATCTCCATGTCTTCAAGAAGATCAACAACATAAGTGTTGTCATTGATCTTGCGGAGTATAGGTACCAGACCAATCTTCTTATTCTTTAGCTTGTGGTATGTTTCGGTTGAAAATTTCTCCTTGCGAAGATGAACCATTATGTTGTCCCCTACGTTGAAAACCTTCAAGGGCTGATGTTTATCAGCCATCTCTTTGTAATTATCATTAGATTCCTGCAACTTGGCTCGAACATCAGCTTGTATACCCATGATTAGGTTTGCCATATGTTTTGCAGCAATGCTCACACCTGAAAGCTTCGGCAATAGAACTAAATCAAGAGTATACCTGGGTATGTGACCGCACATAACTTAAAGTGGAGATTTTTCAGAGGAACGGTTCTGCATATTGTTGAACGGGAATTTCGCTTGAGCCAAGGCAACATCCCATTACTTGAGCTTATCACCCGAAATGCATCGTATATGGCTCCTTAGCCACCACCTTAGTTTGCCCATCTGTTTGTGGGTGATACGCACTGCTAAACTGGAGATCGATGTCAAATTACCTCCACATAGTCCTTCAACAGTGACTAAGGAACTTAGTGTCGCAATTTAGGGTGATAGACTTTGGAACACCATGTAGCCACACAACCTCTCGAAAGAACAAATTTGCAACATGCATAACATCAAGAGTTTTCTTGCACGATATGAAATGAGTCATCTTGGAGAATTTGTCAACCAACACAAATATTGAATCCAGTCCACACTGGGTCCGTGAAAGACCTAGCACAAAGTCCATGGACAAATCCTCCCAATGGCCATCAGGTACTAGTAATGGAGTGTATAGGATAATGTTTTGTGACTTGGATGTCTGACACATATGACTGTTAACGTCAGATTTTGTAACTGGATCCTCCGCACGTTCACCTTCTCTCCAACAGATACTTCCTCCGCCGGACCTGAAAGAAGACAGAAAGCAACTAAGGGTGGCTGGTGTCCAGCCGTTAGCCCTCCGATGCTTAAGTCAGGCCGAAGCAAGAAGATGAGGAACCATGCAAAAACAGGCCAGAGGTTGAATATTGTGTACCTTTCTCTTAATAGAGTCATCCTTTTATATAGATCTGAAGCGATCAAATCTGTTACGTAAGATATCAAAATCCCATTGATTTCGTGTACGATATGAGATCCTGCTGATTTCGTGGGATAAGATCCTTATCCTTAGAGGAGAGATCTAACCCATTTACTTATTTCGGCAATCACGTTCCTTGATAGCAATCCCTTGAGATTCGGAACCACGCCCAAAATCAACCTATACGGGCTGCTGGTAGGCGTAATAATAGCGCTGATTGCTCATGTTGAGTTGGAAGCCGTAGTTGGAGTCATAGTCGGCGAAAAGGAAGGAGACGCCGAAAGGGTAGAGACCGCCGCGCTAGGTGCAGCCCTGCTTGGAGTCGTAGATGGATTTGGACAAGCTGCTCGACGAGAATCGGGTGCTGGAACTACGAAGACCATCTAAACAAAAAATAAAGACTCATGATTGCTCTGATTCGGGAGCTGCTCGTGTCAGGAATGCTCGCATTCAGGAGATGCGACCCCTTCTGACGAGCACGAGCCGAGCTGCTCGCATCCGGATGCGCGACCCCTTCTGACGAGCACGAGCCGAGCTACTCGCATCCGGGAGATGCGACCCCTTATCGCGACCACGAACTGAGCTGCTCGCATCCCAGATGCGCGACCCCTTCTGACGAGCACGAGCCGAGCTACTCGCATCCGGGAGATGCGACCCCTTATCGCGACCACGAACTGAGCTGCTCGCATTCATTATGCCGCGATCCTTCACTTCTCGCCAGACTATATTTGCCTACAACAGATGCCCCCCAAACCCTTGGTATTGAGGAACTATGACAAGGGTTTACTAGTGCTGACAGCTGGGTGCTGGGAGAAAATCGCGCATGATTCACTTAACGTGCTTCCGCATTTATGATGGCCAGCTTTCGCGCAGCTTTTTCTGCCGCCAGAAATGAGGCGTCGGGTGCCACGTGTTTCCGTATTTAATGCCAGCGCCCGTTCGTCTGGCGTGCCGGATAAGAAGCTGCCGCGTGTCCATCAAATCAACCCGGATGATTATGTATAAATATCGGACTTAGCCGAAAATCCTCCATTTCGAATTCCTTTTGCCGCGAGGTTTCCTTCTTCTTCCTTCTCTATTCCGGAGTAAAAAACCTCTTTACAGAGGTATCCTTCTTTTCTTTCTTCTTATTCATTTCTTCCTCCCATCTCTCTTTTGTAATGGCGGAAATCTCTGACGAAGAGATTGTTCCTTTGGGAGATGAAACCCCTGATTCCTCCGAATCCAATAACGCCAGAGTACCGGCTGGGAGATATTCCGCCTCCGGTTACTCTTCCATCTTGACGGAGGAAAGACTCTCTAACCTTAGAGAGGTATATAGGGTCCCAGACTCTGTTTCGTTCAGATTGCCTGGGAGAGGGGAAACAGCCGATGCACCACCACCTGGGTGTGTGGCTGTTTATGAATATTTTTT
This sequence comes from Liriodendron chinense, assembly GCA_003013855.2. Classification (NCBI taxonomy): domain Eukaryota; kingdom Viridiplantae; phylum Streptophyta; class Magnoliopsida; order Magnoliales; family Magnoliaceae; genus Liriodendron; species Liriodendron chinense. The sequence continues at coordinate 36,357 of PVNU02002904.1, forward strand.
CAAAGTGGGCGTACGTCTTCCCCTCCACCCCTTCATACGAAACTTCCTCCGTCTCTACAAGATTGCCCCGGGCCAGCTTATAGTTAACGGCTGGCGGGTTCTTCTCAGTGCTTTCGTCCTTTGGAAACAGGCGGGTAACGAGGAGTTAACCGCTGATGAATTTTTGAGGTTATTCCAGCTGAAGAAGGCGCCAGCTAGCGAGGGTTGGTACTACCTCTGCTTCTGGCACCGAAATAACTTCATTTTGGGGAACCCTTCTTCCAACTGCCCGGGATGGAGAAAGAAGTGGTTCTACGTTTCCGGCAACTGGGAGTCCGAATTGGGCTCCGACCCCAAAAGCCATAACGTTAATCGCCATTTTGGCAAAGGTGGGTTAAGTATTCGTTTTATCTGTCCGAAAGAAAAAAAAGAAAAAAACCTTTGCTCCATGAAGTTTTAATGTGCGTTCTTTTTTGTTCGCAGGAATCCCAACTGGTGTGAAGCCGAACCTGCGGGGAGGACTCAACGAGAAATTAGTTAGAGTCTACAAGCTTCCTGCGACTACACGCCACGTCAACGTCGCATTAGAGTCTCGTCATCTCTGTGCAGCGGGCCTCATCTCCAGAGAAGAAATGACGAACGTTGGCGATAAAAGAGGTGCACTAGGGGTACTTCCCCGTCTGAAGGGCACGGCCTCGAAGAGGCAAAAGAAAAACGGGGGTCCCTCAAATGCACCTGCTCCCGCTGATGGGTCTGCTCGCGGTCAGCAATCGCGAGGGGTTGGTTTGGGAGGGGTCGCTACGACTTCTCGTACGACCACGACCCCTCCGGTTAACGCGACCCCTCTATCCGCCATGCCCCCTCCGGCTACTGCGACTCCACCGTCAGGTGCTCGCGGTCAGCCAGTGATCGAAGTCGCCGACAATTTGCCGAAAGGCGATCGGAGGGAGCGAGGCCTCCCTCCTAAGGATATGAGATGCAAGCTTACTGGTGCTTGGGAGTCTGCGACACCTTCCGTGGGTGTCGTGGGTGCTCGCGAACCAGGCTCAAGCGAGATGGTAGTGGCCCAACCTTCCGGGTCGGGGGTTTTTGTTATCCCCCCGCACTTGCATCCTATATGCAAGTTTATGTTTGATAACATCCCTCCCAACGCCTTCGGGGGTTTGCCTGAGCCAAGCCCAGAAGCTCTCTCCACTGATATTGGAGTGAGATTGGTTCAGGTAACAACCTTTTTCCCTTTTTTTTTACCAATCTCTTCGGGATTTAATAAGATGACTAGCAATCTAATCATTCTCTCTTTATGTATATCAGAGCCTGGATCTCACGCTCCGTGTTAGGCGGGATGTCGAAGCAGCTCGCCGCAGCGTGGAGGATGTGGAGAAGAAGAAAAAGACGATGGAAGTGGAGGTCCAACGGCGGGACCGCTTGGTGAAAGCTCTGGAAGTGCAGATTGTCAAGCTGGATGAAGAGAAGAAAATTCTCCTCGTCAAAATCCAATCCCTGATTGAGCGCTTCCAGTCAACGGATCTCCAACTCGCCAAGCTTCAGGAGCTCCATACCAAGAGCGAGAAGGAGAAGGAAATCTTCCGCCAGGACAAGATCCAGCTTGAAGGGTGGCTCAAGGATGCTTGGACCAAGCTCGAGGAGACCCAGAAGAAGCTCGAAGAGGCCCAGCAACGACTTCATCAGTTGAAGGATGACTCCATCCACTGGGAAGAAGAGCGAGTGGTCCTCGTTCAAATGGTATCTGATGAGGGTCCTCGCGCAGTCCAGGAGTTCCGGACTTCTCAACTTTACGATGAGGAGCGATATGAAGCATATATCGCTGGTCGCGATTTTGCGGTCAGAGTTATGCAGCAGATCGCTCCAACTTTTAACGTTGAGGAGTTCGACAGAGTGGCTTTCGAGGTTGCAGCTAGAGAACGGGCTGCTGCTGAGAACGAAGTCACTGGGGCAACAGATGCCGCTCCTGCTCCTGAGGCTGGTCCTGAAGCTGAGAGCCGCGAGCCCGCGCAAGATGAGGATGATCAACCTTGACCTTGGCACCTTCCTATGTCATGTATATATATATTTTTTTTTTACCTTCGAGAAGAAATTTGTAATTGTCTTGACCTTTTGGTCATCATTTTAATGAATATTTATTTCTTCAGTGTTGTGTATTCTCATCTTTCATTTTTGCTTTGTGTTGATCCCATCCGACTCATCAGAGGATGCGATCCCTTATTCGAGCAGGAGCTGAGCTGCTCGCACTAGGAGTAAGACCCCTTAATTCGAGCACGAGCTGTGCTGCTCGCAGTAGGGGTACGGACTGCGACCCTTTAATTTGAGCACGAGTTGCTCTGCTTGCATTTTGGAAGTGCGATCTCTTTCACCAGCGCGAGCATCTAATTCATGAAAAGATGAATTAGACTCAATCCGGGGGTCGTGTGACCGTGTCCGCGTTGAGATAGACTGATCCATCGATTGAGATTTTGATTCCACTAAGGGCAGAAGATTGGTCAAGAGAGCACGTATGCTCTCTTCGGGGCTGTTTTTAATCCATAAAATGGAGAAGCAACCAATTAATGACAACTTCAATCCTACCAAGGGTAGGCAATTGGCCAAGACGATGTGTATATTCTCTTTGGAGCTATTCGAGTCCAAATAAATGGGATAGCTGCCAAAAAGGGTGGTTTTAGCCCTACCAAAGGTAGGCAATTGGTCAAGAGACGGTAAGCACTCTCTTCAGGGCTATTCAGGTCCAAATAAATGGAATAGCGACCAAAAGATATCTTCATCCTTATTCATAAAATGTTGTTATGAACTACATCAAATCTAGGGGAAGTATTGTAGCAAATGCTCCACGTGCCAAGGGCGACGCACATGTCTGCCCTGCATGTCTTCAAGATAATAGGTACCGGGTCGCACAATCCTAATAACCCGATAAGGGCCTTCCCAATTTGGATCCAGCGAACGAGAAGGGACTCCAAGTTTTTGTCTTAGGACCAAATCTCCAAGCTGGAAGGATCTAGGCCGAACCTTCGCATTTCGATAACGAGCAATACGTTGTTGATATGCTGCCGCTCGTACTTGGGAGGCGTTTCTACGTTCTTCCAAGAGATCGAGATGAAGGCGAAGGTCTTCCTGATTACTCGCGGGGTCATATTGCTCGATCCGATACGAGGGCACTTGAATTTCCACTGGTACTACTGCGTCGACACCGAATGCTAAGGAAAAAGGGGTCTCACCCGTTGACATACGAGTTGTAGTCCTATATGCCCATAATACTTCTGGTAGAAGTTCTGGCCATTCACCTTTGCATTCACCAAGCTTGGTTTTTAAATGGTGCTTAATGATTTTGTTCACTGCCTCGACCTGCCCATTCGCCTGAGGATGATATGGAGAAGTGCGAAGATTACGTATCTTCCATTTGTCACAAAATTCATCAAAGGCCGCGTTGTCGAACTGCGTTCCATTATCTGTAATTATGGTGTGAGGGAGTCCGAAACGGCATATGATATTTCTCCATATAAACTTGGTAGTTTATTTCTCAGTAATCTTGGCTAATGGTTCTGCCTCGGCCCATTTGGTGAAGTAATCAACCGCCACAATTGCGAATTTATTTTGTCCCTTTCCCATGGGCAAGGGTCCAATGATATCGACCCCCCACTGAGCGAAAGGCCAAGGGCTATCAACTGGAGTCATCCGTTCGGAAGGTACATGGGATATAGGTGAATATCGCTGGCACTTGTCACATTTTTTAGAAAATTCAATTGCATCTGCTTTCATTGTGGGCCAATAATATCCTTGCCGCATCGCCTTATATGCTAGGGATCGCCCCCTGGGGTGATTACCACATGCCCCCTGGTGTACTTCGTCTAGAACATGAAGTGCTTCTTCTGGATGAAGACATCATAAATAAGGCAAGGAGAAACTTTTTCGCAACAATATTCCATCTTGCAAGGTGTACCTGGCAGCTCGAAGCCGAATTTGTCTTGCAGCTTTCTTGTCATCTGGTAGGTATCCGTCTCTGAGATAAAGGATGATGGGATCCATCCAGCATGGAGACGATTGTACCGATATTACTTGCTCAAGAGCCGATTGGTCAATACTTAGGTTCTGACGATGCTCAATGGGGATCGAATGTGCTAGCTCAGATTCTGGTGCAGAAGCGAGCTTAGCCAATGAGTCGGCAAGTTGGTTCTGCTCACGAGGAATATGAATTATTTCATAAGTCTTCAGTTTTGCGAGCAGGATGAGGACACGAGACTTGTATAAGGCCATCCTTTCTTCTTTGGCTTCGAATTCACCAAGAACTTGGTTGACAATGAGCTGGGAGTAGCTATGAATTAACAGATTTTGAATTGCAAGGACAATGGCCAGTTCGAGGCCAACGATCAGGGCCTCATATTCTGCTTCATTATTTGAGACGCGAGAATCGAAACGTAGAGCATATTGGAAATGCAACCCGTCGGGAGCCACTAAAATCAAGCCCGCTCCACTGCTAGTGGCCCGTGACGACCCGTCCACGAAGAGTGACCAAGGAGGCTGGTCGCTGGTCGTGGTATTATTATCGGAAGAGTATGTAAATTCGGCGATAAAGTCAGCCATGGCCTGGCCCTTGACGGCGGTCCTAGGACAGAATGAGATATCGTGTTCGCTGATCTCGACCGCCCATTTCGTCAAGCGTCCGGAAGCCTCAGGTCTCTGAAGGACTTGCCGTAGTGGACGATTTGTTGGTACTAGAATAGCGTGGGCTTGAAAGTATGGTCGCAGTTTTCGAGCTGCCGTGACTAAGGCTAGGACCAGCTTTTCCATATCAGAATACCGAGTTTCTGCATCAACCATTGCTCGACTAACATAATAAATGGGCCTTTGCACGCCGAAATCTTCTCTTATTAAAGCGGCGCTAACGGCCGTAGCGGACACAGATAAATAAAGAAAGAGTTGCTCGTGTGCTATAGGTTTAGATAAAATGGGGGGTGTGCTCATGTATAGCTTCAATTGTTGAAAAGCCTCTTCACACTGTGGTGTCCATTTCCAATCAGACTTGGCCGTTGCACGAAGGAGTTTGAAGAATGGTAAGCACTTGTCAGATGCTCGCGAGATGAACCTGTTCAATGATGCAATACGACCAGCCAGACGCTGGACATCCTTCAGAGTGGTGGGGGATTTCATCTCTATCAATGCTCTTATCTTTTCAGGATTTGCCTCGATTCCGCGCTGGCCGACCATGAACCCAAGAAACTTTCCTGCAGACACTCCAAACGCACATTTTTCTGGGTTCAATTTCATTTGATACTTCCTCATTAGGTCGAAGGCTTCTCGAAGATCAGAAATATGATCATCTTCTACGGTGCTTTTCACGAGCATATCATCAACATAAACTTCCATATTCCTACCGATTTGAGCAGCGAATATTTTGTTGACGAGACGTTGATAAGTGGCCGCTGCATTTTTAAGACCGAACGACATTACCTGGTAACAATATAGTCCTCGATCCGTGATGAAGGCAGTATGCTGGCTATCAGGTGGATGCATCATAATCTGGTTGTAACCAGAGTAAGCATCCATAAAACTGAGCAGAGCGTGTCTAGCTGTTGAATCGACCAGCTGGTCTATTCGTGGCGTTGGAAAACTATCTTTGGGGCATGCTTTGTTCAGATCTGAATAATCGATGCACATTCTCTATTTGCCATTAGCTTTTCGGACGAGAACTACGTTCGCGACCCACTCTGGGTAGTCAACTTCTTTTATGAAATTGTCCGTAAGTAGCTTCTCGACTTCAGCTTTGATCGCCATTTGCCTTTCTGCAGTGAAGGCACGTCGACGCTGATGTACGGGTTTATGCTTTGGGTTGATATTGAGACGATGTGCGATGACATTGGGGTCGATGCCTGGCATATCTTTATGAGACCAAGCGAACATGTCCTGATATTCGGTAAGAAAAAGGACCAAATCTTCACGATGGACACTGGTTAAAGAGGATCCAATGTATACGACCTTGGACAGGTCGTCTTTGGCTAAGTGAATCGCCACTGTATCTTCCCCTAGAGTTCCCGATTTAAGAGCATTTTCTCTCGGATCCAACGAGGTGTTGGAGGGAAAGTTGGGTGGACCTTGTGCTATCTCCATAACGGGTATTGCTTGAGCCTTCTTTCGATCTTGGAGGGCTATCTGGTAGCAAGACCATGCCTCATGTTGACTTCCTCGCACGACCCCGATACCATTTGGGGTAGGAAATTTGACACACAGATACGAAGGGTGCAAGGCTGCCCCGACCTTAGTAAGAGACGGCCGCCCCAAAATGGCGTTATACGCTAATTTTCGGTCCACCACGAGGAAGTTTATGAAGACGGTGGTCTTCGCTGGACTTTCTCCAAAAGTAACTGGGAGATCGATGCTTCCTTCAGGCGTTACTACCTCACCTCCGAAGCCGACGAGGGGGGTCGATACTGGCTTGAGAAGGCTTCTGGCAAGTGCCATTTTGTTGAAAGCCTCCAGGTATAGAATATTGGCTGAGCTACCTGTATCCACCATAATTCGATGTGTCAGATAATTTGATACCTTCAATGTGACTACGATGGAGTCTTTGTGAGGGAAGTGAATTCCCTTTGCATCTTCGAGAGTGAAGGAAATTGGAGGATGGCTGGTCTTTGACGAGCTAGACGTCTGTTCCAGCCAATAGATTTGCTGGGGTTCTTTGGATGCCTTTCGAGCGTATGCTTTTCTTGAAGCTTGAGAGTCACCCCCGCAAGCTGGTCCTCCGACGATGGTGCGGATTTCTCCCGTGGGCTCAGCTTCCTCTTGGTCAGTTTGATGATGAGACGGTTCCTTTTGGCGAGATGAGGTCTTCGCCCTTTCTGGTGATCGATTTTTACGAGCAACATAATCCTAGAGATGGCCTTTTCGAATGAGGGCTTCGATATGGTCTCGTAGAGAGATGCAGTCCTGGGTTCTATGCCCGTGATCTTTGTTGAAGTAACAGAACTGCTCTTGTCTCTCTTCTCGGGATCGGATTTGATCTTTGCAGGCCACTTTACATATGGCTTGTGTTTAATCTCCATTAGAACCTTTTCATGAGACCGATTAAGAGGAGTGTAGTTATGATATTTACCGGAGTAAGGCTTCTTGGGAGAACGATCGCGTTGGTCATGATGATATTTTTTATCTGCAGAAGAGGTTCCCTCTGGCTTGCGTTTCTTACCCTGTGCCCCATGACGTGTCAATGCGACTTCTTCTGCATTGATGTACTTCTGAGCTTTGGCTTGGAATTCTGTCATAGTTTTCGGTGGGCTTTTATCCAAGGCAAACCTGAATTTCTCGCTCGTTATTCCTGCTATGAGGACTGCGAGCCCTTTTTCTTCAGTATAACCTTCAGTTTGAACGGCTTCAGCGGTGAACCGTACTGTGAACTCCTTTATTGTCTCCCCATGCTGCTGTTTTAAATTCATCAGATGGGAGGCTGGCTTCTTAATGCGAATGCTTCCCATGAATTGAGAAAGGAATATCTCCGATAACTGGGAAAAGGAACCGATGGAACGAGGCTTTAACCCCCGGAACCACGTACGAGCTGCTTCCTTCAATGTTAGGGGAAAAGCCCTACACATGATTTCTGAACCAAGTCCCTCCAACTCCATGAGGGACCTATATGTTTCCAGGTGTTCAAGAGGATCACCAATACCTGTATACGGGGTGATAACGGGCGTTCGATACTTTCTGGGTAACGGGGCTTCCATAACCTCGCTGGTGAAGGGGGACTCGGATTGATGTATCGCCGCCATGACGGCAGATGGCCGATTTGCCTGGTACCGCTGTTCCATGACGTCAAAATGATCATGGATTCTTTTAAGATCTCCTTCCCACGGCAGGGTATAGCCTGATGTTTCGGCGGTGGAGCCCTGAGGTTGAGGTTGTCGAGACGAACTAGAATGTATAGAATGTGGAGACGGCACAGGGAGATGGCTGCCAAGTGGTGGGACCTGTGGTTCGTCCATAGAATGTCTGGATGCCACTGGTATGGGCTGCGGTGGTAACCTTTCGGAGGCTTATCTCTGCGGTTCGGGAAAATGCTGATCAAGCCGATTCGACAGGGCCTGAACTCCGGCATTTAGAGTTAGGAGAGTGCTTTCGAGGAAACGTAGGACATCATCTTGATTTCTAGAAGCTTCCAATAATGGGTTTGCTGATGGCACATTTGGGGCTCCTTGAGGGATGTTCGTCGAGGCAGGTGGAAGGGTAGGTACGGATTCCGTCTCATCGAGCGGAGGTGGTGCCTGCCTTGAAGTCGAAGGATGAACAGCCTTTTTAGGAGGCATCGCCGAAGGATTTTTATCGGTGGTTAGAATGATTTATTTTGACGATCAAGTCGCTTCCCACAGACGGCGCCAAAACTGTTAACGTCAGATTTTGTAACTGGATCCTCCGCACGTTCACCTTCTCTCCAACAGATACTTCCTCCACCGGACCTGAAAGAAGACAGAAAGCAACTAAGGGTGGCTGGTGTCCAGCCGTTAGCCCTCCGATGCTTAAGTCAGGCCGAAGCAAGAAGATGAGGAACCATGCAAAAACAGGCCAGAGGTTGAATATTGTGTACCTTTCTCTTAATAGAGTCATCCTTTTATATAGATTTGAAGCGATCAAATCTGTTACGTAAGATATCGAAATCCCGCTGATTTTGTGTACGATACGAGATCCTGCTGATTTCGTGGGATAAGATCCTTATCCTTAGAGGAGAGATCTAACCCATTTACTTATTTCGGCAATCACGTTCCTTGAAAGCAATCCCTTGAGATTCGGAACCACACCCAAAATCAACCTATACGGGCTGTTGGTAGGCGTAATAATAGCGCGATTGCTCATGTTGAGCTGGAAGCCGTAGTTGGAGTCATAGTCTGCGAAAAGGAAGGAGACGCCGAAAGGGCAGAGACCGCCGCGCTGGGTGCAGCCCTGCTTGGAGTCGCAGAGGGATTTGGACAAGCTGCTCAACGGGAATCGGGTGCTGGAACTACAAAGACCATCCAAACAAAAAACAAAGACTCATGATTGCTCTGATTCGGGAGCTGCTCGTGTCAGGAATGCTCGCATTCAGGAGATGCGACCCCTTCTGACGAGCACGAGCCGAGCTGCTCGCATCCGGATGCCCGACCCCTTCTGACGAGCGCAAGCTGAGCTACTCGCATCCGGGAGATGCGACCCCTTATCGCGACCACGAACTGAGCTGCTCGAATTCATTATGCCACGATCCTTCACTTCTTGCTAGACTATATTTGCCTACAACAACAACATCACTACATTACCTTTCCCACATCGCGCTTTAGTTGTGGCCAATAGTAACACTCTTTCAAGAGAGCTATGGTCTTGTCTCGCCCTAGGTGACCGTCGAGGTCACGTCCATGTAGCTTTAGATGACACACCCTCGCAACAAACTCCGTGGAATGCACAACTAATTTTCCTTGAATAGAAAATTGTCCTTAATATGTAGGTCACTGAGCCAACCCTCCTTGCATCTAATCCACACAACCTTGAAGTCATCTTTATCGGCATATCGTTCCTTAAGGCATTTGAACCTGACAACCTCGTTGTTCATGGTAATCAACAAGGTTGTACATCGGCTAAACGCATCAGTTACCTTCTTCTACTACCTGGCTTTATGTTTCAGCAGAAATGTGAATTCCTGCAAGAAAGAAATCCACCTAGTATGCACACATTTAATGTTAGCCTGACTGTTAATAAATTTGAGAGAATGGTGGTCCGTATAGACTAAAAATTCCCACTAAATTAAATAATTCCTCTAATGCCACAATAACTGAACCACTGCATAAAATTCAAGCTCATACATTGACCACTTCTTATAAGCACCGCTGAGTTTCTCACTGTAGAAAGCTATCGGCCTGCTCTCTTGAGATAATACTCCAGCAATGCCTACATATGAGGCATCTGTTGAGCTCTTAAATGTGCATATTCTAACCCCATCTCATTACTAACTATACTTGAAATACATGATTAAAGACCCAACTAATGCATGATTTTGTGGTTGTAGGAATGAGAGAGAGAATTCATCAATTGAAGGCTTAAAGATGCTGTTTACACACCTTGAAGATCAAATGAGTGAAGGACAAGAGGTGGAAGAAAGCTGCGACAAGAGGAGGAAGAAAAGGATGTGAAAAATCACATTTAAGAGCCTGACCGGCCGGCTAGCCAAAGTATCCAGAAATAGCAAAATTGCTGTCTAATTTCTGTGTGGGCAGGCCACTTGATCAATCGGCCGGATAGACTGGCCGGCCGGCCGGCTGGTACGTCGGTTTGTGTTAAATACCCTCCAGCGATTTTGTGGTTTGCAAGCATATTGTCCCGCTGGTTGTCCAGCCAACTGGCTGAGGGGTCGGAGTGTGTAAAAAACACTTCAGAGATTTTTTTATTTGCAACCACTTTGTCCGACCGGCCAGATAGGGGGTCCGGCCGACCGGTCAACATCCAAGAACATTTGGAGCTCCGAAAACCTCTGCGTAAAGCGGTATTTTTTACGAAATTTCTGAAAGTTTCTTCACACCTAGGGCCCCAAATCTATAAAAGGACTCCTCTAGCTCGTTCCTAAGGCATCCTAGAAGAGAATTACTACAGTGGGAGACAACGAAAGTCGGATCCGGAGTTCTACAACTCCTCCTAGTTTGTTCTTCTAGTTTTTATGTTTTTTTTAGTTGCTTTCATATTTCCTTGGATCATGAATGGCTAAACCTCTTAGCTAGGGCTAAGTGGTGAAGCTTGTAGTGAATATAAAATGTTTTAATTCGTTTGCATTGGTTTCAAGTTGGATTATTAGTAAAGAACAATGGTTTGAAGTTTGAATAAAGTTCTGAGTATTCTTTCTTAGTCTTATGATGGCTCATAGATGTTTAGAATAATTGCTTCAGTTCTTAATTATTTTTTAATGATTCTAGACTTGTACGCTCCAAGGAATCAGATTCAATATGCTCTAGACCTTGAATTTTTATGTGTGAACTTTTAATCAAAGTTCTACTTTTCTGAATTCCTGAATTATGTGTGATTTTGTAAGTGATTTGAATGAAGTTTAAATCATGATCTAGTTATGCTTTGTGATAGAGTTTAATGATGATTATGATTATGATCTTAATCTATTGGAACTAGGATTGACCTACGCAATTGAGTGTGCTCAAGTCCTAACTTGAATTAAGGGAATCATGCACATGAATCACACATATGACAAATTGTTTGTTATAACCGCTCTATCATCTGGCTAGATATGATTTAATTTCGATTCTAATTGAGTAATTGTGAAACCATAGCGAATTAAGGATCAAGAATTGCGACAAGTGAATCCTTGAACCCCTAGTGCTCTTTATTATTGATTACATTCAGTTTTAGTTTAAAATATCTATTTACATTCAATTCCAAAATCTTGTTTAGTTAGTTCTCAATTAGAAACTATTGAAAGTGTTTTGTGAGTTCCTACACAGGTCTCTGTGGATCGACCTCGGTCTTACCGAGATTATTACTACATCGCAATCCTACACTGGGGGAAATGAACAAGTTTTTGGCGCCGTTGCCAGGGACTTTGGCTGTTTTTCACAAAATTTCTGAAAACGGTTTTTATTTGAGATTTTTAGGAGTCCTTTACTAACTTAGTTTGTTTGCTTTGTTTTGTTTTTACAGGAATTCTAGGAGTTGAAGTAGTCACTTCAAATCAGGTTTTTCTAACCATTTTTCTTTTATTTTTCTGAGATTTGCATGCCACATTGGGTTCGGGATTCTAATAACCGACTCATTAGTGAATGGGATATTATTGAAGGGATTGATAGGGAACCATGTGCTAAGAAACGTTTAGATTTTTCAATTTTGTCTGAAAGTATGGCTGAAAATCAACCCAGCCTTATGGCCAATCAAAATCTGGGCCAAAACCAAACTGAAACAGGACAGAATGAGGTTGAGGATGTTCCCCGACCTAGAACTCTACGTGATTACTTGCAACCTGTAAGAGCGAGCACTCCCTCATGCATAGTTTTTCCACATAATGCAGGGAACATAGATCTTAAACCGGGAGTAATCCAACTCCTTCCAAAATTTCATAGATTAGACAGTGAAAGTGCTTATCAACATCTTAAGGAATTTGATGAGGTGATAGCCACAATGCACTTTATAAATGTAACCGATGATGTAGTGAGACTTAAACTATTTTCCTTTTCTCTTAAAGAGAAAGCTAAGGTTTGGCTTCATGCATTAAGGCCATGATCAATTGGTACATGGACTGAGATTACTAGGGAGTTCATTAAAAAGTTCTTCCCTACTCACAAAGCAATCATGTTGAGGCACCTTGTCATGAATTTTGCTAAAAAAGAGGATGAGACTTTCTTCCAATGCTGGGAGAGGTTCAAGGACTTGTTAAATGCATGCCCACATCATGGCTATGAAATTTGGCGGGTAATAAGCTTTTTCTATGAAGGACTGACTTCACCCATGCGCTAATTCATAGAGATGATGTGTAATGGAGAATTCATGAATAAGGAAGCCGAAGAAGCGTGGGACTATTTTGATTAATTGGCCGAGAATGCACAGTCTTGGGATACATCTAAATCAACAAATCCCAAGACAAGCCAACAAAAGGAAAAATGAGAAATTTATATCCTCTCAGAAGAAGATAACATAAGTGCACGTGTGACTAGCCTCACAAGAAAAGTCGAGGCCATGAAATTGAAGAAAGGAGAGACGATTAACTCAATGGACGTTAAAATTGTTTGTGGAATTTGTGCCGAGAATTAACATAAAATATAGGATTGTCCCACAATTCCTGCATTTCAAGAACTCTTACAAGAATCAAATGCCATAAACAACAATTAACGACCATTTAGTGCTCCAAATTCAAACACGTATAACTATAGTTGGAAGAACCATCCCAACTTCAGTTGGAGGAATGCATTAACTACGAATGCAAATAACACCCCTCAAGCTCAACCTTTACTAGGTCCATCCCTAGTAAACACACCAAAAGCTACGCTAGAGGAAATGTTGGGTGCATTCGTGTTGGTTCAAGCTGAATATAACAAGACCAGTTCTTAGAAAATTGATAGATTCATGCAAGAACAACTGAAGTTCAACCAAAATTCATCTCAAGCCATAGTGACTTGAAAACCTCAATGGCTAGAGTTGAATCTCATCTCAGTGTTAGGGAGAAAGGCACAATTCCTGCCCAACCTCTCCCTAACCCAAGAACCCAATTTGAGATACAAGACCCAAGCTCTTCCTCCTAACATACGGAGCATGTTTAAGCTATCACCACCTTGAGGAGTGGTAAAACAATTGATAAATTTAATCCGGTGAAGGCCCCAAAGCCTAATGATTCGAAAAATTCCAAAAAGGATGATAGCCTGAACAACACTCCATATGAGAAAGAATTGGAAAGGAAATACAAGCCGGTTGCCCCCCAAAGGTTGATTTCACCCAAACATTTAGACAAAAACCTAGAAAACTTCGAAGTTTTTAAGCAAGTGAAGATCAATATTCCGTTGTTGGATGCTATAAAACAAATACCATCCTATGCCAAATTTCTGAATGAATTGTGTACGGTCAAAAGAAAACACAATGTTCACAACAAAGTACTTTTGACCGAGATTTTGAGTGCTATTATCAAATAAGAGGTGCCCCAAAAATATAAGGATCCGGGTAGTCCTACCATCTCATACATTATAGGTAACTACAGGATCAAACAAGCCTTACTCGATTTAGGGACAAGTGTTAATCTTATTCCATACTCGGTTTATGAACAACTTGGGTTAGCTGAATTGAAACCCACCAAAACCAAAGTCCAACTTGCTGATAGATCTATTCGTATACCGAAAGGAGTAATTGAGGATGTCTTGGTCCAAGTTGATAAATTCTACTACCCAGTGGATTTTATTGTCTTGGATACACATCCCGTGATAGGTACCGGTGCTTAAATTTTCGTCATACTTGGCCGCCCTTTTCTAGCTACTTCAAATGCGATTATCAATTGTAGAAATAGGCTTGTACAAATGTCCTTTGAAAATATGACACTCGAGCTGAATATATTTGATTTATGCAAACAGACACGGGAAGTTGATGACGAAGTCCATGAAATAAATCTAATTGAATCATTCATGGAAAATACATCCCCCTTAGCATTCTATTCCGATTCTTTGGAAGCATGTTTGGCCCACTCTCATGAGATTGATGATGACACAATACGAGAGATGGATGCCATTTTGGATGTTATGCCGGTACTTGATAATAAAAGATGGAAGGCACCATTTGAGCCTTTGCCCTTAAGCGAAAATAAGCCTCTTCTATCTAATATCAAGGCACCGAAGCTCAACCTAAAACCATTACCCACTTATTTGAAATATGTATACTTAGGTCGAAATGAGACATCTGGTGGTGATTTCTTCCCACTTGGATGAGGAGCAAGAGAGTTGGCTGATAACTACTCTAATGGAGCACAAGAGCGTCATTGGATGGTCAATTGCAGATCTCAAAGGCATAGACCCATTGATTTGTACTCATCACATACACCTTGAAGAAAATGCGAAGATGTCTAGGCAACTACAAAGACACCTCAATCTAAACATGAAGGAGGTGGTTAAGGCCGAGGTGTTGAAACTATTGGATGTGGGTATCATCTACCCAATATCCGATAATCAATGGGTGAGTCCAACTCAAGTGGCACCTAAAAAATCCGAAATAACCATCGCAGCTAATGCTAACAATGAACTCATATCAACCAAAGTAACTACCGGTTGGAGAATGTGCATTGACTACAGGAAGCTAAACACAGTCACGAGGAAAGACCACTTCCCCTTACTGTTTGTTGATGAAATTTTAGAAAGGTTGGCAGGTCATTCCCATTTTTGCTTCCTTGATGGGTATTCAGGATATAACCAAATAGAGATCGCTTTAGAGGACCAAGAGAAGACAACATTCACATGTCCATTCGACACTTTTGCCTATTGAAGGATGCCGTTTGGACTATGCAATGCCCCTGTTATTTTTCAACATTGTATGTTGAGTATTTTTTCTGATATGGTGGGACGATTCTCGAAGTCTTCATGGACGATTTCTCAGTGTTTGGTTGTAACTTTGACGAGTGCCTTATGCACTTAAAAATTGTTTTGAAAAGATGTGAAGAAAAGAACCTCGTGTTGAATTGGGAGAAATGTCACTTCATGGTTCAAAAGGGAATCGTCCTCGGTCACATCATCTCACAAAATGGAATCGAGGCGAACTAAGCTAAAATCGATCTTATCTTTAACCTTCCACCACCCAAGAGCGTACGAAATGTGCGGTCCTTTTTTGGACATGCCGGATTCTATAGACGGTTCATAAAGGACTTTAGTTCACTCTCTCGTACTTTATGTAACCTACTTCAAAAGAAAAACTCATTCGAGTGGAATGAAGATTGTCAAAATGCCTTTGACAAGCTTAAAGTTACGTTGACATGTGCTCCCATAATGCAACTGCCTGATTGGAGCCTTCCTTTTGAATTATGTGTGATGCGAGCGACTACGCTATTGGGGCTATGTTAGGCCAGAGAAAAGAGAAGAAGCCATGCGTCATCTACTATGCAAGTAAAACCTTAAACTCGGCTCAAGCAAACTACACTACTATAAAAAAAGAACTTTTAGTCGTAGTTTTTGGTTTAGATGGCCCCA
This sequence comes from Liriodendron chinense, assembly GCA_003013855.2. Taxonomy (NCBI): domain Eukaryota; kingdom Viridiplantae; phylum Streptophyta; class Magnoliopsida; order Magnoliales; family Magnoliaceae; genus Liriodendron; species Liriodendron chinense. The sequence continues at coordinate 51,995 of PVNU02002904.1, forward strand.
GACCAATCGACGACCGGTCTGAATGGGATAGTTTATGTCCAGCGTGCATGGCCTCCTCCAGCCGATTTTCAGACCGGTCTGATGGGATAGGAGGGCCGGCAGCGGAAGCAAAGCCGAATACAAGCAACAAATTCAATCAAACAAGCCACACAATGCAATCACAATGCATGCAATCACCCACACATAGACAATTCGATTTTAACGTGGAAAAAACCCCTCACGGGTAAAAAACCATGGCACAAAGCAACACCAATCCACTATAATATCAGAAGTTACAAGAGATGGAACCCAAGACCCAAAACCCAAGCCCACAGGAGAAATCCCAAGCTTACCCAAGAAGAAAACCCTCTTCTCCAAGCTCTTTCTCTCACCTAGAAGCTCCCTCAATCCCCTTTGCAACCTTAGAACCCTCTAATCCCGTATCTACACCTTAAATAGGAAGAAAAACGGATTTAGAAACCTCTTGCGCGCAAACCGCGCAAGAAACCGTGTTGCATTAGGACACTGTCAACCGGTTGGACACCCCTACCGATCGGTCGGATAGGCTAAAAATCGTCCAGCAGCCTTGCTACCTGTCTTCACTGTGGAGCCGGCTGGTCGGACACCCCCACCAACCGGCCGACGGCCTATGTGAGATCATGATTTGAGGCATCCGTTTCCCAACACGGTCGACCAGGGGGTGTTGACTGGTCGGAGATGAAAACTGCATATCTCTCTCCTCTATGCACCGAGGAGGAAAACTCCATCACTACCCTCCACATGTGATGTGTGGGGTCCACTTGGTACAGACGCACGTCTCTCTCAGCCCTTACAGTGGGGCTCATGCAAGATGCTCTCATTCTTATCTGCAATGGATCAGGGTGACTTCATATGTTGGAAGTTCGGTATCGGCAATCGTTCTTATTTCCACAACGCATGCTCGATTCAGATAAATCTAACCAAATATCGTTTATATATATATATATATATATATATATATATATATATATATATATATATATATATATATATATATATATATATATATAAACTATTAAAGACGGGGATCTTAGGGCATAATTAAATCTGACGGTCCACTCAAGCGAACACTTGATTTTGCCTCATTGCAAACTCCTTTGTGGACTACAAACAGTCCATTATAGTGTGGGCCCACCATTCTCACACTAAAAGACATAATCATTAATCCTAATCTGGCCCATTAATTTTCCACCACAGTTGCACCAAATCAACTTATGATCGTTGTCGCCCATGTCTGGCCATATATGAGCCAAATACTACATTTTACTCAGGCAGTCTAGGTATAAGACTGGCCACACTATCATCAATGTCTAAAAGTACACACAGTGTTTGCATTGTCGACGAAATGTCGATAATATCGACAATAATATCGGTGTCGCTGCCATTGCGACACCGAAACCCCCTTTTTTCGTGTCTCTTCCAGATATCGCCGAAATTTCGGTGATTTTATCGGAATATCGCCTGTAAATAGGTAAAAATCGGAAGAAAAATTGGAAGACAGCAGTTGTCGGGGCTGAAATTGCCTAAATACGTAAATATCGTCGAAAAAAAGAAGAAAAAACTCCAATTTTCATACCTAGTTGATCGGAACGGAAGCACGCCTCAATCGACAGCGCCGGTACACGTAAGGTAAGAAATCTCCCTTTTCCTTCTCCATTGAAAGCTCCATGTCGCAATTTCGGCGAAAACTCAGGGATTCGAGGGAGAAAAGCTCTCGATTGGGAATGAGCGGGAATCCCTGATTTTTAGGGCTTCTTTCTCGCCAGCCCTTTCTCGATTTTGTGGGGACGCGGATTAGCTAAAGTAGGAATCGGATTGCGTGCGGAGTAACTCCGCACGCTCTTATCGTGCGGAGTAAACACTTTTGGGCCCACCTAGAATGTATGTGCTTTATCTATTCCGTCCATATGTTTTTCCATCTCATTTTAGGGGTTGAACCCAAAATTTAAGCATATCCAAATCTCAAGTGGACCATGCCACGGGAAACAGTGGGAATAATAATTTCCACCGTTGAAACCTTCCCAGGCCCACAGTGATGTTTATTTGTCATCCAACCTGTTCATAAGATCACATGATCATGGATGAAGGAAAAACACAAATATCAGCTTGATCCAAAACTTCTGTGTCCTCAGAGAATTTTTCAATGGTAGACATTCAATTCACACTTTTCCTGTGGTGTGGTCCACTTTAGATTTTGATATGCTTCATTTTTTGGTACCATACCTAAAATTTTCTGTTAAGATGGATGGACGGAGTGGATAAAATACGTAAATCACGGTGGGCCCCACAGAGTTTACTCCGCACGCTTAGCGTGCGGAGTTACTCACTACGCAATCCGCTTCCGGTTTAGTAGGGACGCGGGTTGGGTGGTGACGTGAACACTGTGGGTCCCATCATGATGTATTTCTTTAATCCACGCCGTTCATCCATATTTACAGATCATTTTAATGTATGAGACCAAAAGTGAGATAGAAAAATATCTCAAGTGAACCACATCACACGAAACAGTGAGTAGAATGTTATCCACTGTTGAAACCTTCCTAGGGCCCACAGTGATGTTTATTTGTTATCCAACCTATACATAAGATTAAAAAAGATGGATGGATGGATGGAAAAAAAAATATAAGCTTGATCCAAAACTTCTGTGGTCCACAAAAATTTTCCAATGGTGCATGTTCAATCCCCACTGTTCCTATGGTGTGGTCCACTTGATCTTTGCATCTGCCTCATTTTTGGTTTCGTGCCTTAAAATGAGATGGAAAAATGGATGGACAGTGTGGATTAAACAAATACATCATGGTGGGACCCATAGAGCTTTGACACCAGCTTGCTGGTTGGTGTTCGCGTCACCAGCCCACCCCACGTCTGTTAAGCGGGGAGACATAAAGCCAAAGTGACATCACCAGATTTTGGGGGCCCCACCATGATGTATGTGTTGTATCCACACCGTCCACCTATTTGGAGAGATTATTTTATGGCATGAGCCAAACAATGAGTCAGATCCAAAGCTGGAGTGGACCCCGCCACAAAAAAATAGTGGAGATTAAACACCTACCATTAAAAACTTCTATGGGCCACAGAAGTTTTCGATCAATCTGATATTTGTGTTTTCCCTTCGTTCATGTCTGTGTTAACTTATGAAAGGGTTGGATCTCAAATAAACATCATGGTGGACCCTAGGTAGGTTTCAATGGTAGGCGTCACTCTCCCCACTGTTTTCTATGGTGGGGACCACTCGAGCTTTGGATCTACCTCATTCTTTATCTTATGTCCTAAAATGATATCTTAAAATAGATGGACGGTGTGGATTAACGGCATGGATATACAATTCATACATAAAGAGGTGGGCTCCTACGGTCAAGGTACCACCTATATAGCTGGTTACTGGGTGGCGAATTCCTGCCAAAGCCTTGGCCGCTGGGAATGTAGGTAAGGCCCACCGTGATGCTTTTGAGAAATCCACCCCGTCCATCCACTTTGTGAGAACAATTTAGAACATTATACTAAAAACTAACCGGATCCAAGACTCAAGTGCGCCGTGCTAAATGAAAAGGTGGGGTAGGGAAATTCTTACCATTGAAACCTCCCTGGGATCCACAGTGATGTTTATATACCATTAATACCGTCCATAACATCATTCCTACTGGGATTAACTAAAAACAAAAATATTAGACTGATTTAAA